>VZQC01013045.1:1185999-1243340 GCA_009823505.1 Rhizomys pruinosus | reverse complement strand
TTTTTTTTTTTTTTTTGGTCTTTTTGAGATGGTCTCCCTTTAGTCCCAGCTCTCCTGGAGCTAGCAATGTAATCAGGCTGGCCTTGAACTCACAGAGATCCACCCAACACTTCCTCCAGAGTGCTGGAGTTAAAAGTGTGCATCACCATGCCCTCTTCTGACCTCTGCCAAGCCCCACACAACATAGATGCACTGACATACACGCAGGCAATATACTCATACACATAAACCTTGTAAGAAGCTAGATCTTACCTAATTTTAGTACCTTTCTAACTAATGATTTTTCTTTCCATGAAAGTTTACCTCTGAAATCTTAAGAATTTCCCATTTTATTCTTGCAGTTTTGACTTATAGGATAATGGTGTAGTATGAAGTATACTTTCATTCATCCTCTTTAGAATCGGGGACCCATACTCTTGCTTTCTCCTCCCCCCATGCTTCTTCTCTTGCCCCTTTCGGTTCTCCAGCAGGAAGGCCACCTGCTCACCTTCACTGCTGCTAACTTTTCTGACAGGTGCTCTGTTTTTATCCTGCTGTTGAACAGGCAACCCTTACTACTGAGCTTATGTCTGGGGTCGTTCATTTTCTATGACAGACCTCTGTAGTAGACTCCTTTCCTAGTAGCCTATTCTTGTTTCTGGAATCTTATAACTTCATTTATTCTCTGGATGCACTTTAAACATTTCTTTAAAACTCTATTCCACTCTGTTTTATTGTTTTCTCTGAGATCAACTCTTTCATTTTTATTAATTTTTTTAAGAGCCTGTATTAGTTTCCCTGGGATCCTATAATACCTCTTCAACTTGATGGCTTGAAATAGAAAGCAATTCCCTCACAGTTCTAGAGGCCAGACGTCTGAAATATATCACTGAACTGAAGTCAAGGTGTTAACAGAGCCATCCCATCTTGAGACTGTAGGGAGAGTCCCTTCCTGGTCTCACCCAGCTCTGGGAATGGTCAGCATTTCTTAGATTGTGGCCACAAAACTCCTATTTCTGTCATTTAGCTAATCTGTGTCAAATTCTCCTCTGCCTCTTTCACCTTAAAAGTCTTTTTAAAAAATTTTTATTTATTTTTTTATGTGTATGAATGTACTGTCTGCATGTACGTTTCTGCACCCATGTCTTGCAATGCCTCGGAGGTCAGAAGAGGGTGTCCGATTCCCCTGAAACTGGAGTTAAAGATGGTTCTCAGCGACCATGTGGGTGCTGGGGATCGAACCTGGGTCCTCTGCAAGAGCAGTTGGCACTCTTAACCACTAGGCTATCTCTCCAGCCCTTAAAAGTCTTAATCACATAAACCAAGACATGCTCCCCTCTACCCAGTGCCCCAAAGACTTTCATGTGAGGGATGAAGATTTGGTAGTTTTGGGTGCCACAATGCAGTGCTTTTTTTTTTCGCTAGGTGTTGATCTACTTTTAAATACAAGCTCATCTTAGCCTACTGCCATCCTTATCAGAGCCTTTAGTCTTCTGGGCAATGACAGATTTTCTTCTGTATACCAGTGAAAGCTGTGAGCTCTGTCTTCACAATTTTGTTGGCTTCATTTTGGCATAGCCAAGATGAGTGGAAATTAAGCACCTTATTACATTTCCCACTGCCCTCCAGAGTTTCCCTCGGTTCCTTCTGTTCTGTCTTACCCACTGACTCTAAGACTAGAAGACGTAAGTCACTTCTACGTTTTCAGTGGTCTCCTCTGTGCTGAGCTTACTGGGCTCCGTCCTTTTCTGTCTTTCAGAAATCCTCACAATTTCTGGGCCACGGAGAAACCTTCTGTTCCAACATATTTATAGCTGGGTTTTGTTATTAATTAAAAAAATTTTTCTCCAAAAGGTGTGAGGAACACTTGAGAGGGGCACTATATGCTTGACATATACCCTTGGTTCAAATTCAAAACTATCTCTAAGCCATGTTTAATGTCTTTTCCTGATAATATTGCTACCTTCTCTTTATGGGTGGCATACAAAGTTTTGAAAATTTCAGTTACTTTGTCTCCTGAAAACTTTCTATTATATATTATTATACTGTGTATAACAGGACATTTTATTTCACTAAATGAGTCAAAATGTACAGGTACAAAGGAAATAGATATAATAATAGATTGAGAACATTTACATGATTGAAGAAGCAATACTACTTATGACAAGTCTAAGACAGAACTCTAAATAGTAAGATGAAGAGATATTTTACTCTTTTCATAAGTGGTTGGGTAAGCTAGAAAGAAATAATTTTCAAATAGTTGTATTATATCAAAGAACAAAAACTAAATTATTTCCTATAGAACTAAATGGTTTAAGAAAATACACCAATTCTGTATACAATTCTATTTTTAGAATGAAAAAGTTAGCATAAATTTAAGATTGGCACATTCTTAGGTTAACCACCACCACATGTGACAGATGTTTGCTCTTAAACAGATGCCAGTCAACTATACAAGGGACAATTCAAATTTAATATTTATAATTAAACTTGAACCTTATTCTGATCTTCTCAAGTGAGCAGTTATAAATGAATAAATGTTTATTTATAGGTGTAAAAGGAACAGCATTAATATCCTACACATACCAAAGAGTCAGTGTAATTTCAGAGGAACACTAGGCACCAAGCAGCATCGCACTGAAGCTCAAGCCACAGTCTCATTTACTGGGAATCTCTGTGACAGTTTTTAATGTGTGTATCCTGTATCTCTATGACAGAGCTCCCCAATCTTTTTCAAGTCAGGACACATATAGAAGATGGAAACACATGAAGACCACCCTGGAGTCAGTAGAGAGGCTGCTCAAGGCTGGAAGCTGGTCAGCCATTCTTGTCACCACGAGCTGTGAGGTCAGTGTTTTAGTGTACCTGGAGACAATTTGTGGCAGAGGTTTCAAGTCTTGCGCACAGTTTGGGGAGGTGTGACATCACTATTTACATTGTGATTAGTGGATTAGCAGTACTGATAATCCTGGGAGCTAGTTAGAAATGCAGACTCTTGGGCTGTTCCTCAGACCTACTAAATCAAAATCTGTATTTAACAAGGTCTCTAGGTGATTTATATGCACATTCAAGTTTAAGAAATACTGCCTTTTTTTTTTTGGTCTTTTTGAGACATGGTCTCCCTGTAGCCCCAGTTAGCCTAGAACTTGCTATGTAGACCAGGCTGGCCTTGAACTCACAGAGATCTCCTTGCCTCTTCCTCCCAAGTAGTGGGATTAAAGGTGTGCTACCACACCCTGTAGGAAAACCCAGCTTGAATTGCAAACTAGCTGGCATGCCTCAGGGGGCCGCATGGCCAAGAGTCTGGAATGCCCCAAGAAGGGAACAGGCAGTATGGGCTAACTACATACATAATGCTGGGTGGAGCAAGGTGTGCAATGGCTCAGGATTGGGGGACCTATGATTCGCTCTGGGAGGTGACGTCATTTATTTTATAAAAGCAGGCTGTAACAAGGAATAAATTGGATTCCAAATTAACATAATTACAGAGTTCCCGGCTGATATTTTTATTAATTATTGCACGCGTACAGGCTAAGGTAACCCTGCATTTCGTTCGGGTGGCCAGCGTGGTTGGAAAGAGACCCCTTTGCGGATCACCAACCTGGGTAGCTGGTGTTGTGGGTAAAATTCCTGTCCCGGCTCTGGGCAGGTGGGAAGTCATGGCCAAGAGTGGAACACGTGTCTTGTGGGTCCAGGCCAAGAGCCCAGGTTGAGAATATCACTCGGGCTAGGCTGCAGGAAGCAGCCAGCTGGTCTCTGCGAAGAGGGACCAGCTCCTCACAGCATCTGCAGGCAGGTGCTGTGCCCCCTCCTCGCAAGCAGGGCCGCTAGGTTCTGCTCAGCACAAAAGAGAGTTTAACCAACAACACCCGGCAAGAAATACTGCTTTAAGAAACTTTCAGGAATAAAATTCAATGTTATGCTAGCTCATATAAGTGTATTTAAGAGTACATTTTTATAATTTTGCTAAATTCCATATTACAGTAAAATTTAAAAAAACTTTATACAAATTTGTTCCTAATTTCTGAAAAGGGGACATGTACTTACTTACCTGCTTGTAGACCTGTCGAAGGTACATGATCTCTTCCACAGTCCCCAAAGATACCAGCCTAAGTACTTTAACATCTCTACACTGTCCAATCCTATAGGCTCTAAAAATTAAAAACAAAACAAGCCAATGAAGACAACTTCAAGATTAAGCGGTAGCTTCTGTACATAAAAATGGAACATTACTAAAAATTTTAAAGTAAAACATTTTGTATTTGGGTATGGTATGTTATTAGTAATAATAAAAATATATATGTAGTCAAATAAAAAGACTAGTTATTAGAGTACTATAGAAAAATGTACAACACTTAATTTCTGTTACAAATATCACCTTCCAGTATCCAAAAATCTTTCCTAAAATTAGCCTTTTCTTTCACAGAATCATTATGCAGTATTCCCAAGTTACTTCATTCCTATAAACTTTCCTCAGATGTAGACTAATCCAGTGACAGAAAGCAGACTACTGGAGGATAAGGGGCTGGGGAGGAGCAGTAGGGATAAACTACAAAAGGGTACAGGAGAAAGTTTAGCAGGAAGGGGTATGTTTATTATTGATGGTGGGAATGGTTTCAAGGGGCACACAAATGTCAAAATTATCAATGGCGCCCATTAGGTACATCTAGTTTACCGTATATATGCCATCATAACCCTCATAAGATCTTTCTCACACAGTTTAACTGGATTTTCTGAAAGTTCCTAGATGCTTATTAGAGTGCTGACTTGAAATGGGGACTCTGCTACTTACAATGCTTGAAAATGTTATTATTTGGGGGAACTAATTTTGAACTTGGGGGTTACTATAGATACTGTTAATAGTCTATCACAGAAGACCTTTTGTTTGAGGCATCTCAACTCATGTGAATCTTGTATCTGCAGAAGGAAAGAGAGGCTCCTATGACAGAGCCCATGGGGTAAGGGCTGAATTGTTACTGCCACTCTTTGGCTTAGAGGAAGAGGGGTGGCTCATAATTTCTTCTTTCCCATAATGGCTTTAGGCTGTAAATAAAATCAGAAAAGGATCCAAGAAAATGT
The DNA here is from genome assembly GCA_009823505.1 of Rhizomys pruinosus. NCBI lineage: Eukaryota > Metazoa > Chordata > Mammalia > Rodentia > Spalacidae > Rhizomys > Rhizomys pruinosus. The sequence goes on along the minus strand of VZQC01013045.1, from coordinate 1,238,282 downwards.
GTGTGTGTGTGTGTGTGTGTGTGTGTGTGTGTGTGTGTGTGTTACCAAATTGGTGAATGCTTATCCTTTAATCTTCACAGATGAAACTATTTTTTTTTTGGAGACAGGGTCTCCCTTGAGTCCTACCTAGATGGCCTGGAACTTGCTGTGTACATCAGACTGGACTCAATGTTACCTGACTTGCCTCTGCCTCCTGAGTGCTGGGTTTTAATGTATGTGCCACCACGCTAGACACCTTGCTACTTCTTAAGCTTTTCTGTAGATTTGCCTTTTCCCTCAAACTATTAAAATTTTTTCCTCATATTATTTTCAATAAATTATTTAAAATCTGTTATTTTATTTATTTATTGGTCTTTTTGAGATAGGGTCTCCCTGTAGCTCCAGCTGGCCTGGCACTCACTACTAGACCAGGCTCCACTTGAACTCACAGAAATTTGCCTGCTTTTGCCTCCCAAGGGATTAAAGGGATAAAATGACTTTTTTTTTTTTTTTGGTCTTTTCAAGACAGGGTCTCCCTGTAGCCCCAGCTGTCCTGGAATTTGCTCTGTAGACCAGGCTAGCCTTGAACTCACAAAGATCCACCTGCCTCTGCCTCCCAAGTGCTAGGATTTTAAAGGCGTGCGCCACCACACCCGGCTGAATTTATTTTAATAATATAATAATTTGCTTTTATAACCTCCTCTATTTTGTTCAGTTGCTTTTTTTTTAGTTTTAGTTTTCTGAGTTATACCCTTCTTTTGTTTACTTTCAGTCTTTCTTTTCTAAAAAAAATAATTAAAAATATAAACTAGCATGAAAATTTAAATAGTGATTCACAGTGATTTCAATAATACTTATTTTTAGTCATGTTTTTTGTTTTGATTTCTTTTTTTTTCACAATGATAAAACACATGGAACACCAATCATCTTAAACATACAGTTCAATGGCATTAAGCTTTGGAATATTATGTAATATTATGTACATAGACCTTCATGTGAAAGTGAAATTCTTTCCCCATTGATTAGCAATACCCCTATTCCTTGCTCCACAGTGTGTAGTAACCCAGACATGAGAAAGTGAATATAAATATGAACATGAATGTGTGTGAAGGACAAACTTGGTTATCCTTCCCCAGGTACCATCCACCTGTTTTTGAGACAGGGATCTGTTTCTACTCCCAAGCACTCAAATGATCTGCCTTCACATCTGTGCATTCTTCCTTCTGCTTTACCAAGTCTGGGTTAAGTCCAGTGATATTTTTTATTTGCTTAATCTTTTATGTGTGTGAGTGTATTGCCTGTATGTGTGTAAGTGCACCCATGTCCTGAGGTGCCCACAGAGGTCAAAGATGGCACTGGATCCCCTGGAGATGGGAGTTAGACAGTTGTTAACTGCCATGTGGGTGCTGGGAATCCAAACCAGGTCTGTAAGAGCAACTAGTTCCTTTTTTTTTTTTGTCTTTTTGAGACAGGGTTTCTCTGTAGCCCCAGCTGGCCTGGAACTCACTACGTAGACCAGGCTGGCTTTGAACTCACAGAGATCCACCTGCCTCTGCCTCCCGAGTGCTAGGATTAAAGGCATGGGCCACCACGCCCGGCAAAGAACTCTTAACCACTAAGCCATCTCTCCAGCCCCCAGGTCTATCTAGTGATTTTTTTAAATTACCAAACTGAATGACAGGCAGGTCAAGAATAAATGTATTTTTATTTTTGTAATTTTTATTTCTGTTGATATTCTCATTTTACCCACAATATTTTCTAATATCCTTTAGTTCACTGTGTATTCTTTCAGCTTTCAAGCATTTAAGATAGCTACTTAGAAGTCTGTCTCATACTTCACTGAGTATCTTCAAGGACAGTTTTTGAAGACTGATTTTGTTACTTTGAATAGACTGTACTTTCCTGTTATAACTCAGAACAAAAAAAATATTCAGTATTTATGAACATTTGTATGTTATTTTTTTAAATGACCATATAGGGCTGGGATGTAGGTCAGTACTATATTCAATGCCAGAACTGAAAAAGAAAAATAACAACAATAGTAAAATGACAATGTATTTTAGTGAAAATCACAAAGGCTAGATTTCATGTCTCTGATATGCAAGAAAAAAAGTGGTTTTGGTAAAAACTTGCTATTTGAGAAAATGGTTATTTTTCCCAATCTTTGCAGAGTAACGTGGAAAACCTTCACTAATCTCTGGATGTGTTTTTAACACTGCAATTAGTTCATGATGAAGGCTTAAAATTTTTTTAGGCCACTTCTGGACTTATATCCTGTCTAGACTAAGTGTGTACACATTTTCAAACTTCCCCTGTATATAAGATGACTCTTCTTTTTTTTTGGTGTTTTCCAGACAGGGTCTCCCTGTAGCCCCCAGCTGTCCTGGAACTTGCTCTGTAGACCGGACTGGCCTTGAACTCACAAGGATCTGCCTCCCGAGTGCTAGGATTAAAGGCATGCGCCACCACAGCCAGCATAAGATGACTTTATTTTTTTGTCTGTTTTTTTAAAATTTATTTATATATATATTTTTTTATCAAATCTAGACCTGTGTTCCCCCCTTCCCCCCACCCCACCAGAGCTCATGCATTCTGCCAAACATGCTTTTCATCTCTTTCTCAGTCTTTCTCAATATTCTCCATGTGGAAGTTAACTGTTTTGAGCAGAAGTTCACTGTTTCAGTCAGTTCTTCTATGCAGTCCTTTCTGTTGTTGTTGTTTCCAATATGCATCACTCCCAACTGCTTTGGACAAAAGCTCAAGGGGCCATACACAAGAAATACTTACAACTAGGTAATTGGCACTAGCAGCCACAGATGAGGGATACCATTCATCATTTGTTTTTCTGGGACTGTGTTACTTCACTGAGCATGATGTCCTCTAGCTCCAGCCATTTTCCTGCTGTCGTCATTCTTTACTGCTGCATAGAACTCCATTGCGCAGATGTACCACATTTTCTCTATCCTCTCATCAGTTGAGGGGCATTTGGGTTGGTTCTAGCTCCTTGCTATTGTGAAGAGAGCTGAAATAAATATGGTTGTGCATGTATCTCTGCAGTGGGGTGAGTCTTGAGGGTACATGCCTAGGAGTGGTATGGCTGGGTTGGGTGGCAAGTTCATTCCAAGTCTTCCAAGGGTTCTCCATACTGCTTTCCATAGTGGCTGTACGAGTTTACATTCCCACCAGCAGTGGATGAATGTTCCCCTTTCCCCACAACCTCTCTAGCACTTGGTGTCATTTGTTTTCTTGATCCTAGCCAGTCTTATTGGAGTAAGATGATATCTTAAAGTGGTTTTGATTTGCATTTCCTTAATGATTAGTGATGTTGAACACTTCTTAAGGTGTTTCTCAGATGACTTTTAAAACATTTTATTTTTTATTTTGTATTTATGAGTGAATTACCTGCTGCACCTGTGTCAAACAATGCCCATGGAGGTCTGAAGAGGGCATTAGATTCCCTGGAACTGCAGTTATGGACAGTTGTTAGTTGCCATGTGAGTGCTGAGAATCAAACCTGGTTCTTCTCTAAGAGCTGCCAGTGTTCTAACTGCTGAGGCATCTCTCCAGGCCTAGTATATGATGACTTTTAAATGTCTTAGTTTCCCACAAGGTCTTACAGCAGATCTTTCTCAATGGTTTAATATTCAACTGTTTTCCTTTGTTCTAACTTTTACCCCAAGGTGTCCACTACAACTTTCACATATTACAGGACCCACTGTTTCCACAGCTTCTGCCTCCCTGAGATCTGAGCAATGCTACTACTCTCTAAGTGCCAAGCTTAGTCCAAAGACATTAGACCTTCGTGAAGGCCAGACAGGTTACAAAGGAGCCAGTTTTGGAGTTGGCTGGGCGTGGTGGCGCACACCTTTAATCCTAGCACTTGGGAGGCAGAGGCAGGCAGATCTTTGTGAGTTCAAAAGAGCCTGGTCTACAGAGTGAGTTCCAGGACAGCTGAGGCTACAGGGAGACCCTGTCTCGAAAAAAAAAAAAAAAAAAAAAAAAAAGAAACAAAGGAGCCAGTTGTACACTGTTCTTTGCAACCTCAGGGAGAAAGCAAGAATTGGCCTTTCTCTGAGTTGCACTGCACCAACCGTGTGTGAAGTGGGGCAGGGAGGTGGCAAAGATGAATAAAATGATTACAGTATTTTCAGGCTCCAGTTGCGTTGCTAGCACTACATAGTGGAACAAGTACCACCTGTGTTCACCAGCTTGCTAACTTCACTCTTCCATTGTTTATCTGAGTTATTTAAAAATATAGTCAACATTTCAATGTGGTTAATTGTATTAGCTACATGTTTCTTACTTCCTAGGGCTTTTTTTTTTTTTAGGTTGAAGTCATAGACTATATAGTCTTTGTGATTTCAATTACAATGCATGATTATTTTTTAAATGTTTGAAAACACTAAATATTTTCTTTACAAAGTTATAATTAAATTATTATAGATAACTTATTCAAATAACCTATATACTTATGATGTCTAGCTGATCTATTACTTTTGAAAGGAACACGAAGTTTCCCTTCATGACTGTTGAGTGTCCATTTCCCCTTTTTTCCTTTCCTTACCTGTCTTTTTTTCTTGTCCATTCCTTCTCTGTCCTCTTTTCTTCTCACTTCCCTTCTCTTTTTTCTTTCCTCTAGACTCTTCTACCTTCTCTCCTCCGTTCTCTTTTCTTTCCTGTCCTTTCTTCTCTTTTCTCTCTCTGGCATGGCTCTTCTATCTTCTCAGTCCTATTCATATTATAAGATTCTTGGTTTGGATATGTAGTGACCGTTAGTGGTGGTTTGAATGAAAATGTCTCCCACAGGCTCTAAGTATTAGGACACTGTGTCCCCAGCTGGTGGTGCTGCTTTGGGAGATCTTAGAGGGTGTGGCCTTGCTAGAAGCATGTCAATGGGCATAGGCTTTCAGAGTTCTTAAGCCCTGCCAGATCCCCATTTGCTCTCTGGTACTTGTGCCTGCTTGAAGATGTGAGCACTCCTTTTTCTGCCACCTCTGCCACCATGTTTCCCTCCCATGATGGACTCTTGCCCATTTGGAACTGTAAGAAAAACTCTTCCTTCTATAATTTCCCTTGGTCATGGTGTTTTATCACCGCAACAGAAAAGTAACTAATATACTTCTACATCCTTCTTAATTTTTGCTTTGCTTAATGTTTCTGTCAAATTCTATTAAAAGTCTGCTTACTATTAATATTGCCATTCATGATCAAATCCAGTTATCATCTTCCTGATAAGATTTTATATTTTACATTTTAAAATTTTTCTTAATTTACATGTATGCCTCATAAGTATATATCTGATTCTGTTTTTTTAGTCCCTCCCTCTTTTATCTTTTTAGAGTTCTAATTCATTCACATGTATGTCTGGATTTACTTTTGATACTTTATGCCTTGTGTTTGCTGTTCTTTCTGAGTTTCCTCCACCTCCCTTGACACACTTTGTTTCTTATCACTTACTGAAATAGTATCCTTGTTCTTTTCTTTCTTTTTTTTTTTACAACTGTAATTTTTTTTAAATTTTATTTATTTTTGTATGTGTATGAATGTACTGTCTGCATGTAGGTTTGTGCACCCGTGTCATGCAATGCCTCGGAGATCAGAAGAGGAAATCGGATTCACCTGGAACTGGAGTTAAAGACGGTTCTTAGCCGCCATGTGGGTGCTGGGGATCGAACCTGGGTCCTCTGCAAGAGCAGTTGGTGCTCTTAACCACTAGGCCATCTCTCTTTTTTTTTTTTGTATGTGTATGAATGTACTGTCTGCATGTAGGTCTGTGCACCCGTGTCGTGCAATGCCGCGGAGGTCAGAAGAGGGTCTCGGATTCCCCTGGAACTGGAGTTCTCCTGGAATTGGAGTTACAGACGGTTCTTAGCCGCCATGTGGGTGCTGGGGATCGAACCTGGGTCCTCTGCAAGAGCAGTTGGTGCTCTTAACCACTAGGCCATCTCTCCAGCTCCGTTCTTTTATTTCTTTTAAAAATCTAAGCCCCAGTGTTTTTCAAGGCAGAGTTGAAGGTCTGTCGTATCCAAGTCACCTGGAGTAGTCAACTCAAGTCCTTTGCCCAGTATCGATTTGGGTGTTTTATTGTTGGTTTAAAAAATTCTTAGCATTTAGATATCACCATCTTATATTTACAAATGATAAGATACACAAATAAATACTTCCTGCTCTGAGGATGCTATTATATTTTGTTGATAGTGTGATTTTTTTATTTATTATTTTTTATGTGTATGAGTGTACTGTCTGCATATAGGTAGGTGCACCCGTGTCGTGCAATGCCTCGGAGATCAGAAGTGGACATCGGATTCTCCTGGAACTGGAGTTAAAGACAGTTCTTAGCTACCATGTGGGTGCTGGGAATTGAACCCGGGTCCTCTGCAAGAGCAGTCGGTGCTCTTAACCATTGAGCCATCTCTCCAGCCCCAATAGTGTGCTGTAATGCACAACCTGGGATGTTTTTCAAATTGAGACTATTGGGGTTAAAGAAATGGCTCAGCAGTTACAAATACTGGCTGTACAATCATGAGAACCAGAATTCAGGTCTTAGCACCTACATAACAATGCAAGCATCCATAAATGCTTGTAACTGTAGCTCTAAAAGATCTGATGCCCTCTTCTAGACTCTGCACAAAAAAAGCACATGTACCCACATGTACATACACTCATACATATATGTACACACATAGAAAATAAAAATATGAGACAGCAGAGTCTCACTCTTATCTACAGAGTAAGAGTATGTTGAGGGTAAAGACTAAGTACTTGTGTCTTAAAAGTGTAGGAAGTAATTACCATGTCTCTTTCTTTAATGGTTACCCCGTAATTTTTTCAAGCATTTAAAAACATTTTTGGTAAACATTTTGAGAACTGACCAGAAAGGAAAGAGAAATTCTAATAGTTCCTTCCTCCTCCATAATCCAAATCTTTATTACAATTATACAGGGTTTCAGGTCTTTACTGTTATTAATGTTTTTATAATATACTTAGTATTTGGGAGACTTTTTCTTTTATAACTGTGTTAAACCTCTTAGTTATAATGGCAGTAAGTTTTTAGATCTAACTACAACTGTTGAATCTTCTTTGACTACTACTGAGTTGTATAGTCTAGTTTCTCTGTGTAGATTATTCTTTCATTTGTTGGCTTATATCCTTAAGTAATGCTTTCAGACCATGGGCAATACATTTTCTGAGTTCTTAGATGTCAACAGCTCCTTTTATTTTTTTCCTTACACACTAATATTTTAGCCATTAATTTTATCCTAAGTCAAAATAATTTTCTTTCACATAGTCATACAAGCTGTCACTCTGACAGCTGTTATCATCCTACAGCAGATGAAAAGTCTGATCTGAAGAAATGAATCTAATTTACGTTCAGTACTAATTTGTTATTTTCTTTGGGGCTTTGTTTTTATAGATCCTCTTATTTCTCCTCTAGGACATTTTAGTCCTCTTTATTTTCAGGATTATAAATATAAGATATACATTTTCTCAGCCATTATTTATACAGTGTTCAGTGGCCCTTCAAAATTAACGACATTTATCTCTATTCGCATCAAATCTACTTTTTGTACTTTATGTTTTAAAAATATTCATTATTTTAGCCAGGTGTGGTAGTACATACCTTTTTTTTTTTTTTTTTTTTTTTTTNTTTTTTGGTTGGTTTAGTTGTTTTGAGACAAGGGCACCCCTGGGAAACCCAGCTAGCTTGGAATCCTCAATATGTAGATCAGCTGAACCCTATCTCACAGCTGGCCTGCCTCTGCGTTCCCAAGTGCTGGGATAAAAGGAAGGTGCCACTATGCCCCTGCCCCCCCCAATATTTTTTTTAAGTGACATTTTGCCTGTATGAGTTTTGTAACTTTGTGCATACTTAATCATCAATTTGTTTTCCCTTTGGGCTTATGTTTTCCTTGTAAAGTGGTTTTTCACACATTTTGTTAATTTTTTGCTTTGACTTATCTTCCAGTGAGCTTTTTCCTTCTTGTCCCCGCTATGGAAAATGCTTTGGAGACCAGAATTTTTCCCACTTGTATGGTTTTTTCTGTGCTGTATGTTAGGTGTACCTGATCAAGTCAGGAGAAGTTTGGATCCTGGTGTTTTGTTTTTTGGTGACTTGAAATTCAAGTAATAATTTTTGTCATTCATTAAGATAAAAAAAAGCCAATGTAATAATATATTCTTCAACTATGGTTGTTTTTTTTTTTTTTGGTCTTATTCAAGATCGGGTCTCCCTGTAAGCCCAGACTTGGTCCCCTGAACTCATCTGTAGACCAGGCTGGCTTTGAAACTCACAAGACACGCCTGCTCGGCCCTGTAGTGCTTAGGATTAAAGGCGTGGCCACCACCCGCCTGCCCTCCAAACACCACTCTTTAATCTGCCATGGAGAGTTCAAACTATATTTTGTCACAAACAACAAAAGTTATATTTTCATTGTTATTTCATGGTTGATATTAATTTTCTGTGTAGTAGCAGCATTTTTTCCTACTGGCGACGGCCATTGTATTGGTCAGAATTCTCAATGTCTACACAAACTGGGCATAACTGGAATCTCTGGAGGGATTTAGTCTATTTTCCTTAACTCCTCTCTTTTTCCTCACAGGTTGCTGTTGTTTTATTACTACTTTTTGAAACTTTTTTAAAAGATTTTATTCTTTATATTTTTATTCTGATGTAAAATAATTTTAAGTATACACTGTTGGTACCTGCAGTATGTAAGTGACCCATGTCGTGTAGTTGCCCAAGGAGGTCAGAAGAGGGTGTCGGACCCGTGGATCTGGAGTGTTGGCATGAGTTGTTAGCCCTCCAAGTGGCTGTTGGGAATGGGAACCTGGGTCTTCTGCAACGAGCTCAGTACTCCCTTTAACTACTGAGCCATCTCTCCAGCACACCCTACCTGTTTGTAACCTTTAAATCACTGGTTCTTCTCTGTTGGACCGGATTCATGTGACCTGATTTTTTTTTTCCTGTTGACCTTCATCTGGTTTGTTTGTTCCTTGTTTGGGGGGGAAAATATTGAGTTTTTTTTTTTTTTTTTTAAAATACTTTGTTTTTTTTTTTTTTTTTTTTTATTGTGTTTGTCATTTGCCTGCTGTGTATGTGCACTTCCTTCGGTGGAGAGCCAGAAGAGGTGGTCGTATTCCCTGGACTGAAGTTCTGATGGGTGCTAAGCTGCCAGTGCAGGCCAGAAAACTGAACTCAGGGTATCCTCAACGGCAGCCAGTAACTTTTTTTAACTACTTGAACATCCTTTTCAGTTATCCAAGTCATTCATGTTCGTACTGTTTGGCCCATTTCTGTGGGTTCTTCTATACTCTTCTACTATGTGCTATCAATATTGGCACATACCTACCCTTTCTTTTTCATTTGCCACGTTTTTGTATTGTTTGGTTTTTTTTTTTTTTTTTTTTGTTGGTTTTTTTTGTTATTTTTTTTTTTTTTACTTTTACTTGTTAATATTCTTTATTTTGTTGGTCTTTGCTTGTTTTTAAATTTGCAACACTAACTAGATTATTATCCATAGGTTGGCTCTAAAATTCGGAGATCAAAAAACCAGCAGTTGGGGCTAGGAGATGGCTCAGCAGTTAAGAGCACTGGACTGGCTCCTTGCAGAGGACCCTGGGTTTTGAATTCCCACACCCACAATGCGCGGCTAAACTGTCCTTTAGCTCCATTTTCCCCAGGGAAGAATCCGACGCCCTCTTCTGTCTTTCTCCGGCAATTTCATGACATGGGTGCCACCAACCTGACTGCAGACAGTACTGCATGCACAAAAAAATAAAAAAGTTGGGGTCTGGAAGGAGGGCCTGGGGGTGGTTAAAGAGCGCCCTACTATCTTGCAGAGGAACCGGGTTTCGTCCCAGCACCAATGGGGTGGCTAAGACCATCTTTAATCCAGTGTTCCATGGGATTCCAACACACTCTTCTGCCTCTGGCAAATTGCACGACACGGGGTGCAAAACCAACCTACATGCAAGACAGTACACCTCATACACATAAAAAAATAATTAATTACAAACAAAATTAAAAAAAATTGTAAAAACCCAGCAGTTTATTATTATGGTTTTCTGAACACTGTTTTAACTGCTAGCCTTAAGCAGTACTAAGCTAATTCTCTGATTTGTTTTATTACTTTCAGCCAGTTCAGGAAAGTATTCTAACCTCAGCCAGAACGGTTTTCTCTTTTGCTAAAACCTTATTCATTGTTTTATGTTTGTACATTCTGATCACTTTGCATTTCGGTCATGACCCTCTTACTCCATTTTCTCTCCTTCATTAAATACTGCTCTTTGCATGTTCTCTTCTGTTGAGTCCTCTGTGTTCTGAACACTTTCCCGAGCATCCTTTGCTCCCATTATTTCAGTCTAGGCTAACTGTGTCTAGGTAAAGTCATCTAAGCCTACTGCTTTCCTGCGCTACTTTTTTTAAAATTTTTTTTATGGTGTCTGAGTGTTACTGTCTGCATGTAGGTAGGTGCACCCATGTCGTACAATGCCACGGAGGTCAGAAGGGCGTTGATTCCCTGAAATGGAGTTAGTTAACGGTTTTAGCCTCCTGTGGTGGCTAGGAATCAAACCCCAGTCCTCTGCAGAGCAGTCGGCGCTCTTAACCGCTGATCCATCTTCCAGCCTGCATACCTTTTTTCTTTATCTATATTCCATGCCATCTTCACTCTTAGTTTGCCCCATTGTTTTCTTGAACAATTTTCTTAAAATGATCTTGTGAAGCAAGATTTATAGAAAGTAAATACTTTCTGCATTCTTTACTATAGGAAATGTCTTTTATGTGCCTTCTCCCTTGAATTCATACTCCTTTGAATTCATGCCTTCTCCCTTGAATTCAGAATTCTAGATTGAAAATATTTCCTCTCAGGTCTTGAAGGCCTTACATCAGTGTCTTGTGTGTGTGTGTGTGTGTGTGTGTGTGTGTGTGTGTGTTTGTTTTTTGTCTTTTTGAGACAGGGTCTCCCGTCGCCCCAGCTGTCCTGGACTCACTCTGTAGATCAGGCTGGCCTTGAACTCACAAAGATCTGCCTCCTCTGCCTCCCAAGTTGCTAGGAGTAAAAGGCATGCTCCACCACGCGGGCCGCAATGTCTTCTGATCTCTCTTCCTCTTTGTTGGGTTTCTTGAGTGTTTCTTCTTTCTGCACTCTGCCGAAATTTCACAGTGATTGATATATGAGTCTTAAGTGTTTCTCATTTGTTGTGCTTATATTCCTTTTTTAACTCTGGGAAAATAAAAGTCATTTTTAATTGTATTTGGAAATTCCCTATAAAATATTTGAGTACATAAACACTTATAAAAACCAATATATTTCATGGACATCTATCCAGTTAGTTATCTATATGGGTTCAATAGTTTGTTTAGGAATTTAGTGGATGAAAATATATCATGGATATTTATAAACATATTTCTGATTTAATCATCCTAATTTTATGATACTAGTACAGCATTCTATTGGCTATGGAAATTGGGCATAATTGAGTTATAACACAGTAGTTTATTCCATTTTGGGTGAGCAGGTGGACATGTTTTGAGATAGGGTCTTATTAAATAGTCCAAGCTGGCCCAACTCTCAGTCCTGCTTATACTCCTAGTTGTGGGATTACAGTTATGTACAACTATGGTCATCAACATTTTATGCTGTTTTAATTTTCTGTTTTTTTTTCTTCCAGGCTGGTGGACTAGGTCTCATTTTGTGGGTGCCAATATTGTTATATTATTTGATCCAACATGGAATCCAGCCAATGATCTTCAAGCCATTGACAGGTACAATATTGATAAAATTTAAAGGGACCTGCAAATTCTTGTAGTCTAAAAATACTCTTGAACTTTTTGATTGCTTGTAGGACTAGTTAGAAGAGGCAGACACCTGTTAAGTTTGTGTAGACTTCCAGTAACCCTAAACTGTAAATTCAAATAGAAAGCTGATAGTAGCCATTTGTTTTCTTTCCCCAAATCCTACTGATCTGACAGAAACTAATAAATCCATAGTACCAAAGAAAAATAGGACAGTTTACTATTTGTAATTCAGAAATTTTGAGAAACTTCTAAAGAGTAATAGCAAATAAAACCTACATGACAGAACTCATCAGAGAAAAAAAAAAGCCATATTGCAGCCTAACAGGACAGAACAGAAATTTCAAGCATGAGTTACCCACTGCAAGATGTGGAAGTAGAGCACAGGTTCCTTCCGAAGCTAGTAAAGTAATGCTATGACTATGAAGCAAGCTCCTCCCACCTCCTGTCTACACAGGGCTTGTCTATGCCATCTTCCTTCAAAGAATATATTTATAAGATAAGTAAGGAATTTGAGAAAAGTGCCTGGTATGTTGGAATCAGATGTAAAGTGGACTCAAACCCAAAGTAGTCCCAAATCTCCATAGGACACAATAAGGGGAACTGATTGAATAAACCTACAGCCTGCATAGAGTCCGACAAACTTTCCAGTTAATCTACCTACACTCAATAAATTAGAACAGGAAATTAAGAATTATGAGACGATTTTCTTAAAAGTAGCAGCATGAAAAGGAAAACAAGGGGAAAGGCAGGTGTTGAGGGATTAAAATAAATGTGAGACACAAGAAAAAATATATATGGCAAAAGAAAAGTGTTCTCAGAAACTAGGGCCATTATGGAAAGAAAACGCACTAAAAGGTCTAAGTCACAAGGTACAGATACAGTATGATTTAAAATGATGAATATTTTATCTTTTTGGTCTTTTTGAGACAGAGTCTCTCTGTACCCCACCGAAACTCACTCTGTAGACGAAGCTGGCCTTGAACTCACAGAGATCCACCTGACTGCCTTCCAAGTCTGGATTAAAGGTTGTTACTTCCACTGGGTGTGGTGGTGCAGGCCTTTAATCCTAGCACTCAGGAGGCCAGAGGCAGGTGGGGCTCTGTGTGTTCAAGCCAGCCTGGTCTATAGAGAGAACTCTGGGCCAGCTGGACTAAAAGGAGACCCTTCTCAAAAAGACCAAAAAAAAAAAACACGCATTTGATCAATGTTTCAGATCAGAACTATTTTCTCCACATTTGTAACACTATTATTGTACTTTTTATAGTAAGATAAAGGAATTTTTTCACAGATAAAGAAAAATAACGTTGGCAATTTACTTTGGGCAATTCAATTTATTAGACAATTACTCTCTATGTGCTTTTATAATTAAATGCCATGAATGTGTAATTTTTGGGTGGTCTTTTTGAGATAGGGTCTCCTTTTAGTCCCAGCTGGCCCAGAGTTCTCTCTATAGACCAGGCTGGCCTTGAACACACAGAGACCCACCTGCCTCTGCCTCCTGAGTGCTAGGATTAAAGGCCTGCACCACCACACCCAGTGGAAGTACACACCTTTAATCCCAGCACTTGGAAGGCAGTCAGGTGGATCTCTGTGAGTTCAAGGCCAGCTTCGTCTACATAGTGAGTTTCTGGGGTTACAGAGAGACTCTGTCTCAAAAAGACCAAAAAGATAAAATATTCATCATTTTAAATCATACTGTATCTGTACCTTGTGACTTAGACCTTTTAGTGCGTTTTCTTTCCATAATGGCCCTAGTTTCTGAGAACACTTTTCTTTGCCATATATATTTTTCTTGTGTCTCACATTTATTTTAATCCCTCAACACCTGCCTTTCCCCTTGTTTCCTTTCATGCTGCTACTTTTAAGAAAATCTCTCATAATTCTTAATTTCCTGTTCTTAATTTATTGAGTGTAGGTAGATTATACTGGAAAGTTTGTCTGGACTCTATGCAGGCTGTAGGTTTATTCAATCAGTTCCCCTTATTGTGTCCTATGGAGATTTGGGACTACTTTGGGTTTGAGTCCACTTTATCATCTGATTCCAACATACCAGGAACTTTTCTCAAATTCCTTACTTATCTTATAAAATTATTCTTTGAAGGAAGATGGCATAGACAAGCCCTGTGTAGACAGGAGGTGGGAGGAGCTTGCTTCATAGTCATAGCATTACTTTACTAGCTTCGGAAGGAACCTGTGCTCTACTTCCACATCTTGCAGTGGGTAACTCATGCTTGAAATTTCTGTTCTGTCCTGTAGGCTCTAGACTATGGCTTTTTTTTTTTCCTGATGAGTTCTGTCATGTAGGTTTTATTTGCTATTACTCTTTAGAAGTTTCTCAAAATTTCTGAATTACAAATAGTAAACTGTCCTATTTTTCTTTGGTACTATGGATTTATTAGTTTCTGTCAGATCAGTAGGATTTGGGGAAAGAAAACAAATGGCTACTATCAGCTTTCTATTTGAATTTACAGTTTAGGGTTACTGGAAGTCTACACAAACTTAACAGGTGTCTGCCTCTTCTAACTAGTCCTACAAGCAATCAAAAAGTTCAAGAGTATTTTTAGACTACAAGAATTTGCAGGTCCCTTTAAATTTTATCAATATTGTACCTGTCAATGGCTTGAAGATCATTGGCTGGATTCCATGTTGGATCAAATAATATAACAATATTGGCACCCACAAAATTGAGACCTAGTCCACCAGCCCTGGAAGAAAAAGAAAACAGAACATTAAAACAGCATAAAATGTTGATGACCATAGTTGTACATAACTGTAATCCCACAACTTAGGAGTATAAGCAGGACTGAGAGTTCTAGGCCAGCTTGGACTATTTAATAAGACCCTATCTCAAAACATGTCCACCTGCTCACCCAAAATGGAATAAACTACTGTGTTATAACTCAATTATGCCCAATTTCCATAGCCAATAGAATGCTGTACTAGTATCATAAAAGTAGGATGATTAAATCAGAAATATGTTTATATAATATCCATGATATATTTTCATCCACTCAAATTCCTAAACAAACTATTTGAACCCATATAGATAACTGGATAGAATGTCCATGAAATATATTGGTTTTTATAATTGTTATGTACTCAAATACTATTTTTATAGGAATTTCCAAATACAATTAAAAATGACTTTTATATTTCCCAGAGTTAAAAAGGAATATAAGCACAACAAATGAGTAAGACACAAATTAAGACTCATATATCAATCACTGTGAAATTTCGGCAGAGTGCAGAAAGAAGAAACACTCAAGAACCCACAAAGAGGAAGGAGAATCAGAAGACATTGCTGCCCGGCGTGGTGGAGCATGCCTTTACTCCTAGCAACTTGGGAGGCAGAGGCAGGCAGATCTTTGTGAGTTCAAGGCCAGCCTGATCTACAGAGTGAGTTCCAGGACAGCTGGGGCTACAGGGAGACCCTGTCTTGAAAAAACCAACCAACCAAACAAAAAAAGATGTCTAAGATCTTGGAAATAACCCAGTATGCTCCTGTAAGCAATAATTAATAATAATAACACATGAAAGTAGAAAGTGCCTGCCTCTGCCTCCCAAGTTGCTAGGAGTAAAGGCATGCTCCACCACGCCGGGCAGCAATGTCTTCTGATTCTCCTTCCTCTTTGTGGGTTCTTGAGTGTTTCTTCTTTCTGCACTCTGCCGAAATTTCACAGTGATTGATATATGAGTCTTAATTTGTGTCTTACTCATTTGTTGTGTATATTCCTTTTTAACTCTGGGAAATATAAAAGTCATTTTTAATTGTATTTGGAAATTCCTATAAAAATAGTATTTGAGTACATAACAATTATAAAAACCAATATATTCAGGACATTCTATCCAGTTACTCTATGGGTTCAAATGTTTGTTTAGGAATTTGAGTGGATGAAATATATCATGGATATTATATAAACATATTTCTGATTTAATCATCCTACTTTTATGATACTAGTACAGCATTCTATTGGCTATGGAAATTGGGCATAATTGAGTTATAACACAGTAGTTTATTCCATTTTGGGTGAGCAGGTGGACATGTTTTGAGATGGTCTTTATAAATAGTCCAAGCTGGCCTAGAACTCTCAGTCCTGCTTATACTCCTAAGTTGTGGGATTACAGTTATGTACAACTATGGTCATCAACATTTTATGCTGTTTTAATGTTCTGTTTTCTTTTTCTTCCAGGGCTGGTGGACTAGGTCTCAATTTTGTGGGTGCCAATATTGTTATATTATTTGATCCAACATGGAATCCAGCCAATGATCTTCAAGCCATTGACAGGTACAATATTGATAAAATTTAAAGGGACCTGCAAATTCTTGTAGTCTAAAAATACTCTTGAACTTTTTGATTGCTTGTAGGACTAGTTAGAAGAGGCAGACACCTGTTAAGTTTGTGTAGACTTCCAGTAACCCTAAACTGTAAATTCAAATAGAAAGCTGATAGTAGCCATTTGTTTTCTTTCCCCAAATCCTACTGATCTGACAGAAACTAATAAATCCATAGTACCAAAGAAAAATAGGACAGTTTACTATTTGTAATTCAGAAATTTTGAGAAACTTCTAAAGAGTAATAGCAAATAAAACCTACATGACAGAACTCATCAGGAAAAAAAAAAAGCCATAGTCTAGAGCCTACAGGACAGAACAGAAATTTCAAGCATGAGTTACCCACTGCAAGATGTGGAAGTAGAGCACAGGTTCCTTCCGAAGCTAGTAAAGTAATGCTATGACTATGAAGCAAGCTCCTCCCACCTCCTGTCTACACAGGGCTTGTCTATGCCTCTTCCTTCAAAGAATAATTTTATAAGATAAGTAAGGAATTTGAGAAAAGTTCCTGGTATGTTGGAATCAGATGATAAAGTGGACTCAAACCCAAAGTAGTCCCAAATCTCCATAGGACACAATAAGGGGAACTGATTGAATAAACCTACAGCCTGCATAGAGTCCAGACAAACTTTCCAGTATAATCTACCTACACTCAATAAATTAAGAACAGGAAAGAAGAATTATGAGAGATTTTCTTAAAAGTAGCAGCATGAAGGAAACAAGGGGAAAGGCAGGTGTTGAGTGGATTAAATACATGTGAGAGCACAAGAAAAAAATATATGCAAAGAAAAAGTGTTCTCAGAAACTAGGGCCATTATGGAAAGAAAACGCACTAAAAGGTCTAAGTCACAAGGTACAGATACAGTATGATTTAAAATGATGACTATTTATCTTTGGTCTTTTTGATACAGAGTCTCTCTGTAACCCCAGAAACTCCACATGTAGCCGAAGCTGGGCCTTGACTCACAGAGATCCATGACTGCCTTCCAGTGCTGGGATTAAAGGTGTGTACTTCCACTGGGTGTGGTGGTGCAGGCTTTAATCCTAGCACTCAGGAGGCAGAGGAGGTGGGTCTCGTGTGTTCAGGCCAGCCTGGTCTATAGAGAGAACTCTGGGCCAGCTGGGGACTACCAAAGGAGCCCTATCTCAAAAGACCAAAAAAAAAAAAAAAAAAAAAAAAAGGTATGTACTACCACACCTGGCTAAAATAATGAATATTTTTAAACACTAAAGTACAAAAAGTTATTTGATGCGAATAGAGATAAATGTCGTTAATTTTGAAGGGCCACTGAACACTGTATAAATAATGGCTGAGAAAATGTATATCTTATATTTATAATCCTGAAAATAAAGAGGACTAAAATGTCCTAGAGGAGAAATAAGAGGATCTATAAAAACAAAGCCCCAAAGAAAATAACAAATTAGTACTGAACGTAAATTAGATTCATTTCTTCAGATCAGACTTTTCATCTGCTGTAGGATGATAACAGCTGTCAGAGTGACAGCTTGTATGACTATGTAAAAGAAAATTATTTTGACTTAGGATAAAATTAATGGCTAAAATATTAGTGTGTAAGGAAAAAAATAAAAGGGCTTGTTGACATCTAAGAACTCAGAAAATGTATTGCCCATGGTCTGAAAGCATTACTTAAGGATATAAGCCAACAAATGAAAGAATAATCTACACAGAGAAACTAGACTATACAACTCAGTAGTAGTCAAAGAAGATTCAACAGTTGTAGTTAGATCTAAAAACTTACTGCCATTATAACTAAGAGGCTTAACACAGTTATAAAAGAAAAAGTCTCCCAAATACTAAGTATATTATAAAAACATTAATAACAGTAAAGACCTGAAACCCTGTATAATTGTAATAAAGATTTGGATTATGGAGGAGGAAGGAACTATTAGAATTTCTCTTTCCTTTCTGGTCAGTTCTCAAATGTTTACCAAAAAATTTTTTAAATGCTTGAAACAATTACGGGGTTAACCATTAAGAAAGAGACATGGTAATTACTTCCTACACTTTTAAGACACAAGTACTTAGTCTTTACCCTCAACATACTCTTACTCTGTAGATAAGAGTGAGACTCTGCTGTCTCATATTTTTATTTTCTATGTGTGTAATATTAATGAGTGTTGTACATGTGGGTACATGTGCTTTTTTTGTGCAGAGTCTAGAAGAGGCATCAGATCTTTTAGAGCTACAGTTACAGGCATTTATGGATGCTTGCATTGTTATGTGTGCTAAGACCAGTAATTCTGGTTCTCATGATTTGACAGCCAGTATTTGTAACGCTGATCCATTTCTTTACCCCAATAGTCTCAATTTGAAAAACATCCCAGGTTGTGCATTACAGCACACTATTTGGGCTGGAGAGATGGGCTCATGGTTAAGAGCCACCGACTGCTCTTGCAGAGGCCCGGGGTTCAATCCAGCACCCCACATGGTAGTAAGAACTGTCTTTACTCCATTTCAGGAGAATCCGATGCCACTTCTATCTCCGAGGCATTGCACGACACGGGTGCACCTACCTATATGCAGACAGTACACTCATACACATAACAAATATAAAAAAAAAAATCACACATCAACAAAATAAATAGCATCCAGCAGAGCAGGAAGTATTTATTTGTGTATCTTATCATTTGTAAATATAAGATGGTGATATCTAAATGCTAAGAATTTTTTTAAACCAACAATAAAACACCCCAAATCGTCTGGGCAAAGGACTTGAGTTGACTACTCCAGGTGACTTGGATACGACAGACCTTCAACTCTGCCTTGAAAAACACTGGGGCTTAGATTTTTAAAAGAATAAAAGAACGGAGCTGGAAGAGATGGCCTAGTGGTTAAGGCACCAATGCTCTTGCAGAGGGCCCAGTTCGATCCCCAGCACCCACATGGCGGCTAGAACCGTCCGTAACTCCAATTCCAGGAGAACTCCAGCTCCAGGGGATCTGNGGCAGATCTTTGTGAGTTCAAGGCCAGCCTGATCTACAGAGTGAGTTCCAGGACAGCTGGGGCTACAGGGAGACCCTGTCTCAAAAAGACAAAAAGACAAACACACACACACACACACACACACACACACACACACACAAGACACTGATGTAAGGCCTTCAAGACCTGAGAGGAAATTATTTTCAATCTAGAATTCTGAATTCAAGGGAGAAGGCATGAATTCAAAGGAGTATGAATTCAAGGGAGAAGGCACATAAAAGACATTTCCTATAGTAAAGAATGCAGAAAGTATTTACTTTCTATAAATCTTGCTTCACAAGATCATTTAAGAAAATTGTCCAAGAAAACAATGGGGCAAACTAAGAGTGAAGATGGCATGGAATATAGATAAAAGAAAAAAGGTAGTGCAGGGGCTGGAGAGATGGCTCAGCGGTTAAGAGCGCCGACTGCTCTTGCAGAGGACTGGGGTTTGATTCCTAGCACCCACAAGGAGGCTAAAACCGTCTTAACTCCAGTTTCAGGGGAATCCAACGCCCTCTTCTGACCTCCGTGGCATTGTACGACATGGGTGCACCTACCTACATGCAGACAGTACACTCATACACATAAAAAAAAATTTTAAAAAAAGGTAGCGCAGGAAAGCAGTAGGCTTAGATGACTTTACCTAGACACAGTTAGCCTAGACTGAAATAATGGGAGCAAAGGATGCTCGGGAAAGTGTTCAGAACACAGAGGACTCAACAGAAGAGAACATGCAAAGAGCAGTATTTAATGAAGGAGAGAAAATGGAGTAAGAGGGTCATGACCGAAATGCAAAGTGATCAGAATGTACAAACATAAAACAATGAATAAGGTTTTAGAAGAGAAACCTGTCTGGCTGAGATAGAACTACTTTCCTTGAACTGGCTGAAAGTAATAAACAATCAGAGAAATTAGCTTAGTACTGCTTAAGCTAGCAGTAAACAGTGTTCAGAAAACCATAATAATATAACTGCTGGGTTTTTAAAATTTTTTTTATTTTGTTTTAATTAATTATTTTTTATGTGTATGAGTGTACTGTCTGCATGTAGGTTGGTGCACCCGTGTCGTGCAATGCCAGAGGTCAGAAGAGGGTGTCGGATTCCCCTGGAACTGGAATTAAAGATGGTTCTTAGCCACCATGTTGGTGCTGGGAATCGAACCCAGGTCCTCTGCAAGAGTAGTAGGCGCTCTTAACCACTAGGCCATCTCTTCAGCCCCAATTTTTTTATTTTTTATGTGCATGAGTGTACTGTCTGCATGTAGGTTGGTGCACCCATGTCATGAAATGCCGCAGAGATCAGAAGAGGGCGTCGGATTCCCCTGGAACTGGAGCTAAAGACAGTTCTTAGCCGCCATGTGGGTGCTGGGAATCAAACCCAGGTCCTCTGCAAGAGCAGTCAGTGCTCTTAACTGCTGAGCCATCTCTCTAGCCCCAACTGCTGGTTTTTTGATCTCCGAATTTTAGAGCCAACCTATGGATAATAATCTAGTTAGTGTTGCAAATTAAAAACAGCAACAGACCAACAAAATAAAAAGAAAGTATTTAACAGATATATACAGTGGCAAATGAAAAAGAAAGGGTAGGTATGTGCCAATATTGATAGCACATAGTAGAAGAGTACTAAAGACACACAGAAATGGGCCAAACATTACGAACTGAATACTTGGAACTGAAAAGATGGCTCAGTAGTTAAAAAAGTACTGGCTGCTCTTGCAGAAGACCTGAGTTCAGTTTCTGGCATGCACATGGCAGCTAGCAACCAATCATAACTTCAGTTCCAGGAGATCTGACACCTCTTCTGGCCTCTGCCAGCACCAGAAATGTATGAAGTGCACATACACAGAGGAAAGGAAAACACAATACAGATAAAATAAGTAAATCTTAAAAAAAAAAAAAAAAACTCAATATTTCCCCCCAAACAAGGAACAAACAAACCAAGAGTGAAGGTCACAGGAAAAAAAAAATCTAGGTCACATGGAATCCAGGTCCAACAGAGAAGACCAGTGATTTAAAGTTACAAAGGTAGGGGGGCTGGAGAGATGGCTCAGTAGTTAAGAGTACTGACTGCTCGTGCAGAAGACCCAGGTTCCATTCCCAACAGCCACTTGGAGGCTAACAACCATATGCAACTCCAGATCCAAGGGATCCGACACCCTCTTCTGACCTCCGTGGGCACTACACGACATGGGTGCACTTACATACATGCAGGTAATACAGTTATATAAATATTATTTTACATCAGATAAAAATATAAGAATAAAATCTTTTAAAAAGTTACAAAAGTAGTAATAAAAACAGCACATACTGTGAGGAAAAAGAGAGGAGTTATGAAAATAGACTAAATCCTCCAGAGATTCCAGTTATGCCAAGTTGGTAGACATAGAATTCTGACAAACTAATGGCCGTGCCAGTAGGAAAAAATGCTGCTACTACACAAGAAAATTAATATAAACCATTGCAAATAAACAATGAAATATAACTTATTGTTGTTTTTGAAAACATAGTTGACCTCTCCATGGCAGGATAAAGAGTTGTTTGGAGCCAGGCGTGGTGGTGCACGCCTTTAATCCTAGCACTCAGGAGGCAGAGGCAGGCGGATCTTTGTGAGTTCAAAGCCAGCCTGGTCTACAGAGTGAGTTCGAGGACAGCTGGGGCTACAGGGAGACCCTGTCTTGAAAAGACCAAAAAAAAAAAACCATAGTTGAAGAATATATTATTATATGTGGCTTTTTTTATATAATGACATGACAAAATTATTACTTGAATTCAGTCACCAAAAACAAAACAACAGGAATCCAAACTTCTCCTGACTTGATCAGGACACCTAACATACAGCACAGAAAAACCATACAAGTGGAAAATTACAACTGGTCTCCAAGCATTTCCATAAGGGGACAATGAAGAAAAGCTCACTGGAAGATAAGTCCAAAGCAAAAAATTACAAAATGTGTGAAGAAACCACCTACAAGAAACATAAGCCAAAGGAAACAAATTGATGATTAGTATGCCAAAGTACAAAACTCAATACAGCAAAATGTCACTAAAAAAATTGTGGGGGCAGGGCATAGTGGCACCTTCCTTTTATCCCAGCACTTGGGAAGCAGAGGCAGGCAAAGTCTGTGAGATAGAGGTCAGCTGAGTCTACACTGTGAGTTCCAAGCTAGCTAGGGTTCCTAGGGGTGCCCTGTCTCAAAACCAACTAACCAACCAAAAAAAATTTTGGGACTGATAGGATGGCTCAGTGGATAAAGGCAGTTGCCACACAAGCCTAGTGACCCAAGTGTGATCCCAGGAACCCATATAAAGGTAGAAGGAGAGAATCAACTCCACCAACTTGTCCTCTTTTTTTTTTTTTTTTTTTTAAATTTTTTGTTATTTTTTTTCTTGTGTATGAACGTACTGTTTCTGGATTTGCAGGGTCTGTGCACCATGTCGTGCAATGCCACGGAGGTCAGAAGAGGGTGTCAGATTCCCCTGGAACTGGAGTTCTCCTGGAATTGGAGTTTCCAACGGTTCTCAGCCACCATGTGGGTGCTGGGGATCAAACCTGGGTCCTCTGCAAGAGCAGTTGGCGCTCTTAACCGCTAGGCCATCTCTCCAGCCCCCCAAGTTGTCCTCTTAAACTCCATAGATGTGCTATGACACATGCACCCCCAATAATAATAAATAAAATTATTTTTAAATGTGATTAAAGTTACTAAATAAATACAGAGCATAAAACGTAAGTAAAATAATAACGTAGATCTGTAAAAGTCAAATAGGATTTCTTTAAATATTACAAGTATTCTTAAAAAATTAGAAATTCAATGTATTGGGTACATAGCAATGACAACACACTTTTGGCTGAAGTTGGGCTTCAGGAGCATTTGAGGGAGAGATCACCTATGCTATGAGCCTATACAGTTAGGATTACTCAGTGTGTCTAAAACATATTACTTTATTTTTTTTTTATTTCTGTATGTGTATGAATGTACTGTCTGCATGCAAGTCTGTGCACCCGTGTCGTGCAATGCCGCGGAGGTCAGAAGAGGGTGTCAGATTCCCCTGGAACTGGAGTTCTCCTGGAATTGGAGTTTCAGATGGTTCTCGGCCACCATGTGGGTACTAGGGATCAAACCCGGGTCCTCTGCAAGAGTGGTCGGCGCTCTTAACCGCTAGGCCATCTCTCCAGCCCGTAAAACATATTACTTTAAAGTGAAGAATGCTTATGTTGTTCAAAGTCAACTGAGGACAGTCCTGTGGGCCACTTAATGCTCTCTATGTAAGGACTTATGGAAAAATGACCTCTGGACTTCATTCACAGGTGATGAGAACCCAAAGCTTCTGACTACTGTTAGGGTGTCACAGTCATACATCATTAGAAATATATGTTAATCCTCATTTAAATTTTCAGTTTAATTTTTTACTTGTGCATTTTACATGTGCTTATTTTTAAAGTCCTAGGATTCTCTTTTTGAAAAACACTGGGAGTAAATCTATAACATTCTTATACAAAATGTCAAAGTTATGTATTATGCTCCAAACATCTTTAGGTGTTAATACTCAAATCTTTCTCTAAAGAATGTATTTTCTTTACAAGTTTTTAATTAGAGATTCATTTTTTTATTTTATTTTTTATGTGTATGAATGTACTGTCTGCATGTAGGTTTGTGCACCTGTGTCGTGCAATGCCGTGGAGGTCAGAAGAGGGTGTCGGATTCCCCTGGAACTGGAGTTCTCCTGGAATTGGAGTTTCAGACGGTTCTCAGCCGCCATGTGAGTGCTGGGGATCAAACCTGGGTCCTCTGCAAGAGCGGTCGGCGCTCTTAACCGCTAGCCATCTCTCCAGCCCATTAATTAGAGATTCATAAGGAGGTGCTAGAACAAACATAGTTCTTATAAAATCTCAGGGGAGCTGTTCCAGCTGGGACAAGGAAGAAGCAGAGGAGAGCAGCTGTCCAGAGCTCTAAGTGAAGCTCGGCTGGAAACTCTACTATAAGACTTTCATTTATTCAGGAAGAAGTCTAAGTGTTCTGACTACAAGGCATGTGGCTAAATTCTACCACAGAAATTTGTGGGAATCAACATCCACGTTTTCATTCTCATCTTTTGAAGCCTGACTTTATTAGGGGAATTCCAAGATGATAAAGGAAATAAGAGAAAAGATTAGTTAAAACTCAAGACTATTTCAGTTAAAACTGACAGCATTTTCACTGCTTCTTAAGGTCAAACAAAACAAAGCAATACAAGCCTATCCACTGAAAATTAATCCAGTGATAGTTAAAAAAAAATCCCAAATCTTAAAAACTAGCTAAAAATCAATGTATTAAATTTTACTTTCTTACATTGTAGAAACAAGGCAAATGTTAACATCTTGTGCAGTGTTGAACTCTTTCACAATCTTGAGTCTTTCCTCTGATTTTGTGCTTCCATCAAGTCTCCGGTAATCGAGGCCAGCCGCCATACAGTACTGCTGCAGCACGTCCAGCAGCTGGAGGGAGGCAGGGGAAGCACAGAGTACAGCTCTTGGTTACAGGCTTCATTTCACTAAACAGACTACACTTAGCAAACACTATTGCTGCCCACAATTTCTTTCTTATTACATGAGCAATAAATATTTGGGGAACCTGAGTGTAACTTGGTGATGGAGTGCTTTCCTAACATGTGCCAAGCTCTATTTCCAGCACCATAAAAAGTAAAATGTTTTACTCACTCTGAACCCATCTATTTCTTTTCATTATTATGAAACAGGTAATCTTTGGGGTTTTTTGTTTGTTGTTGTTTAAGATCAGTCTCTTAAAAAAAAAACTAAAACTAAAGCTAAATAAAAAGAATATTATTGGTCAAATAATTTATGTAAACATTTTTATGTCACTTTCTAAATTCTAGAATATCTTAAATTATCAGTTACTTACAAGAACATAAACAGAAAATAAAACTCTCTGACTTTGATAATTGATGGTGATGCCTCTATTTAATTTCCACTTGTAGCTGAGTGTGCTGGAAAGGTCGGAGCTGCTTTCCTCACCACTACGTGTGACTGAGGATGAGGGAGAATGTGACTGTGAGTCATGAGTCTCTTCTGCCTTATGCTTCAGGAGCAGGGCCAGCTATGTAAGAATATTTTAGATAAAACTCACCTTGGTGGAAAAGGAGAAAAGAAGAACCTTATCTCTCTTTTTCCTAAAATGATTTAAAAGCTGCTGAAGGACCTGGAAATGAATCACACACATCAATGCACCAGTTCCAACCAAAAGCACACTTTATACATACAGACCTCATCTGAAAATTTCTTAAAAATTATTCTATACAATACTAATCTCAGTCATGTTGGCTTTATACTTTCCAAGTTAAAAAGTTTATTACAGCAAATGTTATTCATCATCCTACTGTCAATAAGGAGGTAAAGTTCCCAAAGCCTTATTTCATATCAGCTGGCTTTAATAAAAGAAAGCATTTTAGATTACGGGATGCATTTAGGAGGATTAATTTAATTTCCAAAATATACTTTCTTTATACCTACAATATGTTAAGACTAAATTATAGAGTAGTGTACTTTGGAGGAAGTATTTAAATGGTTTCTAGACAGATACAATGAAATATGTTCTGTTATATCAAGATTCTGAAGGGCCTAATATTTATTTTTTTAGAATAATCAGCCAGATACACACCTCTTCTCACTCTTTCCCCTTTGTTTATTTATAGTAATCCTGACTTTCTGATTTAATTTTGACCTCCAAATCCCAATAATCTTCCCCACACACAGTTCTTTCAGAGAGGAAGCCTGGCCGAAAGCCTGTGTATAGTGGCAACAGTTATCCTTAAATGCCTTTCCACGAGGGGAAAGACAGTTCTAGAACACAGTCAAAAGGCAATCTACTGAAGAGAAGGGGTGTTCTGTACTAAGTCTAAAAATTTTCTCAGTTATGGAAGAAACATTTTATTTGATGATAAACATTTAAACATTTTAAGAAAATTATGCTCAATATTACAGTGTCTTAATAGTTGATCAAGTGAAGACCTTGTGCTAAGTTTGAGTCCTACTCTCAAGCCTTAAAATGCTATAGACATTGACTTTTTGTTTGCTTGTTTGTTTTTTCAGACAGGATCTCACTATGTAGCCCTGCCTGGCCTGGAACATATCATGTAGACCAACCTGACCTTGAACCCACAGAACTCAGCCTGCCTCTGCCTCCCCAGTGCTGGAACTAAAGGTGTGCCCTACCATACTCAGAATAGGCTCTTTTTCTATTTTTTAATATTTTTGGTTGTCTTTTAAGAATCTACTTAGATGGTAAATGAAAATCCTTGTGTAAATACTATTTTAATAGATGGAGAACATATAAAGATTTAGTTTTGTTCTAATTGAAATAACTGATTCTCTGTAGTACATGCATTTGAATTTTATGCAAGACACTAATTTTCAATTAACTGACTTCACTTTCTTAGGTTTTCAGAACCAAGTGCACCTGTCTATCATCCCCCCAACCTTTCTTTCTGCAGGACTGGGAATTGAACCCATGGCCTTATACATGTGAGGCAAGAACTCTACTACTGATCTACATCTATATCCCCAGCCCTACACTTTCTCCTATGAATGTCTATAAAATAAACATTAATAAAAATATATCTATTATTCATGAGATGCCTGTACACTGATTAAGAATATTGGTATATTATAGTTAACTCAAGTCCAGTTTATATTAGAATTCTGTCATTTGTGCTTAGCTCTGAATTTTGATGACAAATATATCACATGTATTCACAGTTGTGACTTGGATAAAATGTCACTGTCCTTTCTTTTTCACCTACATACTTTTCTCTCCCTCAAAACTCCTCATCTTTTTACCATCCACAGTTTTTCCTTTTCCAGAGGGTCATATAGCTAGAATCATATAGCTAGAATAATACGGCATGCAGTCTTTTTCAGATTGGCTTTTCAATCAGCAATGTACATTTAAGGTTTCTGCATGTCTTTTCACAGTTTGACAGCTCAATTCTCTCTGTCTCTGTCTCTCTGTCTTGAGGGGGTGGGAGGGATAAGGCCCGACTATGTAGCCGTGTACTGCCTGGAACTTGCTATACAGACTAGGCTGGCCTTGAATCCAAAGAAATCTGGCCCTGCCTCTCAAGTGCTGGGCTTTTAAACATGCCAATAACACATCACTCAATTCTTTTTATTGTTAAATAATATTCTATTTTATGGCTGCACCACAGTTTGTTTATCCATTTATCTTTTGAACGACATCTTGGTTGCTGACAAGCTTTGAAAATTATGAATGGTTCTTGTGTGGATGTAAGTTTAAACTTAAGTAAAACTCATTACATTTAACTAATTTTAACTCATTTAGATAAATAACAAAGAATATGATTGCTGGATAACATAAGAATATTTTATGTATGATTTCTTATGCTTAAATTTAAATATCAAATATATTTAAATATATAGTATTTAAGGTTAATGAAAGTAAGAGCTTTCCAGAAGGCGCTCAGAGCAATGGTACCATTCTGTATCCTCACCCTAGTGTAGGAGATTCCTGCTGCTTCCTATCCTCTGACACGGCTGGTGCTTTCAGTGTTCTGGACTGTTATTGTAACAGACATGCAGTGGTGTCCCACTGTTATTTTACTTTTCCAGTTTTAATGGTGGAAGTGTCTTCTCTTATGCTTGCTTACTTGCTGTTTGCACATCTTTTTGGTAGGGTATCTGTTTAATCTTTTATCCATTTTAAAACTGAGCTGTTTTCTTCCTGCTGAGTTTTAAGGGTTCTTTGGATATTTTGGATACCAGTCCTTCACTGTTTTGTGAACATTCTGATCTGTGGCTTGTCTTTTCATCCCCTGAAGACACTAACATGCTAAACCAGGGATATACTGAACAGAAATCTAATCTTGTCATTTGGGGTGGCTTCATATTTATTGTAATTTTAGGCATTTAAAATTAAAAGCAAAAACTAGTAAGAAAAGAATGTTCTTAGACTGAAAATCTTCAATTAGGCTAGTTGAAAGAAACAAACTCAGTAAATGAACATCCATAGATTAAACACTCCTGCCAGAAATTTCAAAAATGAAAATATCATCAATGTATGTTAAAGCTTCAATAATATGGATCCAATATTTCATTACTTCTCCTCCTCCATAAATGGGACAATGTATTGAGGCAAGAGTATTCAGGCAAGAAATGTTTGGATCTAAGTGTTCTCAAATTAGTCAAACAGGCCTAAAAAGGAGAATATAGTACCCTTTTGTGATTCCCATAGCACTGAGATGAGCTTCCCAGTCTTTTCCCCCCACCTCTCACAGTAAGTGGATCTGTGGTAGATCTCACAAGGGAAAGAATGTGAGAAATCGTAGCAGAATGAGTCCAATTTGTGATTATCCCACAAGTAGATGAGATAACTATGATGCTGACATTCAAACTGAGTCATGACTGTAGCTTTGAAGCTATGACAGCTAAAACAGATATTATGTTCTCAGAGCCTTGGCAGCTGCAGGCTGAGGAGTAAGACAAACAGAACTAGCCTGAATTCAAAAAGGACACACAACTCAATTACTTGAATGAAGTTGTAACCCCAGAGGCAATAATTCCTTGATAAGCCTATAGGCTTTACATCACCAAGTCATTGTCAACAGGTAACATTGCTAATTAGATGATAAGAGACCATGCTAAAGTATGTATCTCTGGATTATTACTATCAGCCTCTGCTTGGTTGGTAATTTCTCAGAAGACAGAAATTAGCTGCTTTCTTCACAGCCTCTAGCAACCACCTATGCTTGCTTTTCCCCTCTGAAAAACCAGAATAAAAATAAATCTAATCATTATCTTAATTACATATTATTATTCCTAAACATAAAACTCTAAATGAATTGGGCTTTTATATTTTAAATGTAAAAACAAACAGAAGTATATAAAATAGGTTTATTATTTTATGTGAATTACTTGTTAGACTTAATCATAGCATTCACATGAATACAAACTAATTTCTTTTAAAAAACATAAATTTTTGATGCAAACCTCTTCACTACTTATATTTCCACCTATATTACCTCACTGAATTTACAGGTCCCAAGCAGCTAAACCAGGATGAGCTTACCTAGATGTACTGTGTTTAAGATAAAACAAAAAATGGAAAAAAAAACCCAAACAAAACCTGACTACTCTGAATTACTTCCTTTGTATTCCTTTTGCCAAAAAAAGTAAAAACTTACCTTTTTCTTTTTTTCTCTCTCTCTTAGTAAACATTCTTTTTTTGTAATTTTTAAAAGTTTTTTATATATAATTTTTTACTGTTATTAAACTTTCTCATACATCATTTGTTAGTCCAATTTAGACTCATTTTCCTTTCCATGCCCCCCACCCTACCCTAGTTCATGCATTCTGCCATACATGTCGTGTATCTTTTTCTGAGTCTTTCCAAAGTTTTTTTCAAAGCAGAGGATTACTGTTTTGGGGAGAACTTCACTGTTTCAGTTGTTTTTTTTTGTCCCAGTTCTTTTGTTGTTGTTGTTCTCTCCAACTTGCATTGTTTCAACGTATGCATATATATATATATATGTATATGCATACATATATATATATATATATATCTGTGTGTGTTTCACCTATACTAAAACTATGTCATCTGAAAACAAACTATGTTATTTTCAAATCATATTTCAGGACTCAAATTTTTCTGTTTTGATTTTTATATTAGTCTAAAATATAAATACATACCCTCAACCCATATACCAAAATTCCAAAGTCTGAAAATAAATGGTACGTTAATTCTAGAACCTGTTAAGGGATTCAAATTATAAGAGCACAGATGCTTTCAAATAACCAGGAATATAACATTAATGTTACTCAGTTTGCCTTACAACTAGGTACTTGGTTAGCATCC
Source organism: Rhizomys pruinosus (assembly GCA_009823505.1). Taxonomy (NCBI): domain Eukaryota; kingdom Metazoa; phylum Chordata; class Mammalia; order Rodentia; family Spalacidae; genus Rhizomys; species Rhizomys pruinosus. Next base: position 1,208,324 of record VZQC01013045.1, on the reverse strand, counting down.
AGAGATGAGGGATACCATTCGTCATTTGCTATTCTGGGACTGTGTTACTTCACTCAGCATAACAGATTCAAGTTCCATCCATTTACCTACAAAGTTCATGATGACATCTTTCTTTACTGCTATATAGAACTCTATTGTGTAGATGTACCACATTTTCTCTAACCATTTGTTGGTTGAGGGGCACTTGGCTTAGTTCCAGCTCTTTGCTATTGTGAAGAGAGCTGCAATAAACATGGCTGTGCATGTATCTCTGCAGTAGGATGAGTCTTGTGGGTATATACCCAGGGGTGGAATGGCTGGGTCAGGTGGTAGGCTCATTTTGAGTCTTCACACTGCTTTCCATAGTGGTTGTATGAGTTTACATTCCCACCAGCAGTGGATGAGGGTTCCCCTTTCCCCACAACCTCTCCAGCACTTGGTATCATTTGTTTTCTTGATCCTAGCCAGTCTTATCAGAGTGAGATGATAGCTTTTTTACCAGGCGTGGTGGCGCATGCCTTTAACCCTAGCACTTGGGAGGCAGAGGCAGGTGGATCTTTGTGAGTTCAAGGCCAGCCTGGTCTACAGAGCGAGTTCCAGGACAGCTGGGGCTACAGGGAGACCCTGTCTCGAAAAGACCCNTCTTCCTTCTCTCTCCTTCCCTTTCTTCCTTCCTTTTCTCTTTTTCTCTTCCTTCGTCTTCCTCCCTACCACTTTCCTCTTTTTTCTTCTTTTTTTCACTTGTTTTTGGAGCTCCAGCCTACCTTACCCTATCTTCCAGCAACAGAAGGCTGTGCTTCATGCCTCACATCACTGGCCACAGGTTAGACCCACGCTGTCAGACAACAGCTTTCCTACAAGATGCTTTTCTAGGAGTCTCACTCTGAGACATTCTTTCTGAGTTTAGTCTGTTCCCTTGAACAAAAGCAATGATTTTGAAAGCAGTTTGCAAGTCATCTTTAAACACCATTTCTATTTAAAAAGTCATGCGTGGTCTGATCAAAACAGCATGGTGGAAGGGAAGGTACCAGGAAGGATGAAAGTTGCTTAGTAAAAAGCAGAAGAACCAAGGAAAAGCAGCTTACTGTCCTTTGGCTCTGCAGCATGGGCAAAGGCTTGGTGCCCATCCGGCTGCCCTCCTGGGATGCAGTTAAGGGGTAGGCTGTACCTAAAAGATGCAGAGCTATTGGCCCTGTGCCCTTTACAGGGGATGGTTCTCCATCCATCTTCCCCACCAGCCATGAGAGAAAAATTTTCCTTTAGCATGTCTTTACATTGTGACTACAGGCCCAACAGCGGTGGGCCAATCAACCATAACCTGAAATCTCTGAGACTAACCCCAAGTAAAGCTTTCCTCTTTATACCTCTATCGCAGGTAATTTACCAAAGTGATAGGCATCCGTAACACTCAGAGGAAGAGGAAAGGGAAGAGGAAAAAAAAGAGTGAAGAGAGAAATAAAGACCACCAGTTACAAACTCCTTTGGCTTTCAATTCCTGATCCCACGTGCGGACATTGGAAGGACTTTTAGCTTTTTGTCCTTTAGTTCTTTGGGGTATTTTTTAGTGCTTATATATTCTGGAAGTTAATGTGCTGTCAGATGTTATCAGTGGTGAAGGTTTCCTTCCATTCAGTGGGTTTTCTCTTCACTTCCCTGATTGTTTCTTTTGATGTACAGAAGCTTTTGAGTTTAATGAAGTCCCATTTGTTAATTGTCAACCTTATTTCCTGCACAGCTGCTGCCTGATTTAGAAAGTCTTCTCCTGCTGGGTGTGGTGGTACACACCTTTAATCCCAGCACTTGGGAAGCAGAGGCAGGCAGATCTCTGGGAGTTCAAGGCCAGCCTGGTCTCAGAGCAAGCTCTAGGCCAGCAGGAACTAAAGGGAGATCCTGTCTCAAAAATACCAAAAAGAAAAAAAAGAAGTCTTTTCTTATGCCTATGTCTTGTAGGTTGCTGTGAATGTTTTCCTCTATCACCTTCAGAGTTTCAGGTTTCACACTGAGGTCTTTGATCCTTCTAGAGTTGATTTTTGTACAGGGCAACAGGTAGGGGTATAATTTCATGCTTCTACAAGTGGTGATCCAGTTTTGCCAACACCGTTTGCTGAAGATGCTGTCTTTCCTCCATTGAGTCTTCTTGGCCCCTTTGTCAAATACAAGGTGGGTGAAATTGCATCTGCTTAAGTTTGGATATTCAGTTTGGTTCCATTGGTTTACAGGTCTGTTTTTGTGCCAGCACCAGGCTGTTTTAATGACTACAGTCCTGTAGTATAGTTTGAAGTCTGGTACAGAGATTCTCCCACATTGGTCTTTCCACTCAGGGTTGCTTTGGCTATTAGGGGTCTTTTGTTTTTCCATATGAAATTAAGGATTTTTTTTCCCAAGTCTGTGAAGAAGCTGATGGGGATTATAATTGGGATTGCATTGAATCTGTATATTAATTTGGCTAGAATGGACATTTTTACTATATTAATTTTTCCAATCCATGAGCATGGGAGGTCTTTCCATCTTCTGATGTATTCTTCAATTTTCTTCTTCAGGGGTTTAAAATTTTTGTTGTAGAGCTCTTTGGTGTCTTTGGTTAGGTTTCTTCCTAGGTATTTTATTGTTTTTGAGGCTACTGTGAATGGAAAGGTCTCCTTGTATTCCTTCTTCAGTTGCTTGTTGGTGGTGTAAAGAAAGGCTACTGTTCTTCTAGGTTAGTTTTGTATCCTGCCACTCTTAATCATTTCTAGGAGTTTTCTGGTGGAGTTTTTAGTATGTCTTATGTAAACTATCATATCTGCAAAAACTATAATATCTGCAAAAAGGGACAGCTTGACTTCTTTTCCAATTAGTGGTCCTTTAATTTCCCTTTCTTGCCTTATTGCCCTAGCAAGTGTTTCATGCACTATACTGAAGAGGAGTGGGTCCTTGCCAAGTTCCTACCTTTAAGGGGAATGCTTCTTTTTTTTTTTTTTAAAGCCAATTTTTATTGAAGCTTTGTGCATTTCATACAAAATTTAGGGGAATGCTTCTAGCTTTTCTCCGTTTAGGATGATGTTGGCTTTGGGTTTGTTGTATATGGCTTTGATTACATTAAGGAATGATCCCTCCAGTCCAATTCCCTCAAGGACTTTGAGCATAAAGGGATGCTGGATTTTGTCAAAGGCTTTTTTCTGCATCAGTTGACATGATAGTGAGGTTTTTTTTTTGTCTTTCTGTCCATTTATGTGTTTTATGATGTATATTGATTTTCGTATGTTGAACCATCCCTGCATCTCTGGTATGAATCCAACTTGGTCATGATGGATGATCTTTTGGATGTGAGTCTATATGTGGTTTGCAAATATTTTGTTGAGAATTTTTGCATCTATGTTCATTTAATGAGATGGGTCTATAGTTCTCTTTTTTGGTTGTGTCATTGCCTGGTTTTGGTATTAGAGTGGGTCTATAGTTCTCTTTTTTGGTTGTGTCATTGCCTGGTTTTGGTATTAGAGTGATGCTGGCTTCATAAAAGGAATTTGAGAGATTTCCCTCTACTTGTATCCTTCTGAACAGTTTGAGTAATAATGGTTGTAAGTCCTCTTTAAATGTTTTATAGAATTCTGCCATGAAATCATTTGGGCCTGGGCTTTTTTTAAAAAAAATTTTTTATTAACTTTATTTATTTCCGTATGTGTATGAATGTACTGTCTGCATGCAAGTTTGTGCACCCATGACGTGCAATGCTGCGGAGGTCAGAAGAGGGTGTCGGATTCCCCTGGAACTGGAGTTCTCCTGGAATTGGAGTTTCAGACTGTTCTTGGCCATGTGGGTGCTGGGGATAGAACCCGGGTCCTCTGTAAGAGTGGTCGGCGCTCTTAACCACTAAGCCATCTCTCCAGCCCCGGGCCTGGGCTTTTTTTTTAGTTGGGAGGTTTCTTATTACATTTTCAATTTCTTTATATATTATGGGTTTGTTTAAGCTATCAATCTCTTCTTGGTTAAGCTTTGGCGATTCCCAGGATTTCAGATATTCATCCAGTTCTCTTAGGTTTTCAAATTTAGTAGAGTATAGGTTTTTGAAGTATTCCTGTATGATTGTTTGGATCTTTTCATTGTCTGTTATGATATTTCCCCTATCATCATGAATTCTATTGATTTGGAATTGGTCTTTCTTTCTTTTGGTTAACTGGGCTAGAGGTCTGTCTATCTTGTTTATTCTTTCAAAGAACCAACTTTTGGATTCATTGATTTTTTTTGTATTGTTTTGTTTCTATTTCATTGATTTCTGCTCTGATTTTTGTTATTTCTTCCTGTCTGTTGTGTTTATGGTTCATTTGTTATCTCTCAAGTGTTTTTAGCTGCAGGATTAGATCATTTATTTGTGCTCTTTCCATTTCTTTTTAATGTAGACACCCAGGGCCATAAATTCCCCTCTTAGGACTGCTTTTAAAGTATACCATAGGTTTTGTTGTGTTGTATTGTCACTGTTGTTCAGTTCCAGGAATGCTTTTCTTTATTTCTTCCTTGACCCATTCATTATTCAGGAGAGTGTTGTTTAGTTTCCATGTGTTCTTATAGACAGAAGGGATTATCCTGGTGTTGATATTGAGCTTTATTGTGTCATGGTCTGATAGGATGCATGAAATTATTTCACTCTTTTTTTGTGTTTTGTTTTGTTTTTTTTCTGTGTCCCAGTATGTGGTCAATTTTGGAGAATGTTCCATGGGGTGCTGAGTAGAAAGTGTATTATTCTCTGGTGTTTGGGTGGAATATTTGGTAGATGTCTGTGAGGTCCATTTGATGTATTGTATTGTTCAGTTCAGATGTCTATCTATTCTTTTTCTGGTTGACCTGTCCAAAGGGCAGTGGGGTACTGAAGTCCCCTACTATGAGTGTGTTGGGATTATTATGTGCCTTGAGGTCCTGGAGTATTGTGCTTATAAGTTTTGATGCACCAGAGTTTGGTGCGAATATATATTAATTGTTCCTTTGATAAGGATGTAATGGCCCTCTTTGTCTCTTCTGATTACTTTTACTTTGAAGTCTGTTTTGTCTGATATTAAAGTAGCAATTCCTGCTTGCTTTGGTACCATTTGGTTGGAATAATTTTTTTCCATTCACCTTTCCATTCCTTTCACCTTAAGTTGGTGCCTATCCTTGAGAGTGAGATGGGTTTCTTGAAGACAGCATATAGATGGGTTCTGTTTCTTAATCCATTCTCCCAGTCTATGTCTTTTGTTTGGGGAGTTTAGTCCATTAATATTTAAGGTTATAATTGAGAGATGTGCACTGCTTCCTTTCACCATATTACCCATTTGCACTTTGGGTCTAGTTTACTACTTCTACAGTTTTGCTTTTATTAATTTCTTTCTAGGTGCCTGGGGATAGTTGTTCCTCTCCTCTGTCCTTTGAATTGCTTCAAGTATTCTCTGAAGGGTTGGTTTTCCGACCATGTATTCTATCATCTTGTTTATGTCATGGAAGATTTTTCTTCCTCCTTTAACTATAATTGATATTTTTGCTGGGTATAGTAAGCTGAGTTGGCATCTATAGTCATTTAGTACTAGGAATACTTTGGTCCACGTTCTTCTTGCTTTCATAGTTTGCACTGAAGTCAGCTGTAATTCTGATGGGTTTCTCCTTATATGTAACTTTTTGTTTTTCTCTTATGGCCCAGTATTTTGTCTGTTTTGGGCATCTAGCATTTTAACTATGATATGGCATGGGGAGTTTCTTTTCTGATCTAGTCTATTTGGTATTCTATGTGCTTCTTGTATTTATATGGGTTTGTCTTTTCTTAGTTGAGGAAATTTTCATCAATTATTCTGTTGAAGATCTGATCAATACCATTCTCCTGGGATTCTTCTTCTTTCTTTTTCCCTATGATGCAGAGGTTTGGTCTTTTCATAGTGTCCCATATTTCCTGGTTGTTCCAGTCTTGTGGTTTTTTTTTTTTTTTTTTTCATAATCTTTGAGCCTTCTAGTTTTTCCTTGCCGTATTCCCAGTTTGATATTGTATTTTCTGCTTCATTCAATCTGCCTCTGAGGCTTTCTCCCATCCTTTCCTGTTGATTGGATGAATATTGTGGTGGTTTGGATGAGTGTCCCCCATAGGCTTTAGGTATTCAGACGTTTGTCTCCAGTTGGTGGCGCTGTTTTTGGAGGTCTTGGGGTGTGTAGCCATGCTGCAGGAAGTGTGTCACTGGGGGCAGGCTTAGTGAGCTTAACAAGCCTCGCAGTCTGCAGTTGCTTCCTCTCTGCTTCCTGTGCTCTTTGCGAGATGTGACCCTCAGTTTGCTGCTCCAGATCCAGCCACCATGCCTCCCGCCACAATGGACTAATTCCCTGGAACCGCCAATCGTAAGCTCAAATAAACTCTTCCTTCTATAAGTTCCTTGGTCTGGTGTTTTATCACAGCAACAGAAAACTGACTAATACAGTTATTGGTACCAGAGAGTGGGCTGTTGGCTGTGAAAAACCTGACCATGTGTATGTTTGGAGAAGTGTGGAAGACTTTGGAACTTTGGGCTGGAAAGGCTGTTGACTATTATAAGCAGAGCTTAAAGGGCCATTCTAGTGGAGGCCTGGAAGAAAGCATGGCTGCAAAAGATGTGGTCCCAGGGGAAAATAAAGACTTAGGCAGCAACCAGGATATTTTGATAAAGAGTCTGGCAGCAGTTTGCCCACAGCCCAGATGCTTGCCTGATGCTAAGTTGAAAAGCAGTGGACTGATGTCTTTGGCGGAGGATATTTCAAGACAGCCTAATGTAGAAATGGTGGCGTGGCTTTTAATGGTGAATATTATACAGATCTACAGTGAAAAAGAGCAGATGGAGCAGAAAGAAATGCAAAATGTACAGTTTGGCTCTGATAACTGCACTAGGAAGATTAAAGGTGGGGCCAAGGCATGTGAAGGAGAGGTTGGATCTGAAAACTGCACTAGGAAGATTAAAGGTGGGGCCAAGGCATGTGAAGGAGAGGTTGGATCTGAAAACTGCACTAGGAAGATTAAAGGTGGGGCCAAGGCTTGTGAAGGAGAGTTTCCTTTTGATAAGGAGTTTAAAGTGATTAAGGAAGGGCTTCGAGATTTACAAGTAAACAAAAGAATCAGTACCTTCAGGGCAAGACCACACCCAGCTAATCCTCCAGCAAGTCCAGGGCAGAGAAAAGTAGCAAATGTGGTTGAAATGGGCCAGGGTCTGGCCCGAACTTGCAGCCAGATTCGGCAATTTCATTCACGTGGTGCTGGCTTTAGAGACATGAAGTTTGCAAGAGTGAAGGGGTCATCAGCTCTTCCTCCACGGTTTCAGAGAGCCAAAGAGGCCAGGAAGAGTACAGCAGGGGTGTCCCTGAATAAAGAAGGCCGTGATAGGCCACTGCGTGAAGCTGTGAGTATGAAGCCTGGTTGGCAGCGGAGACCCCAAGAAGACTTTCGAGATGCCAGACCTGTGAGATATTTGCCAAGGAGAGCTGCATACGGGGAGTGGTACCAGCCTAAGAAAGAGATGTATGTTGCAAGCAAAGCTGGAAGAGCTGAGCCGTGTAAGCCCTTTGGAAGTCAAGTCCCAGAAGTCGCATGTGGAGCTACAGGACTTGGCGTTTGCCCTGCTGGTTTTCGGTCTTGTTTTGGTCCAGTATTTCCTCACTATGCCTCTATTCCTCCCTTTTGGAATGGGAATGTGTATTCGGTTCCACTGTACATTGGGAGTATGTAATTTGCCTTTTGATTTTACAGGAGCTTACAGTTAAGAGATTGGCCTGAGTCTCAGAAGAGACCTTGGACTGTGGACTTTTGAATGGCATTGAAACTGGTAAAGACTATGGGTACTTTTAAGGTTGGACTAAATGCATTTTGCATTTTATATGGTCAGGAACCTATGGGGGCCAGGGAGTGGAATGTGGTGGTTTGGATGAGTGTCCCCCATAGGCTCTAGGTATTCAGACGTTTGTCTCCAGTTGGTGGCGCTGTTTTTGGAGGTCTTGGGGTGTGTAGCCATGCTGCAGGAAGTGTGTCACTGGGGGCAGGCTTAGTGAGCTTAACAAGCCTCACAGTCTGCAGTTGCTTCCTCTCTGCTTCCTGTGCTCTTTGCGAGATGTGACCCTCAGTTTGCTGCTCCAGATCCAGCCACCATGCCTCCTGCCACAATGGACTAATTCCCTGGAACCGCCAATCGTAAGCTCAAATAAACTCTTCCTTCTATAAGTTCCTTGGTCTGGTGTTTTATCACAGCAACAGAAAACTGACTAATACAAATGTTCAATTTCATCCTGGGATTTCTTTAGTATTTCCACTTCCTTTTGGAGCCTCTCAATCTCTTCTTGTAGCTCCTTGCTTTGCTGGTTGGTTTCCTTTTTCATTTCAGTGTGGGATCTTTTCAGTGTTTCCACTTCCTTCTGGAGTTTGTCATTCTCTCCCTTTATTTCCTTTCAGAGTTTGATTCTCTTCCTCTAGTTCTTTTCGGAGTCTGTCATTTTCTCCCCCTAGGTCCTTCCTGAGTTTTTTATTCTCTTCCCTTAGTTCTCTGATTTGTTCTTTATATTCTTTGATTTCTTTGAATATGTCTACAGTTGTTCTTCTAAGATCTGTGTCCTGGGTTACCTCCAGGGAGATCTCATTGTAGGAATCTTCTATAGCGTTGGTAGAGTTTGGTGTGGAATTATTCTGTACTTTTCCCTGTTGTCCTTTTGTTGTGTTTTTGGCATGTGGGTTTGTTTTTGTTTGTATTCTGATTCGAATCTCAAATGTTTCTTCACTGTGTTAAATGCTTGGTTTGCTTGCTTCCTTCAGACACCTTTGTTGTTTTTTGCTTGTTTATGGAGGGTTGAATTGTCTAGGTTTCAGGCTTTCAATTTTGGTTATATATTGGAAGGTGTAGCTCAGTCTTACCCTTCTGTTCTAAAGGTTCTCCAAAAACTGGGTAGGTAACAACCAGGTGGGTACCCTGCTGAGCACTGTGCTCACTTTGCTTCCTGCCACCCAGTTCCTCTAGCTTGGTTGTGGGGCTTGGTGTTGAGAGACTGGAGTTGTGTTACGTTTGCTGTTTATTTTATTGCCTTGTGCTCCACAATTCCAGTTGGCAGTTGGGGGTCGGGAGTGGGAGTTTATCCCTTAGCCTGCCTGTGCTCCAGCTGGCCCAGCTGAAGCCCCCGACCTCTATGCACCTGAGTCCAAGTCCCCATGTGGCTTCAGGCCCACCTATTGTTCCAGCTGGCTGGGTAGCTCCCCAGGCACAGCTGCACAGGCCAGGTGAATAATCTGCCTGGCTCAAGTGCCCGGCCTCTATGTACATGCTCCTGAGGCTTTAGCTGGCTGTGCTCTGACTGGCCAAGGCTGATGCCCCAGACCTCTCACCTGTTTCTTAATTACAGCATAAAGCTGGGACTTGTTCTGTAAAAATTTGTGAATACGTGAATACTAGGGGCTGGAGAGATGGCTCAGCATTAAGAACACTGAGTGCTCTTGCAGAGAACCCAGGTTCAATTCCCAGCACCCACATGACAGCTAACAACCATCTGTAACTCCAGTTCCAGGGGATCCAACACCCTCTTCTGACCCCTGTGGGCACTTACATACATGCAGGCAATACACTCATACACATAAAATAAAAATTATAAATAAAATATTTAAAAAAAAAATCTGTGAATACATGAATAAAGCTTCTTGAGAGCTACTGAGGGATTAAGCAAACTTTTGTTGCAGGAGGCCAGAAGCTGTAATGATTCACAGGCCCTGAAAGGCAATGCCCAGAGGCCACAGGTCAGGACTGGAAAACCTAATCTTGCTTTCCATACTCCTCTGTTAGCAACATATCACCAAGAACAAAGCCATAGGTCGGTTTCCCTGAGCAGAACAAATATTTCCTTGCAGTCTAACAATGTAGGTCACCAAACAAAAATTGGAAGCAGAAAATTCAGCACAGACATAGGGGTCTTGCCTCTGTACACAATGGTAACATGATGCATTTGGGGTGTATGTCAGTCCAATACATTATTAAGGAAAGTCTGAAGTGTATTTGATGCACCTACTACTGAGAACCCACTGTGTCCACACATCTGTATGCAGAGCTCACACTGAACTAGGATGTTAATATGACCAGTGGGCTATCTACCATCTTCCACTGTCTCTTCTGTGTCTGGACACTGGTCATGATTAGCTGGTGTCCTTGTCACACCACTGCATATATACTTTGTACAGCATTCCTGCCTGTATGCAGACTGAAAGAAGAGTACGCACCTTCATTTTTCCACTATATTTAGGGTCAGAAAGTGTTTCAAAGGCTGCATCCTTGCTCTTCTGCATAAAATGTGGGAATCTGGAAAATACCTGATCACATATCCTCTTGACAAGTGTTTCCTTGAGAGAAGGAAGAAGTGGTGTCAATTTAACATATTAAAACCTGCAAAAATTGAAATAAGAAAAAATTCTATTTATAAAAAATAGAGGGGCTGGAGGGATGGCCTAGCGGTTAAGAGCGCCGAACGCTCTTGCAGAGGACCCGGGTTCGATCCCCAGCACCCACATGGCGGCTGAGAACCGTCTGTGACTCCAGTTCCAGGAGAACTCCAGTTCCAGGGGAATCTGAGACCCTCTTCTGACCTCCGCGGCATCGCACGACACGGGTGCGCAGACCTGCATGCAGACAATACATTCATACACATAAAAATAAATAAATAAATAAAAAATTTAAAAAATAAAAATAAAAATAAAAAATAGAAATGTGTGTCAGAAAGATGGCTCAGCATTTAAGAGCACTGGCTGCTCTTGCAGAGGCCTTGGGTTCAGTTCCTAGCACTCATGTGTGGCTGCTAACAACTGTCATTAACTTTGTTTCTAGGGGGTCTGACACCCTCTTCTGGCTTCCACAAACATTGCATGTACATGGTGCACGTATATATGTGGGCACTCATACACATAATAAATAAATAAATTTTAAAGGAAATAGAAATGTATCAGCCTTCTCTAAGTCAGATTAATAATTCAGAAAATCTTAATGCTGTTTGTTAAACAATAGTTTTGGTGCATTCTTACTGCTATGGCTTTCTCAAGCCTTCCAAAATGAGGTGACAAACACTCCCCAAAGGGTAACACTACCAAAGAATACTGTATCAAAGTTAATTTAAACAGGAACAATTCTAACACAATAAAATTTAAAATCATCACATAAAGCAAGACCTTTTGACTCATACTGTGCTCTGTAGTAAGACACACTGAAATTACCAAAGAAATTATTTGATTTAAGCTGAAACTTGGAGAGCACTGATTTTTGCCAGTTTGAGAAACAGCCTTAACATTTAATTAGAGTTTATTATACCCTTTCCACCCATCAGATTAAATAGAATTAAACATATTACCAAAATAGGAATGATTTATCAAATATCCTACTAATTATATCAAATGATAGAAGGAAAAATACATAAACATTAATATAGACATAAAAATAGCTATTACTTTAAGCTCAAACTTTTTCAGTTTGAGTAAAAATTTAAGTGCACATATTCCTTGATACTTAAATTTTCCTTTTAAAAAGTTATCATCATTATTGATGCTGAGAATTTGCATATACTAGAGGATTCTTCTATTGAACTGTATCTCCAGACTACTAAATTTTAAAATAAGCAAGTCAATTTCCTCTTAAATTTCATCCCCCCAAACCTTAGGGATATTTAGCTAAGACACTGTATATCCAGTATCAATTAGATACTAACAACAACATAACAATATTAGTTTTATATCAATAGCATCATAAGGAATTGTAAAAAGTCAACACTGACCTGATGTCTGGAGGTGCTGGCAGCCTGCAGCAGTGCCACATGGTTAGATACCTTCTGAAGGACTGTCAGGTAACTAAGATACAGGGTCCTTACTGTTTCACCACGTGAATTGGTCTGTACCCAGAAACATACAGAAAACATAATGTGGCGATACAAGTAATTATAAAATATATTACTTACAATATTTGTTATTTATGGTATGATAAATTCTAAGGCAATGAAAACCAGCTATTTATACAAAGTATCCATGAATCACCAACCTAGACTGTTTCTGCTGAATCACAGTGCAATGACGTTTTTAATAAAAGGGGGCATCTCCATTCTAGAACCATACAGTTACAGAAATGCTGCCAGGAAGTTTTCTGGGAACAACATTGATGCACTGGGGAGGCAGAGGCAGGCAGATCTCTGTGAAACTGAGGCCAGCCTGATCTACATACTGGGTTCCAAGTCTGAGGAGAGCCTGCCTCAAAAACCAACCAAAAAAAGGGGGGGGGGGAGGTGTGGTTTAAAACAGCAAAGTACATGAGATGGTTATGGTTATAATAAAAAGCAATCTCAATATATCTTAGGATACCTGTATAAGGATATGTGACATAAAAAGATGGCAAACAGCAGGAAATATAAACCGAAGGTAGAAAGACACAAATGATATTTGATTCTAAGAAAACATTTGAGGGGTAGAGAGATGGCTCTGTGGTTAAAAGCACTTTGTGCTCTTGTAGAGGACCCGGGCTTAGTTCTAACACTCAGATAGCTCACAATCACATGTACCTCTAGTACCTGGAAATGCAACATCCTCTTCTGACTTCTGAGGGCACCAGGCACACAAAACAGGCACTCACATTACACATAAAATGAAAATAAATCTTAAAAATAAAGAAAATATTTTAGCCAGGCGTGGTGACACACACCTGTAATCCTAGCACTCAGGAGGCAGAGGCAGGTGGATCTTTGTGAGTTCAACACTAGCCTGGTTTACAGAGTGAGTTCCAGGATACCTGGGGCTACAGGGAGACCCCGTCTCGAGGGAAAAAGCCCAAAAAAAAAAAAAAAAAAAAAAAAAAAATTAAACTTCAGCTTGATATCATCAATTCAATAACCTTTCACTTTTTATTAGGAAGAAGTCAGCTTTCATCTTGAAATTCCATTTCGTTTTCACAAATTTCTCATAATCCACTATTATTTAAAATGATATACTATTTACTGGATCAAATACTATTCTAAAATTAGAGAGAGTGTCAGTTTCATCAAAATTGCTCATTGGCAGAACAAAATTTTTTGTTGTTGTTGTTCTTTTCGAGACAGGGTCTCCCTGTAGCCCCAGCTGACCTGGAACTCACTCTGTAGATCAGGCTGGCCCCGAACTCACAAAGATCCACCTGCCTCTGCCTCCCAAGTGCTAGGATTAAAGGCGTGCACCGCCATGCCTGGCTTGACAATTTTTTTTTAATTTTTAAAAATATTTATTTATTTATTTATTTATTTATTTATTTATTTATTTATTAGTGTACTGTCTGCATGCAGGTTGGTGCGCCCGTGTCATGCAATGCTGCGGAGGTCAGAAGAGGGAGTTGGATTCCCCTGGAACTGGAGCTAAAGACAGTTCTTAGCTGCCATATGGGTGCTGGGAATCGAACCTGGGTCCTCTGCAAGAGCAGTTGGCACTCTTAACCACTGAGCCATCTCTCCAGTCCCCCCCCCTTGATAATGTTTTTAAAATACCTTCTAAAGTTATGTTTAAAGAACAGAAGAAAAGCTGGTTGACTGAAACAAGCACAAAACAGTAAAGAAAAACTGAAAGAAATGTTTGCCTTGTAACAACAATTTCTCCTTTTCCGACCACTGCTGCAGGTGCAAGGCTGAGAAGACTGAAGTATTAAAGCCACATCTTCTGTTTCTAACACTGTTTGATAGACAGCTTTCTGGAAATCTGTCAAAGAACAATAAACCATCTGGCAAGACAAAGTACAGAGCAATTATGAGACGTTTGTGACAATGAGAAGAATCATCACAATGCATAAGACTTCATAGATGGTCACAGTTCAATCACCTATAGACAAATGTTCCTTTTGCTTACATCCTCAAGACGATTTCTCCCAGTTCTCTTTCATTCTTGTTCCCCATCTCATTCTGTTTTATAGATTAGCATTTCATTCTCAAGTAAATTCATAATTTGTTCTTGTTTTAACTTGAAAAATAACATGAAAAAGAAGTTATCCTTATCTATTTCTCAATATATCATAGGTTCCTTAAAAGTCTCTATTAGTCCACTGTTCTAGTTCACTTTTCCATTGCTGTAACAAAACACTCTGACCAATTCCAACTTGGGGAGGAAAGAGTTTATTTGGCTCATATCTCCTGGGTCACAGTTCATGACTGAGGGAGCCCACCATAGGAACTCAGGGCAGGAACCTGGAGGCAAGACCTGAATAAAGCACAGGCCATGGAGGAATGTTGCTTACCGGCTTGGTCCCCTGGCTCATGCCCAGGGATGGCACCACCCATGGCGGGCTGGGCCCTCCCACACTGCTGAACAATCAAGACAATTCTCCACAGACGTGGCCATAGGCCAGTCCAATGGAGACAATTCCCCAATTGAAGCTCCCTCAACCCAGGTGTGTCAAGTTGACACTAAAGCTATCCAGCACATCCATCATGCTATTTTATGTATAAATTTAAGAAATATAACAAAAAATGCCACTAAGTTAAAGAACACAATTACCTCCTATTTCTCATACCACTAGAAATTAGTAAAATTCTTCTATATACAACTAACTGTTTGTAACGAATGTCATAAAACTAAATCTGCCTATCACAGGCTTTTGGTAAGAACTCACTCTACTATATGCTCCCAGAAGTCACAAGTCCAAAGGACCAATGATTGAAACCTATGACACCAAAATAAATTTGTCCTTCTTCTAAGGTAATTTATCTCAAGAATGTTATGACAATAGAAAGCTAACCAACACATAGACTACTTTTAACTTGTTACCTAGCAAGTTAATAAAGTTAACAAGGAAAACACTGGACTCAATTAATGTTTTCTGAAATCCCACTATAACCACCTAAATTATATTATATTATAAATTATATTCACAAAATATAACAGAAGATAGACAGGCTTTATCCTTAAAAATGCCTTTCAGAAGCTGGATGTGGTGGCACATACCTTTAATCCCACATTCAAGAGGCAGAGGCAGGTGGATCTCTGTGAGTTCCAAGCCAGCCTGGTCAACATAGTGAGTTCCAGCCCAGCTGGGGTGAGAGGTATTACCCACTGGCTAATACCCACTAGCTAATCTTATGGAGGAATGCCTCAACTGAGGTTCCTTCTTAGGGATGTCAAGCTGACAACAAAGATAGACAGACCCTGTCTCCAAAAGATGAAAAAATTAATAGTAAATACAGATGCAGTTCTTACCCGGTCTTCCTTCTTGGGCAGTTGATCCTGAATAAGAGTCTTGGTACGCCTAAGAAACCAACCAGACATCTTTTCTGCAAGTGTTCGCATGGCCTTTCGGCCAGTAGCAAGTTCTCTTTTTGTTGCTGTGTGTCTCTGGCCATGTTCCACTGGGTCAGAAAACTGTTTCTTGAAGTGGATCCTGCTACCTAAAAGTCCTGGCACAGCCCTTTATAAAGGGAATAAGAAAAATGTATCAAGTTTATTAAATTATCTAAAAAGAAAAACATTCCCTTCTTTTGCTTGTGAGAGATATATCCAGTAGTTTACTTATTAATGACAATAAAAACAAGAACCAAGAAAACAACTTCTTTATGACAGTTTGTTTATAACTAAAGATGACAGAACTGGTAAATCAGTATTCATATTTACTTTGGGGACCAACCATAACATGTTAAAGTAGGTTTCACAGGACTTTCTACATTGCGTAACATATTTGGGATTAAATATTTCTATAAACAATTAACTGACCATTTTGGGGAGGGGTGTGACTTAAAGAACTAACAATTAGAAAATCACATAGTTGTTCTAGTTTGCTTTCTGTTGTTCTGACCAAATGTAATTTGGGGAGAGGGTTTATTTCATATTACAGGTCAAGACCATTAGCAAGGGAAGCCAAAGCAGGAGCTTGAAGCAGAAACTAGGGAAGAAGGTGGTCCACTGGCTTGCTTCCTGCTTCCACTCCTAACCTCTCTTAGCTAAGCCAGGTCCGCCTGGGGTTGGAGACACTGCCCACAGTGGGCTAGGCCCTCCTCCATCAATTAGAATTCAAGAAACTCTGCCCCCCTCAGGCTGGAGAGATGTTTCAGTTGCTAAGAGCTTTCGCTGCTCCTGAAAAGGACCTGAGTTCTGTTCCCAACACCTATGTCCGAAAGCTCACAACTACCTGTAACTCCAGCTCCAGGGGATCCAAACTTCTGCCCTCTGAAGACACTGCATTCATGTGGACATGCACATACACACAAATACACACAATTAAAAATTAAAATAAATCTTAAAGAAAGAAAAAAAGAAAGAAAATGATCCGCAGGCATGCCCACTGGCTAATCTCATGGAGGAATGTCTCAACTGAGGTTCCCTCTTCTCAGGTACATCAAGTTGACAACAAAGATTAGCCATCACAGTAATATTCAGCTAAAGATATGGGGGAAATTTTTTTCAGTGCTTTCACTCACCAGTCCATAACGCACCACAGCTCCTTCATGTTGTTCTGAAGAATGGTTCCAGTGAGGCCAATGCGGACCTTACACTTTAAAGCCTTCATAATTTCTGTTACTTTAGCATTTGGATTCTTGATTCTATGAGCTTCATCTACAATAATAGCTGACCATTCCAAACTATAATTTAAAAAAGGCATAGAGAAGGAGGGACTAAGAAAATGTCCTTATCTTATTCTAAAGAATTTTCAGACAGCGTTTTTTTTGCAACAAAATTTTGTAGTCCCCTTTCCCTCACTCTTTTATTCTTTGATGATTCTATGTGGTTCTCAAATAGTTAAGTGATAACAGATCATGGAATACTACTGATAAGTCCAGAAAAAATAAATTAGAAAAGGCATGATTTTGTAAGATAAAAAACCCACACATATGATAAAATAAAAGGTTTAGAGTTGTGTTGAATAATGTTGAAATGAAAGCTTTCATTAAATATTACTAAATGACAATAAATTTCTCCTTTAAGTAGCAGCAATATAAAAGAGATGAACTTTACATTATATCTGAATGAAAACCATTGATACAAGATGCACAACTTTTTACAGGTGTAATAAACACTGATTACTAAAAACATTTATCAATCACAAACCCCAGTAGAGATGAGCAACACTAAAAGGAACTAGGACTACGAATAGTGAAGAAATGGATGATTTCAGGAATGTAGCAGGAGAAATACTGGAGCTAGGAAGCACTGACAAATGGGACAGAGGACATGGAGGCAGCCAAATTAGAATATGTGAGCATCAAGAATAATGACTACTACTTGTGCTAGAGAGGTAGTTAAGAACACTAGCTGCTTTTGCAGGGGACCTAGCCAAATTCAGTTCCCAGAACCCATGTGGCATCTAACAATCATCTGTAATTCTAGCTCCTGGGGATCTGATGCCCTCTCTGACTTCTGTGGGTACTGTACACATGGGTGTACTTACACACATGCAAGCAAAACACTCATATACATAAAATAAAAATAGGATAATGACAACGCAAAACACTCATATACATAAAATAAAAATAGGATAATGACAACAACTAGATACAAAACACTGAATGAACAAAAATCTACAAATTAAATGACAGTATCAGATACCTCGCATCATATGCAAAGATTAACTGAAAACAATTTACAGCTTTAAAAGTGAGGAAAAAATTATAAAACCTTCAAAGCAGAGAAAAAAATCTTTATTATTCTAGATTAGACACAAAATTCTTAGCTATAATACCAAAAGCACTGGGGCTGGAGTGACGGTCCAAAGTTAAGACCACTGGCTCTCTTGCAGAGGACCTGGATTGGTTCTCACACCCATATCACCGCTAACAACTGTCCATAGCTCCAGTTGCAGGGGAATCCAACACCCTCTTCTCACCTCCTCAGGCACTGTATGACACCAATACACTTACACACATGCAGACCATATACTCATACACATAATACAATAAAGAAGTATTTTTTAAATAATACCAAAAGCAATTAAATTTTTTGACGAAATGGACTTTGTCAAAATGTAAAGCTTTTGCTCTTCTGAACATACCACTAAAATATTTAGTGGAGGCTGGTGATGGCTCAGCAGTTACAGAGCACTGGCTACACTTGCAGAGAACCCTGGTTTACCATCCAGGACCCACATAGTAGCTAATAACTGTCTGTAACTCCAATTTCAGGGGATCCAACACCCTCTTCTGGCCTCTGCAGGCACTACATGCTATGTAGTGCACTTATATACATTCAGGCAAAACACTTATACACATAAAATTTGTCTAAATAAAATTAAAACAATAAAACTCAGGCATGGTGATATATGTTTGTAATCCTAGCCTACTCTAGATGAGAGTGTCAAGACGGGACAGGACGGGACAGGACGGGATGGGGAGATTGAGAAAGGTGTATGTGTGTGTGCGCGCGCGCACGCGTGTGTGTGTGTGTGTGTGTGTGTGTGTGTGTGTGTATGTGTAAAGAGAGGAGACAAGAAAAGAGAAAGACTGTCAGAGCTGAATGTACAGATAATAGGAGAGGTTATAAAATGAAATGCAATTTTCCCCATATACCTTATACTTGACTCTTTAAATTGTAGGCATAGGCAAATTTGATAAAATTTTATGAAGTAAAATATATAATGATAGCTGGGCATAGTGGCACACACCTTTAATCCTAGCACTTGAGAGGCAGAGGCAGGCAGATCTTTGTGAGTTCAAGGCTAGCCTGGTTTATAGAGAAGTTCCAGGACAGCTGGGGTTACAGGGAGACCTTGTCTCGAAAAGACAAAAGGAAAAAAAATATATATATATATGTGTATATATATATAATGGTAATAAATATTGTTTATTCACAGTGTACAGTGCATTTGTTTACTCTATGGATTATTTTTTTCTTTTTTTGTTTTTTTATGTTTTTGTTCTTTTATTTTTTATTTTTCTCTTTTTTTTCTTTTTTTCTTTGCTTTTTTGGATTATTTATTTTTAAATGTACAGAGTACTATTCTCAAGAAATAGTATTTACTCAAATTAAATATAAAATATTTTAAATGCATCAAAATGAAGGCATTTGAGTTAATACAACAAAACAAAAACTAGACTATCCTGATTTTTCTATTTTATAAATATATGATTTAGAGTTATTACTTCCTGGAAGTCTTACTATTTGTAAGTCACAGAAAAGAATCACACATTTATTTCTGGAAAAATATTGTATTATTTTTATTTTATGTGTATTGCCTGCATGTATATAAGTGCACCCATGTCATGCAATGCCCACGGAGGTCAGAAGAGGGCACTGAATTCCCCCTGGAACCAATAGATGGTTGTTAGCTGCCATGTGGGTTCTAGGAATTGAACCTGTGTCCTCTGCAAGATCAGCCAGTGGTCTTAACTGCTAATCCATCTCTCCAGCCCCAATCGCATTTAAATATTAAAGAAATCACATTTCTTTAGCAAATACTATATGCTAAAAATGAAATAACATTGAAATAACTAAATATAAATTCTACATTAAAACATACTCTAGGGGCTGGAGAGATGGCTCAGGGGTTAAGCACCAACTGCTCTTGCAGAGGACCCAGGTTCGATTCCCAGCACCCACATGGTGGCTAAGAATCATCTTTAACTCCAGTTTCAGGGGAATCTGACACCCTCTTCTGACCTCCGCAGCATTGCACGACAGGGGTGCACCAACCTACATGTAGACAGTACATTCATAGACATAAAAAATAAATAAATAAACAAAAAAAATACTCTAAAATGATAAATAGGTTAAAAAAATTAAATATTACTTTTCTTCTGATAAATTACATTTATCTACCTACAGAACATCTTTTGAGATAATATACTGTTAAAATCCTAAGGTATGGAGTTTGAGTTGGTCAATATTTAAATGTCATATCTGCCCCTGACTTAACTGTGTAGGCATGCACAAATTACTTAATAGCCTTTTATTTTTGAATAATCTTTTCATACCTCAGATTACTCTTTCTTTAACAGCATCCATAGAACAATAAAAATGAAAAATTTATTAGCTTGTAAGTGGGATAAAAATCACATTTAAGATCTGGCAAAATGCAACTAAATAAATACCCCACAGAAATGGTAAAGATTGTCACGATGAATATGAGAAGGCAAATCAACTATATTCTAAAGAGAATCATTTCAAATATAAAGACCAAATATGCTGTGACAAAAAGAGGGAAAGTATAGCATACAGTGAGCATAAGAAGACTATGGGCTGGAGAGATGGCCTAGCAGTTAAGAGCGCCGACTGCTCTTATAGAGGACCCGGGTTCGATCCCCAGCACCCACATGGCGGCCGAGAACCGTCCGTAACTCCAATTCCAGGAGAACTCCAGTTCCAGGGGAATCCAATGCCCTCTTCTGACCTCTGCGGCATTGCACGACAGGGGTGCACAAACCTGCATGCAGACAGTACATTCCTACACATACAGAAATAAAATTTAAAATAAATAAATAAAATTAAAAAAAAGAAGACTACACTGGCAATATTATGTTGGTATTAAATAAAACAGAAAGATAAATACTAGAAATAAAAGATTAAAAAAATAAAGATGAATTCATCAGGACTGTAATTGTACGTGAATGTAATGTAAATGCACGCGAACCTAAAAACAAAGCTTAAAAATGCATGAACTGAAAGCTAGAGAACTGAAAGAAGAGAAACAAAATTTATGACTTCATTATCTTCTCTCTCAGTAATTATAACCTACCCCAAAAGAAAGTCAATAAAAATAAAGAATACTTAATACATTAATCAACTTGGTCTTATTGATATTTGTAAAATACCTATACCTAACAGGTATTAGAACAACAAACTTTGTTCAGATGTACACAGATCAGAAACATGCAAATTATATCAAAATGACATGACCTATACACTCACTAAAATGACTCAAAACAAAAAGACTGGCAATATCAGTATTGATGAGATTATCAGGCAACTAAACCCTCATTCATTCTAGCTAGAGTAAAATGGCACAACCAAGATGGAAGACAGTTTGGCAGCTTGTCCTAATTTAAACTTCACTTATTCTAAAAGTCGGAAATTCCATTCTGAGATATTTACCCTTAAGAAAAATGAAAATATACATCAAAAAGGGGCTTATATATTCCTTGAAATTTTACTTATTTTTCAATTATTATTATTATTATTATTATTATTATTATTATTGTATATCAGTGTACTAACTGCATGTATATAAGTACATCTGTGTTGTACAATGCCCACAGAGGTCTGAAGAGGATGTAGGATCCCCCAGAACTGGAGTTATGGACAGTTGTTAGATGCAATGTAAGTGCTGGGAACTGAATCCATGTCTTCTGCAAGAGCAGCCAGTGCTCTTATCATTGAGCCTTCTCTCCAGCCAGAAAGTTTACTTATAATAGTTATCAAACAAAGAAATAAACAAAAATCAAGTATGTTCAAATGGATGGGTACCCAAAAGTGTGACATACTTATAAAATGGAATACAAGTGAAGATTAAAAAAAAATCACTAGCTGGGCATGGTGGCACATACCTTTAATACTAGCACTCAGGAGGCAGAAGCAGACAAATCTTTGTGAGATCAAGGCCAGCTTGGTCTATGTAACAAGTTCCAGGCCAGCTGGGCCTGCAAGAAGACCCTGTCTCGAAACAACCAAAAACAGAATAAAAAATAATTGCTGATTTACTGAATAGCACATATGAATCTCAAAACTATGCTGATCAAAGATGCCAGACATAAATAAGGACACTTTCAGTCTATCATCATTTATATAATTCTATGAAATAGCTTGGAACAAAATGTAGTGATAGAAATCACGTTAAGTGTTTATGGTGAGAACTGGTGCAGGGTTGGCTGCAAAGAAGAGGAAACTTTTTCCATAAGTCATACGTCATTTCTCAATCGAATCTAGAGTCATTTGCCTTTCCATGTCCCCCACCCACCCGAGGCCCTGCACTCTACCCTACATGTCCTACATCTTTTTCTGAGTTAATAACAATTAAAAAAAAAAAAATCAAATGCTGGGCATGGTGGCACACACCTTAAATCCTAGCACTTGGGAGGCAGAGGCAGGTGGATCTCTGTGAGTTTAAGACCCGCCTGGTCTACAAAGTGAGCTCCAGGCCAGCTGGGACTAAAGGGAGACCCTGTCTCAAAAAGACAAAAAAAATAAATAAATAAATAAAATTAAATTTAAAAAATTAAAAAAAAAAGAAAACAAAACAAAAAAAAAGACAAAGCATTACCCACGATACTAAGGAAACGGAAGCAGCCAGGATGTCCATCAGCAGACAATAGACAATGAGAATATGGCATGGAATTTTACTCAGCTATAAAGAAAAATTTATGAAATCTGCAGGAAAATGGATGGATCTGTTAAGTATTATATTAAGCAAGGTTATTCAGACTCAAAGACAAAAATCTCAAGTTCTCTCTCAAAAAAAAAA
>VZQC01013045.1:1089865-1185634 GCA_009823505.1 Rhizomys pruinosus | reverse complement strand
TCATGCTTTCTGATACTGAGATAAGGATTGAATGCTGGCTTGGTAATTTTATATATTATATAAAATTTTTTTTTTTTTTTTTGGTCTTTTTGAGACAGGGTCTCCCTGTAGCTCTGGCTGTCCTGGAACTCACTCTGTAGACCAGGCTGACCTCGGACTCACAGAGATCCGCGTGCCTCTGCCTCCCAAGTGCTAGGATTAAAGGCGTGCGCCACCACACCCGGCATTTATTTATTTTTGTATGTGTATCAGTGTACTGTCTGCATGCAAGTTTGTGCACCCATGGTAGTTTTATATTTTTAATGGGTTATAAAAATTAAAAAAAGAATACTCCACAGAGATTGTGTATGGCTCCCAAAAGGTTCTAACTGGATCTTCACAGGAAAAGTCCAACAATCCCTGGTCAAACTTCAGGGATACTATAGTACAGGGGCCAAAATATATGGATGTACAAGTTCCTTATATAAAACTGCATAGTACCTGCATATAACCTATACACATCTTCCTGTATTATTTAAACCATCTCTAGATTATTGTAGTACTTACCACAAAGCAAATGCTATATAATTATTACAATGAGTAATTTTGAGAAATAATGACAAGAATAAAGTATGTACAAGTTAAGTATAGATACATTTTACTAGCAAATATTTTTTATCGTTGAGAATCCTTGGATGGGGAACTTCAGGAAATGGATGGCTGACTATACTTATAATCAATATTAATTGTTGGATATAAATTAAAGCTTATTAAGTTCATTTTAATAAAACCTTCCAGCTGGGTTTAAGCAGCTCAGTTTTGCAAAAATGGATCCAATTCATCCTGTCATTTTCCAGATGAACTGATTTAACCAAAACCATATAGCTAATTAGTGACTTTTTTGGTTTTTTGTCATTGACATTTTGAGCACTGGTCACCTTATATTTGTCCATTCTGGCCTCAAATTCACCATCGTCATATCTTGGCATCCAGAGGAGTTGGGATTTCAAGTATGCACCATCTCAACTAGCTACTCTTGTGCTTTTAAATGTGTTTATAAAACCTATGAGACAACTCTTGGTGGTTGTTCATTTTTATCTCAATCCAGAGCATTTTTAAAATTTTTTTATTTATTTTTGTATGTGTATGAATGTACTATTTGCATGCAGGTTTGGGCACCCATGTTGTGCAATGCCGCGGAGGTCAGAAGAGGGTGTCAGATTCCCCTGGAACTGGAGTTCTCCTGGAATTGGAGTTACAGACAGTTCTTAGCCACCATGTGGGTGCTGGGGATAGAACCCGGGTCTTCTGCAAGAGCAGTCGGTGCTCTTAACTGCTAGGCTATCTCTCCAGCCCCAATCCAGAGTTTTTTTTTTTTTTTGGTCTTTTTGAGAGAGGGTCTCCCTGTAGTCCCAGCTGTCCTGGAACTCACTCTGTAGACCAGGTTGGCCTTGAACTCACAGAGATCCGCCTGCCTCTGCCTCCCGAGTGCTAGGATTAAAGGCGCGCGCCACCACGCCCAGCTAATCCAGAGCATTTTTATGCTCATTGGAAAGCATCATCTTAAAAAATGCCCAGGTTTAGCTGGGTGTGGTGCCGCACGCCATTAATCCTAGCACTCGAGAGGCAGAGGCAAGCAGATCTCTGTGAGTTCAAAACCAGCCTGGTCTGCAGAGTGAGTTCCAGGCCAGCTGGGGCTATAGGGAGACCCAGTCTCAACCTCCCCCACCAAAAAAAAAAAAATACATTGTTTGGAAAGATGTGCTATACCGAGTTTGAGAAACCAAAGAAATGGGCATAAACCTGAGGTGAGTTTTCCCTTTTCAGACAGTAAGCTATTACAAACTGCACACTTCAATACATCTAAAATAAAACCATAACAAAGAAGCTTTCAAGGGTTTTAAAAATCTTAGTATAAAGTATAAAGGATAAATATAATTGATGCATACAGAAAACAATACTATCACTCCCATGATTTTGTTACCTGTTAAGCTCCTCCAGACATAAGCGCAGCGTTTCATAAGTTGTCAGAGCAATTTCACATTTCCTTTGCTTTACACGAATCAGTTCACTGTCTTTCTTGTTACCATGTAATACAGTGACCCTGAAATACCCCCAGGTATCCAACTCATCCTTCCAGTTGTAGAGGACAGAAAGAGGAGCAACTATTAAGAATATCTAAAAACAAGAAAAAAAGGCATTTATATTTTTTAAAATGAAATCCAGACTACCAACAGTTATACTCTTTAATTCTGATACTGTATGTATAATATACAACTAACTGATTTGCTACATGTAGCCAAAGAAAAATCCTCAAAAAAAAATTTTTTTTTGCTTAATTAGCTTTCTGTTAGGAAAAAAACAGATACCCCACTCAAAGGAATAGTTATTTTTTTTTTCCATTCCCAAAGGCACTAAAAGAGAGAAAAGTTAACCGTTCAAGAGAGAAAAGAGTAAAATCCAGATGCCAGCAACAAATTCAAGAGGGAATACATAAAGCAGGCAGGCGGGCGGGCGGGCAGGTGGGCGGGCATCCTTCTCTACACACAGTCTTCTGGAGTTCCTCCTCACTTTACTAGCCCATTTTCCTTAAACACTCTTAATTGAAGGCATGAAAATCTCACTGGAAATTTGAAGTAGAAAACCTCTTCATCTCTTAAGAACCTATTAATAACTTTACCTATATCTATTGCTCTATATTCTGTGTTCCCACTTGTGAACAAAGATGACGTGTTTAGATCTCTAAAGACAACTTTTGATTTCATTTAGTGACTTGCATCTACTTTCTTGACAACCTAGAGCCCAATGTTGAAACATGGCCCCCAATATTCCCTACATAAACAGCTTCTTCTTTATAATGGAGCATATTTATCTACTCAGAAGCAAATGTTTCCAAGGTTAAGCAAAACAAAATAGAACACTTTCCTCAACTGCACATCTTTGTCCATTACTTTACTCTCTTTAAAATTTTTACTGTTTTATTTTTCCTTATGATCAATATTCCTAGCTTGTTATTATCTAACAAGGTTATTGATAAATTTTTCTAAGTTTTATACTTCCCCTACTCCAAAGAGATAAACCAACATAACATACTATAAAATTTAAGGTTCTGTGAAGTACTAGGCCATTAACCCCTGTAAGAAACCAAATCTGACCTCCACGGTGTTGCATGACATGGGTGCACAGACTTGCATGCAGACAGTACATTCATACACATACAGAAATAAATAAAATTAATAAAAAAAAAGAAACCAAATCTGAAGCCGGGCGTGGTGGCACACGCCTTTAATCCTGGCACTTCGGAGGCAGAGGCAGGCAGATCTTTCTGAGTTCAAAGCCAGCCTGGTCTACAGAGTGAGTTCCAGGACAGTCAGAGCTATAGGAAGACCCTGTCTCGAAAAGACGAAAGGAAGGAAGGAAGGAAGGAAGGAAGGGAGGGAGGGGAGGAAGGAAGGAAAACAGGAAATAGAGAAGAAAGAAAAGAGGTAAGGAAGGAAAGAAGGAGGAAGGAAGGATGAAAGAGAAAAGGAAAGCGAAGAAATGCGAAGCGAAGGGAAAGGCAAGGTGAAAGAGAGGAAGATATAGGACCAAGAAAGGACGGAAGAAGGAAGGGAGAAAAGAAAGCACTAAGGAGAAGGAAGGTAGAAGGACTACAGGGTGGAGCAACATGGGGCGTTTGTTAGAAGTCATGGAAGCTAAATGGCAAGAAGGGGCCCATAAAGGGCGGATACAAAAGTCGAATGACAGCCGGTGTGTGAATTCACGGGGAGAGGGAAGCGATACAGACATGGAAAGAGAAGCAAGAAAGATAGAAAGATAGACCGAAAAAGATAAGAAGAAAGAAAGAAAGAAAGAAAGAAAGAAAGAAAAGAAA
This sequence comes from Rhizomys pruinosus, assembly GCA_009823505.1. Classification (NCBI taxonomy): domain Eukaryota; kingdom Metazoa; phylum Chordata; class Mammalia; order Rodentia; family Spalacidae; genus Rhizomys; species Rhizomys pruinosus. The sequence continues at coordinate 1,181,781 of VZQC01013045.1, read as the reverse complement.
GAAAAGAAAGAAACCAAAAAGAAAGAAAGAAACCAAAAAGAAAGAAACCAAAAAGAAAGAAAGAAACCAAATCTGTGACTGAACTTTGTAAAGAGAATGCAGAAAAAAAGAAAAAATGTTCCTTCTTCCTGCTTCATCAAGCACATTGGTTCATTTCAAATACTTTTTGCTCTTTAGAATTTATCTAATGATTTCATTTTTCTCCTACTTTAAAATAAAAAAAAAAATCAAGGCTCCAAATACAAAATACAACTGTGAGGTGTTTTGATTTTTTTTTTTTAGGTACAAATTCCATATGGGTGCTTAGTAGTTTCCCACATTTATATCAGTAAACACCCTACAACTGTAATACTAAGAATTTAACCTACACTTATAATGACAAAAGTTGACAAGATGTATACACAATGATATTTACAGTAGCATCATTTGTGATACAACTCCTCTCCTCTTCCCCCCCGCACCATGTAGGTCAGTCAGCTTCTTTGACAGACGCCTTCTTAAAACTGCTCACCTTAGTTTTCTTTCCTTCTGTTCAGGTTCCTTCTGTTCAGGTTCGCCTTAACTGTTAACTTGACACAGCCTAGAATCATCTGAGAGGAGAAGCTTCAATTGAGAAATTGTCTTTCCCTAGGGGCATGTCTGTGGTCGACAGTATTCATTATTAAGTGATGTAGGAGGACCCAGCCCACTGTGGGTGGTCCCATCACTAGGCTGGTGGTTCTGGGTTGTTATCAGAAAGCTGGCTAAGCATACAGTGAACCCAAGGCAGCCTTCCTCCATGATTCCTGCCTCCAGGTTCCTGACCCGATTTCCCTGAATGGTGTGGATTGTGACCTGAAGTTTAAAGGCTAATGGTCTTCCCTCCCTAAGTTGCTTTTGGTCAGTGTTTTATCACAGCAACAGAAAGGAAAACTAGGACATTTTCTAACTTTCAGCTATATAACAAAGGCTAAAAATGTAGTATAAAATAAAGCAATTAACTGAGAAGTATTTTTGTTTGGACACCACAGACATTCTTCTATCTCATGCTGACATTATGACTATATTGGCAATACAGCTGCATGGCACCATGCTCTGCTTTTCACATGGGTCCTGGGGATGTAAATTCAGGTCTTCATCACAGCAAGCACTTTATTCACTGAACTGTCTCCCCAGGTCTCTAGGGTTTGATCATATATTTTTTCATTAATCTACTATGATTCACTTCATAAAGACCAAACTCCAATCTAAACTTAACCAAAATCTAATGAATCATTTCAAGAATCAGTATTTGAAATGCATGGTTTATGTCTTTTCTTTAGGAATTTATTTTTGGCACATATACTTCATGCATTCCTCAAAGACACTTGAAAAGTTTTTAAATGTGCGATATATCATATTAGACACAGACAGACAGACAGACACAGACACACACACACACACATACACATACACATACACACACACACACACACACACACACACACACACGCGCACACACCCCTATCTCAAACTACCACTCCGTAAGTTTATAACATTCAATTAATTTAGAGGGCTTTTTTTCCAAAAAGTATAAACATTATTCTTTCAGGATTCTGTTATAATTCTGGCATTAACAAAGTAAATGTTAAAAAATTTCTTTCTTTTCCATTTTATAAAGTATCTTAAATATATACTGCTGAAGGTTAGAGAGATGGCTCAGTGGTTAAGAGTACTTGCTGTTCTTGCAGATGACTAGGGTTCAGTTTCCAGCACCTACATGGCAGCTCACAATGGTCAGCAACTCTAGTTCCAGGAGGATCCAATTCCCTCTTCTGGTCTCTGCCTCTCTACCAGGCACACACATGCGTGCAGGCAAAACATTCATACACATACAAATTCTTTTTTTTTTTTTTTGAGACAAGGTCTCCCTGTAGCCCCAGCTGGCCTGGAACTTGCTCTGTAGATCAGGCTGGCCTTGAACTCACAGAGATCTACCTGCCTCTGCCTCCCGAGTGCCGGGATTAAAGAAGGCATGTGCCACCACGCCCAGCTCAAATTCTTTTTTTTTAAAGCATACTGCCGTGTGTGTGTGTGTGTGTGTGTGTGTGTCTGTGTGTGTGTCTGTGTGTATGTGTGTGTGTGGTCTTTTTGAGACAGGGTCTCCCTGTAGCCCTAGCTGTCCTGGAACTCGCTCTGTAGACCAGGCTGGCCTTGAACTCACAAATATCCACCTGCCTCTGCCTCCCAAGTATACTGCTTTAAATGGACTAATTGAATATGTATGTACTGATGCCAATCAGCAAAGAACAAATATATAAATCATCTGTAATAGCGCTAGATGCCTGGGAACAGAACAATTCAGGGAGATGGGAACAGCAGGGATAACAGAAGAATTGAGGAGGCCATACTATAGCTCTAAAAGAAAAAAACTTCAAACAAATAGCCATAAAAATAGAAACAAAACCCAACAGATGCACTGAGCAGTTAGAAGGACTGGATCAATAAAAGTAGTATCCAGGGGCTGGAGAGATGGCCTAGCAGTTAAGAGTACCGACCGCTCTTACAGAGGCCCCGGGTTCGATCCCCAGCACCCACATGGCGGCTGAGAACCGTCTGAAACTCCAATTCCAGGAGAACTCTAGTTCCAGGGGAATCCGACACCCTCTTCTGACCTCCGCGGCATTGCACAACACGGGTGCACAGACCTACATGCAGACAGTACATTCATACACATACAGAAATTAAAAAAAAAAAAAGTAGTATCCAAGGAAGTTTAAGAAGGGTCAGTGATGCCAATCTTCTGTCAAGAGGCTAACTCTGGCAACAGTACTTAGCTTCCCCTACATAAAGCACGAGGTATAGCTTTCAGAAGTGGAATTTATTTGGAAGAATTCTATACTGGGCTCTAGAAGACTTTTTTTTATTTCAAAGATGAAGTAAGCACTTCAACAAAAAGAAACTTCCTTCTTTCTTTTGAGTTTCTGTGTAAAATTTTCATTTCAGCACTGAACTTTCATTTGTAATATTCAATCACAGATGATAAAGGTTTTAGGTCAACTTATAAGACAAAATTTTGAACTCAGATTTCTATAGATAGATAAACTGTCAATCAAGAATGTAAGGAATATACATACAATATTTATGAAACAAAAATTAAAGTCATTCGTAAAAAAAATATAAACAATCTCAGCCATAATAGGAAAATTTAGTATATTTCTCAGAATTCATTTGCTCAAATAAATAAGAAAATCTTATCAGGAGTCAGGAGACACAGCTCTATGTTACCACCTGTTCTAGATGGAGTTCTTTTTAGAGACCTAGAGTCAGAAGTCAGGATTCTTGACTATACTGCAGAAAAGAATTTCAGGAGTTAGTATGATACAGAGTTGAGTTTACTAAGAAAAAATTTTAGTTTAGATTCAAGCATGGGTTTTAACAGAGAGGGGGATGGGGGTGGGGAAGGATTTTAGGAAAAGGCAGTAAACACCTAAATGTGGACAAAGGCTCCTTAAGAAACAGTTGAGCTTAAGTGTCTTAGCAGTACCCATATAAATGACTTCAGTGGCCATCATGCAGTTTCTTTGTTTAAAGAATTTTTTTATTTTTCAGTAAATGAGATCACAGGGCGATTCCTGGGGTGCACTGGAAAAGTTTGCAGGTCACGAGAGTGAAAACATTTGTCTTCTGAGAGTCTCAGAAAATTTCAGGTTTACAGCTGTAAAAAGGCCAAAGGTCAAAGATCATGTACCTCTAGGTCTTAATGCACAGTTCATTATTACCTTACTATTCTTAACTGAAATGTGTCAATATAAGAGAAATACTGTTTATGAATAGGCAATCTGCATAAAAAACTTTTGTGCTGTAACTCTTGACACTGTGCAGGCAAGAAGCTACAAGCAGATTCTAGAACTGGTGGACTCCTTTCCTTTTCCTTGTCCCTTTTCTTCTTTTCTTGAATTATTGTGGTTTTCATACAATATAATTTAATGGTATTTACATTTCCTCTCCTATCCACACCTCCCCTTATGGGCTCCTTCTCAATTTAATGTACTCACTCTATTATCCATGTGTGTGTTGGAGACTGATTAACCTATCAAGAAGCCCATCAAAGAGACTGTCTCTCTCCCTCCCAGCAGCCATCAGTTGGCACAATTTCCTTAGACTGGGTTGAAGTTTCTTACCCACTTCCTCACGTCTAGGCTGGGATTTTGTTTGGTTTGAGACTGCATGGGACTTGGGCATGCTGTCACCACTCCTGGTGTAACTGACCAGCTGCCTGGATAAACTCTTTATGGTCATCTGTAGGAATAAAACTTTGTCTGGCTTGAGGCAGGACCTGCAAGTCCTGTCCCGGAACTTCCGTGAGTTATCTGGTATCTCCATGGGCATTCAAGTTGCCTCTCTGAGTTATCTGTAGCTCCGTGAGGTCAGGATATTGCAGTATTTCCTGCCTCACCTATCTGCAAAGTTCCAGACCCTGATGATCTTCCTTTGAGGTAATGAGCAAAATGTCACACCTCTAGTTTACCGGTTGCACAAACCGGTTGCACAAACAGGAGCGTTTCTGTCCCTGGTAGGAGCCAAGGTGGCTTGCCCTTCCCTTCCTCCTGCCCCCCACTTCCTTGCCCAGAGCACAGTAGCTTTTAGTATATAAACACATTGCTGGCATGAATAAAACAGAGTCTTTCTCCCAGTCTCTCTTTGAGCATAGTTCATTTCTCACCAGGTGATTTCTCCTGGTTCCCTCCCCCCTCCTTGTCAGAAGCTCAGCCTAGGAGCTGTTAGCCTGCCAGCAGGAGACAGCTCTGAGGCTTACAGCTTTGTGGAGCTGCCAGCCTGGTTCTAGGAGGGAAGAACATCATGTGGATTGCAGTCACAAAGGACCAACAGACGATATAGATTTTAGACAACAACCCATAGTCATCCACCACCTCTGGTTCTTACGATCTTTCCACCCCCTCTTCAGTAATGATCCCTCACCCTTGGAAGGCAGAAGTTTGATATGGGTGTTCTATTCAGGGATAAGCAGTCTGAAGTCTCTTGTAATCTGTACATTGGCCAGTTGTTGGGTTTCTGTGTTAATTACGATCTTCTGCATAAGAAAACTTGTCTAGTGAGAATCAAGAGATGCATTAATCTATGAGTGTAACAATAAGTCATTAGGAGTCAGTTTAATGATAGCTATTTAGTAGAAACCTAGTATTAGGTTATTATCTATGACCTATCTAGCCTGAGGTTCCTAACTCTTCTATCAGTGTCAGGTATGAGCTCTATCCTGTGCAGCAGACTTTAAATTCTATTAGAGTGGTTGGTTGCTCCCATAACATTTCTGCCACTATTGCACTTATGGACATATCTTGCCAGGCCAGTACACAATGGAATATTTATTCAGTTCTTTAAAAAGATAAAATTATGAAATCCACAGGTAAATGGAAAGAAGTGGAAACATCATTCTGAGTGAGATAACCCAGACTCAGAAAAACAAATGTCACATGTTCTCTCCCATGGATGCTAGCTTTGAAATCTTAGACATACATGTTTCAATTTGAAAATTCAGAGAGCTCAAGAAAGTAATAAACCACTAAGAATGGGAGTGAAGGTTTACTAGGACAGGAGGCAGTAGAATGCAGTAATATGAAGAGGGAAAGGGGAACATAGAGTAGGGAGGGTTAAATCAGGCAGGGAATGGGAGGGCAGAACAGGGGAGGGAACATAGGGAGGGGTAAGTAATACTAAAGGCCTTTTTAAAAGGCATATGGAAACCTACCACTACAGAAACTTCTTAAATTAGAGGTATATACATTATAAAGAGAGTAAAAGGAGTTACCTTATAAAAGTTATAACCTTATAACTGCCCCTTCTAGATATTATAGGCTAATGAAAAAAACAAACAAACAAAAAATCAAAACCTCAATGCCAGGAATAGACTATCTCTTTAGAAGCTGTTGACCAGGGCTCTCACAGACCCTCAAACAGTTCTGGTCTTGCTCTTGGTTACCAGAACTGGATGGTAAAACCTTATTGTTGAAGACACTAGATAAATAAGCTATAGAACAAATGAGCAGAAATCAAGCTGGTGCTGACTTCAGAGCTCATCTCTACTGGCTAGCGTCATAGTGCTGGAAGGTGCTGTGCCTGCTACCAGAAGGAAAGATAATTATCAATCTTCTCATGTCTCTTTAATTTCCCCTGTCTTTCTATCTTGCCTCAATTACATTATTAAGACTACAATGCAATCAATAAAGTTAATTCAACGGAAAATACAAAGCTATGTGGCCATAATAACAAAGAATACAGGAAACAAATCTATATTTTAAAATAACAGACTATACAAAATACAATGTCAAGGCAGCAAAAATTCTTCACAAAGAAAACATTATGATTATATTATGTGATTTAAGAGCTAAGCCCTTCCATCATTCTTTATCCCAAGAATGGAATAAAGAGTGGAAATTTTAAATTTTCTCTTTTAAATAATGCCTGGGTAATCCCAGCACTAGGGAGGCAGAGGCAGGTAGATCTCTGAGTTCAAGGCTAGCCTGGTCTACAAACTGAGTTCCAGGACAGCTGGGGCTACAGGGAGACCCTGTCTCGAAAATCAAAAAACAAAAACAACAACAAAAAAAACCCCACAAAAACCAACAACAACAGCAAAACAAAACAAAACAAAAAATAACACCTGGGTGAAAAAAAACAAAACTGGAGTCACAGACAATTTAGAAAAGATTAGTGAAAGCATTATTCATCGAATCAGGAATAGAGTTAAAGTTGTACTCAAGAAACAGTCATAGCATTAATGGAATATATTAGGATGCAAGATTAAGCACGGGTAGATAAATCACAGCTGAAAAGGAGAGAATAATAGCAATGTATATTGTGGCAAAGAATTTAAATATTTATGCATACACCCATGGAGAAAGAAAAGGAAAGAATAAAGGAAAGCATTAGTCAGCTGAGGCAGCTTTTATCACGTTTTATCATACCACCAAATAGAATACTTTTCTCTTTTCCCATTCTTGTTCTTTCTAAAACATTATGGATATATTCAATTATATTTCCATTTAAAAATATTTCTTTTCTCCTCCTTTTGTTTTTCTTCCCAGTCTTATGGTCACAAGTGGCACACAATGAGGTACATGAGCTCTGCAGAGACTTTAGAAACACAGAACTGAATTCAAAGGCTAAAGTAAGACTTAAACCTCTTCAGTACTCAATACATTAAGACTTAAACCTCTTCAGTACTCAATACATTAAGACTTAAACTTCTTCAGTACTCAATACATTAAGACTTAAACTTATTCAGTACTCAATACATTAAGACTTAAACCTCTTCAGTACTCAATACATTAAGACAAAAAAATAAAAAATTTAAAAATTTAAAAAAAGACTTAAACCTCTTCAGTACTCAATACATTAAGACTTAAACCTCTTCAGTACTCAATACATTAAGACTTAAACCTCTTCAGTACTCAATACATTAAGACTTAAACCTCTTCAGTACTCAACACATTAAGACTTAAACCTCTTCAGTACTCAATACATTAAGACTCGTCATGCTCTTCAGGACCCAACTGATCTGACACTAACATGCATGAATGCTGTAAAAAACAGTAAGAGAAATTAAAGAATAACTGGAATACTCTCAATTTTTTAAATAAAAATGTAACAGACAAGAGTAAACTTGTACTTCTTGACAATCTTTTATGTAAGGTCTATATAAGAGAATCTTAGAACTTCAAGAAAGTAGTTCATTATATTAATATATGATTCTTTTTTCAAAATCATCTTTATTGCTATCCAATTCCTGGGTGCTGAGGGCAATAGAAAAGACACAAAAGGAGGCTGGGGAGATGGCTCACCTGGTAAAGTGTCTGCTCTGCAAAGCTGTGGACCAGAGTTCAATCCCCAACATCCACATTTTAAAAAACCTGGATGGCAGTATGCACCTGTAATTCTAGTGCTGTGGAGATAGAAACAGGAGGTTCCCTGGGACCTGTTGGCCAGCCAATCTAGCTGGGTAAGTGAACTCCAGGTTCAGTGAGGGAGCCCGCCTCCAAACTATGAAGAGCAGTGATTAAGAAAAACACCTAACATCAATCTCTGACCCCATATGTATGCATACTTGTGCAAGAGCATCTGCAAACACATGTGCACACACATAAGCACGTAGACATGAATACACAAGACATATAACCACTTTTTCATTTCATTGTCTTATTAGAAGTCTCTTATTTTGATTATAGACATTCTGCCTGAGCACGACCCATCCTGTCTAGCCTTAGAAGCTAAGCAGACTCAGGCCTAATTAGTACTTAGATGGGAAAAGCATCTTGTTTTTATAAAATTTGTATATATTTATAAACGCATTCATGAATGCCATTCATTGTCAGAAGGGCAGATGCAAAGACATGCGTAAATCTAGTCTTTCTCATTTCAACTTCCTTGTATAGGTAGAATATGTTTCATGTTCTCTCTCTCTCTCTCTCTCTCTATATATATATATATATATATATGTAATTTCAACCTTAAATATCAATGATATACCTTTATTACCAATATCTATAACTGCTTCCTTTCATGCTTACATAAATTACATAAAAATCCATGGAAGTTTAACAAATAAATCAAATTAAATCATGTAAACACAGTGAAATAAAAGACAAAGCCTCAAAAAAGTTTAAGCTGAAATCATGATTCTGAGATGTAATTTTATTTAATTAGTAGATGAAACTGGCAATTTCTCAAATTGTAGTTCTATAAAATAAGTATTTTCAGGCCTTTAAATCCTCTTTTTAAAAATATTGCATCTTGTTTCAATGACTTTCTGCCTTTCCAACAGGCTTTGGAGCTGACTATCTCTATGTACTTTACCTTTTTGACTGTAGAAGGAGGTTTCTTTTTCATACTTCTTAGTAAAAACTCTGGCATGTTATTTTCAATATCTTCACGAGTTCCCTTTTTATGTAAAACTGCAGCTAGAAATGAAATTACCTGGAGGAAAAAGGGCTTTTTCAATCATCATGCATATACTACATCAAGACATTGAAAAATATCACTATGTGCATGACTGCCCAATCAGTAGCAAATGATTTGTGAGAGGAAATGTAATACAGAATATTAGTACTGATTTTTTTCATACTAATAGGGGGACATATAACAATACCACCTTTGATCAATTTAAAAATTCTTCATACTGCCATCTCTTCTAGGCAAAGTTCTGCCTATTCAGTAAATTCTTTCTCAGTTGCATCAGTTGAGATATTGCCTTGCTATTTGTTTCTACCCATGGAAACTATCTCCTCATATCCTTTATTAGAGTAAACAGTATATATTTTTCTTTCCTTGTATAAAATAAATTCCTTCAAGGAGGAAATATTTGCCTCATAAATCTGTGCCCTTGTTTACCTAATAAATACAGGTAGAATGATTGAATGTTATTTTAAGATGAGCTAATATAATTCATCAATATACATATCATTATAAAATATTCTCCAAATATGAAAAGGACCAAAAGAAGAAAAAAGATACATAACCTCACACAATGAACAGCAAGATGTATTCAATTATTTAGGTGTTGGCTCAAATTTTAGCTCTGGTTGTTTGGCAATTATGTATACTTGGGCAAGGTAGCTAACCTCCCTGAACATTATTTGTAAAAATAGCAAAAATAAGCCAGGCAGGGTGGTGCACACCTTTCATCCCAGCACTTGGGAAGCAGAAGCAGGCGGATCTCTGTGAGTTCAAGGCCAGACTGGTCTACAGAGTGAGCTCCAGGCCAGCTGGGACTAAAGGGAGACTCTGTCTCAAAAAAAAAAAAAAAAAAAAAAAAGCAAAAATACTATTAATGAGGTTATTTTAAAGACTTGGGAGAAAGTATATAAGTAGTTATGCATATTGCAGGAGTGAGCTGATCATCACCTTAAAATATATATATAGAAATATTAACACCTAAAAATTAGCCAGGCATGGTGGTTCATACCTAAAGGCATGAATCCCAGCACTCAGGAGGCAGAGGTGGGTAGATTTCTGTAAGTTCAAGACCAGCCTGGTCTACATAGCAAGTTCCAGGCCAGCTGGGGCTACAGCTCAAAAAGATCAGGGCTGGAGATATGACTGTAAGAGCACTGGCTGCTCTTACAGAAGATCTAGGTTCAGTTTCTAGCACCCACATGGCACATGGCAGGTAACAACCATCCCTAACTTCAGTCCCGGTGGAATTCTACACCTTCCTCTGACTCTGTGAGCAGTGCTGGACATGGGTGCACTTACACACATGCAGGCAATACACTCATACACATAAAATAAAATAAAAAATAGTAAAAACCTAAAAAGTTAAAAGAGAATTAGAAAAAAAAGAGGAAAGGAGGCAAGGAGGGAGCTAAGAAAAAGGATCACTCTAGCCCAGTCTGCCTCAAAATCACTACACAGCCCAGGCAAGGTGGCTCAAATTTTATTTCAACCCTCCTGCTTCAGCCTGCCAAGCACTGGAATTATAGTATATTTCTAAATATTCATACCTATTATCTGAACCCCAAAGAAAAGAAGGAAAGCAAAGGTAAGGTGACATATGAAGAAATAAAAGCTAATGTTTAAAAAATTAAAAACAAAAAAGGGACTAGAGAGATGACTCAGTGGTTAAGAGCACTGGATGCTCTTGAGGAGATTTTGGGTTCAATTCCCAGCACCCACATGGTGGCTAACAACAATCCCTTAACTCCACTTCCAGGGAATCCAATGCCTTTTTCTGACCTCCTTGGGCATCGCACAACACAGGTGCACTTACATACATGCAGGCAATACACTCATACACATAAAATAAAAATAAATAAGTTAAGCCATAAGCTCAGTAGCTAAGAATACCAATTACCTGCCTCCACCAAAATAAAAAAATAAAAATCTACAAGTAGGTGCTTCACAGAACAACACTGCTTCACAAAAACAGTCTTTGAAGTGGCATGAGGAGACAAAAGAGTGCCTACAAAACAGCAACGATTAAATAAAGATAACAATACACTACACAGTAGAATATTTTCAAAGTGATAAAGAAAATAAAACAAACTAGCTTTTTTTCCCCTTTAGGCATGCGCCACCACGCCTGGCTTAAAGAAGGTGCTTAGCCACCATGGGTGCTGAGAATCGAACCTGGGTGCTCTGCAAGAGTAGTCGGTGCTCTTAACCGCTGTGCCATCTCTCCAACACCCCCACCCCAACTAGCTTTTTTATACCCAGTAAATATTCAAGAATGTAGTAAAGATATTTTCAGACAATAAAAACTAGCCAATTCATCTCTTAAAGAGCTACACTAAAACTACTAATCCCAGGTGTGGTAGCACATGCCTTTAAAAGCAGCACTCAGAAGGCAGGATCTCTGTGAGATTGAGGCCAGCCTGGTCTACACAGCAAGTTCCAGTCCAGCTGGGATACAGGGAGACACTGTCTCAAAACATAATCCAAATAATAATTAATGATAATAACTAAAGGATACTTATAGGCATGTAGAGATGATTCTACATAGAAGAAGACCAAAGATACAGGCAAACGTAAGAGCAAGAAAAATGTCAGTCTGTAGGCAAAAAAGTTACATTGCTATGATGAAAATAATAGGAAAATATTTGCTGGCATCAAATATTGAGAATTAAAAGCTACAACAACAATCTTATCTAAGTGAGAGGGAGCACATATATGTACAGTTACAATACCCTAAACCCCTTATATCGTCAGGAGGAAAGAAAAGCATTTATATATGTTACATTTAGCTAAGTCATGACATTTGTTACAAACTCTAGGGTAACCATTAGCAAAATAACAAACAACAACAAAAAAATAGAAAAGAACCAAAGAACCTCCCCCACCATAAAAACACTAAAGGAATGTATTACTACTTGAGAGATATAGAAGATAATACAACACAATCTAACCAAAAGAAGGCAAAAAAGAATAATACAAAACAAATAGTAGATTTATAGCCAAATATTTTAGAAGCATATTACATGTAAACAGACTGAATGCTCTAAATAAAAGGCAAAGATTGGGCCAGCGAGATGGCTCACAGGAAAGGAATCTTATGCCAAGCCTGATGGCCCGAGTTGTTTCCTGATACCCAGGGTGGAAGGAGAGAACCAACTCCTAAGTTGCCTTCTAACCTGAGTGTGCACGCACACATACATACACAGAAATAGAATTTTTTATGTGTACAAGTGTATTGCCGACATTTGTGTTCAGTGCCTCTGTGTTGTATAACTCTTGCAGAGGTTAGAAGTAGGTGTTAGATTCCCATGGAACTGGAGTCACAAACAGTTGTTAGCCACCAGGTGGGTGCTGGGGAATCAAATCTGGGTCCTCTGCAAAAGCAGCCAGTGCTCTTAACCACTGAACCATCTCCAGCCCCAGAAATAAAAATTTTAAATGTAATAAAAAATTTTTGTGAATGACGAGAATTGTCAAGACAAAACAGATGCTCCATTTACAATGAAAGCAAAACTAGAGAAGAGGAATGGTGGTGCATGCCTTTAGTCCTAGCACTCAGGAGGCAGAGGCAGGCAGATCTGTAAGACTGAGGTCACGCTGGGCTACACAGCAAGTTCCAGGCCAGCTGAGATTACAGGGAAACCATGTCCCCCCAAAACCAAAATGAAATAATAATAATAATAATAACAACAACAACAATATAGAAAAGATTGAAAATGCAAACAGAAACCAAATGAAAATATTGATATAACTAATGTCAGATAGAAAAAAAACTGAATCAAGAGCTGAACAGATGGTTCAGTGTTTGAGAGCACTTACTACTTTTTACAGAGGGGCAAAGTTGTAAGTATTTTAGTCATTAAGCTTAAAGTTATTTATGTTTTATATTTAAAAATGTAACTTTAAGTTTGCTGGATTTCTTTTAATTTTAAGAGAATTTTATTGATTCAAGAATTTCATCCAGGGCTGGAGAGATGGCCTAGCGGTTAAGAGCACCAACTGCTCTTGCAAAGGACCTAGGTTTGATCCCCAGCACCCACATGGCGGCTGAGAACCATTTTTGACTCCAGTCCCAGGGGAGTCCGACACCCTCTTCTGACCTCCGTGGCATTGCACGACACAGGTGCACAGACCTACATGCAGATAGTACATTCATACACATAAAAAAAGTAAATAAAATTAAAAAAAAGAATTTCATCCAATGAATTTTGATTATATGCAGACCTCCTCTCCAATCTTACCCTAACCCCCACTTCCTATTTTGTGTCTTCTATTAGCAAAGGAAAAATGCCATCCATCTTACATAATCCATCTGAGGGGGTGCCTGAGAAATCATATCTCCTTAGTGTCAGTGGTCTACAGTTCTTACAGTCAGGTGTGCCAAAGTTAGGGCCCGCTCCCTTCCCTTTGTATGTGGTTTTGGGTCAGAATATACCGAGGTTTCTTGGAATGGGATTTTCACTTCAAATTTCTGTTTCTCTTAAAACTACTTAGAAATGTCAAGTAGAGATTTCTTTTTCTCGGTGGTCAAAAAGCTTGGTTTTTCTCAAAGTTAGTAGTTCACAGCCCTCTCCAACACTCTGCAGCTGTTTCCAGGCCTCACCCAGCACAATGACCCCACTGTGGACGAATGCACTCTGCAACAGGTTGATTTCCCACAGGGAAAAATCAAGGTGGGCAAAGGAAGCAGCTAAGTCTCACAGCAGGCAGCAAATAGCTCACAGGCCTCCACTCCACAACAAAGAGAATGTGGCTATTTGGAGAAGGTCTACCCTGCTCTACCATACTCTACTGGCACAGTACAGGTCTGTCGGAATCTGAATTCACAGAAGATCAATGATAAATTTACAATGAAAACTAATCTCAAATAATAAAAATAATCAAAAGGTGCTTAACTGTGGGATACTTATAAAACTGCTAATAGAAGAAAAAAAATATTTTAAGTCTGTCACCTTTAGAACAGTAAAAGGCCAAAAGCTGCATTTCAAAACTGAAACACCATTTAGGAAAGCTTTGTTTTCACAGGCATTCCTTTCTAGACTCTGTCAAGCAAATGTTTTTATAGATCATCTTTCCTCACATGCAGTCAGCTCCTGACATACAGAGTAAATATAAGGCTGGGAAACACTGCATTGCATCAGACATTCAAATCAAAGCAGAAGGCCTAGCAAAAACTGTCTATTTCCCATAGGACAAAAAACAGCCACATCCCTTTCATTTCACTTCTTTCATCTCACAGATCATAAAAAGACACAGAGTGCTCAGAATCATACTCTTTTTTTTTTTTTTTTGCATGTGTATGAGTGTACTGTCTGCATGTAGGTTTGTGCACCCGTGTCATGCAATGCCGTGGAGGACAGAAGAGGGTGTCGGTCGGATTCCCCTGGAACTGGAGTTCTCCTGGAATTGGAGTTACGGACGGTTCTTAGCCGCAATGTGGGTGCTGGGGATCGAACCCAGGTCCTCTGCAAGAGCAGTCGGCGCTCTTAACCACTAGGCCATCCCTCCAGCCCCGTAGGTCACTTTTCTTTACAAGGCTGTATTCCTAAAATCTGAACCAAACCAAAAGCACAATTTTGTCTTTAAAATGCCAGGACATCTTGTTTCTGCATTCAAAGAGTTGGGTTTCTGGAGGTAAATTAACTTTAGACATTGTATCTGGCATTTTCTCCATGAATAAGAATTAAGAAAAATATTAGTCCATGAATACTAAAAAAGTACTAATATACTTTTTATAAAACAACAACAACACAAAGCCGGGCATGGTGGCGCACGCCTTTGGTGGTGCACACCTTTAATCCCAGCACTCAGGAGGCAGAGGCAGGCAGATCTCTGTGAGTTCAAAGCCAGCCTGGTCTACATGGTGAGCTCCAGGCTAGCCGGGACTAAAGGGAGACCCTATCTCAAAAAAGACACTGTCCTCCATTTTGAAACTTTACTCTCTAGTTGGTAAAACAAAAACACAAAATTTATCTTAATAGGTGATAGTACAGAGTTTTGCATAGTGTTTATTCTTGTACATAATTTGATGATCTCAATGAATTTTAGATATAGAATAATTAATATAAATACCTGTACTGTTTTCCCAAGTCCCATGTCATCACCAAGAATACACCCTCTTCCTTGGATGTAGTGTCCATAGAGAAACTGGGCTCCTTCCCTTTGGTAATCTCTCAAGTACCTATTAATAGTATAAGGAATAGAGTCTCCATCTTCAGATAATTTAAAAGCATTAACAGATGATGGAAATTTTTGGCCTGAGAAATAAGGTTTTTCTAAATCTTCATCATTAAATATAAAATTCCTGGAGCAATCTTTAATTGATCTTACTTCTTGAAGTTTTTTAAGCGGTATTTTCTTCTCTTGAAAATCTGAATACAGGACAACTGCAAACAGCTTCCCATTCTCATCCACGGTGATACACTTTATGCTTGCCTCACAAAGCCTTTTATTATCTGAAGAAGGAGCAAGACATCTTTCTCCTGGACACCACCTGTCTATAAAGAAAACAGAATTTTCAAAAAGCTTAAAAAGTAAACTTTACTTATCTACTGAGACATTTTTTACCATATCTTTTCCAAATAACTGAAACAAAATAAATTAGATTTATATGATAGATAGCTTTCTAAAATGTATTATCATATGGTTAAAAATAACAGTACACTTTATTTCCTATGGTTCTTATCCTGGCTAGGTATCATTATTTACTCTGGAGTTTTAAAAATATATTGCTTGGACACTACCCTTAGTGACTGATTTAGTGACATTTAGTTTCATTATTTGGTTGTGATTACTGAATTTAAAATTGATCCTGATGTACAACCAAGGTTGAAATCTACTGAAGGAGAGAACCAGCTCTCCTAAGTTGTCTTTTAACCTGTGTGCACACACACACATACACACACACACACACACACACACAAATATTTTTTTTCTTTTTGAAATGATATTTTATTAAACCTAATTTATATTTTCAATGAGGGTATAAAAATTATCATTAATAGATGGTATCATAAAAGTAAAGAAACACTGTCAGAAAAACAAATAATTTTTCATGTGTATCAGTGTATTGCCCACATGTGTGTAAGTACACCCGTGTTGTGCAATTTCTGCAAAGGCCAGAAGTGGGTATTGAATTCCCCTGGAACTGGAGTTATAAACAGTTGCTGGTCCATAAATACTATACACATTATTGTTATATGTCAACTAACAACTCAGGACTGAGTAATGAGTCTGCTGAAATCCTCTGGACAGCAATTCCTTCATGGTATATCTGCTTTTTTATGGTTACCCCACCTCCTTTCTCTAGAGAAAGGTGCTTCTAAATCACTGGTAAACAACTAGCCAAGGGAATCTCCCAATTTAACTACAATGACATCACAACTTTTCCCTTCAGGTTTTGAAAACCGCAAGTTGTAAGAAATGAGTTCTAAGATTCCTTTGTAAGAGCATCAATGAATCTTCCCTAAACATACAAATTTATTCTTTGCTCAATGTACATCTATTTTATTTTCTATTCTTAAGATTTAGCATTATAAATGGGGGAGGAATCTCTGTAGAATACAATATTAAGTACATTTAGAAGGCACCAAAAAGAGTAAGCTAAGTAAAAACAATTTTCCAACTGGAATTCCTCATGGCAAGAATTCAAAAAATATATGAACATCTGTAAGAGCACTGATAATATTTTTCTTACTGTCAGATACCACAGACCATTAATAGTGTCTAGGGTCTTCCTGATGAGTTCTAATTAGATCTTCATAACACTCAAGATTATAATAATAGGTGTCTACTCTCTTAAGCAAAAATAACTCATTATGATATTCTTCCCCAGCCTTCCCTCAAAAGTAAAGCCACCAGGCAGGCGTAGTGGTGCATGCCTATAATCCCAGCACTCGAGAGGTAGAGACAGGCGGGTCTCTGTGAGTTCAAGGCCAGCCTGGTCTACATAGTGAGTTCCAGGACAGCTGGGGCTACAGGGAGACTCTGTCTCAAAACACCAAAAATAAATAAATAAATAAATAAATAAATAAATAAATAAATAAAAATAAAGCCACCATACCCATTAATTTTTGGTGAGGCAGTTTTACCATAGCAACCTTAAGTATGCATGGAAAAATATGTTCTACTCTATTCTTTGGATCCAAACTGTTTGTGAACTATTAAACATTGTGCTCTACTGTATAGGTAAAAAGGGTGCATAGGTCAAAATGCCTTCCTTTTGGAACCGTGCCAGTGAAGCCCTAAAAGCGCTACAATTCTTAACACACTATTTCTGTTTTACATGATAGATTTGCCTACAAAGGAAATACTCCCTCATTTTTAGACCTAAATCCTTAATCTGACATTCAGTATACATGACTTAAGCAGCAAATTATTCATCAGACATTGTGCCACATAGTGGGTAAAAAATAAAGAATAATTTAAAAAATGATAGTTGATTTTCCTGCATTTCATTAACTGGAATCATTTATAGACAACTTTTCAAGGGAGAAGACTGTTAACCCTTAATCCTCTTTTTATATTATTCCTACATTCAATCCACCACAATGTTTTCCCGGTTTTGCTTAAAAAAAAAAATCTATCACTTTCCTCTATGCCACCATCTCTTAAAGCAAGAGCTGGCAAATTTTCTCTAGTCAGTAACTAGCTATGAGTTAAATTAGATTTTACAGTCTGGACATTCTCTTTCCCTTATAAGCAAAAGCAACCACATACAATAGATAAATAAAACTTTATAAAAACCACAATCAGATTAGATTTGGGTAGTAGTTTGACATTTTCCTTAATACATATCATCACCTTTCTCCTGAATTATTCATCGCAACCTCTCTGCTCTCATATACCTTATTTAAAGTAGGTCCCCTATTATTCTCGGTATTTTATTGCCACAATAGCACTTATACTGTTTAAATACAGTTACTTGCTTCTGTTTCTTCCACTAGAGATAATTTTCTTTCTAAGAATATCCTCAGGAGGACTGAGACAAAAATATGTTAACTTAAATAATGAAAACAAATTCTTGATCTGGTGAGACAGAAATACTAAAAGCATACAGGCATATACATGGTATATGGTATTAAAAAAAAGGTGCTTTGGAGAAGAGAACAGAGTACTATGGGACAGTCATCTAGGAAGGCCACCTCGGCTGGGACTCCCTGTGGGAAACACCCGAAGGACCTTTTCATGGGTACCTTTGTAGTTCCTGAGTTTCAATAATTTCTAGAACTACATTAAGTTTGAGCCAGATGATTTGGTAACCACCGGGGTTTGAAAATGCTCCAAGTGGGAGGATTTCCTGTGGAATGGTAGGACAAGGGATAATGTTCCTTAAGATCTGGGCTCCTTTCTCCCTCTTTCATTCCAAAGTACCCAGGTAGCTATGCTTCCAACATGACAACATCCTCCTACCTCAGACCCCTTGAGGTTTTTGTTCTTTCCACCAGCACTCTTTCCCTAAATACCCAAGTGACTGACTCACTAGATTCAATTGAAAAGCAAGCATCCCAGTCACCATAATCCCCACTCATAAGATTCAACTATTTTGCATTTACTTGACAAGACTCCTACAAACATTTTTTTAAAGTCTTTTCGAGACAGGGTCTCCCTATAGCCCCAGCTGTCCTGGAACTCACTCTGTAGACCAGGCTGGCCTTGAACTCACAAAGATCTGCCTGCCTCTGCTAGGATTAAAGGCATGCACCACCAAGTCCAGTGACTCCTACAAACATTTTTATCTGTGGGCTCTGAATTACAATGTCATCAATTCTTAACCCTGAGCGTTCAAGACGTGTTGCTGACCCAGAGATTTAGCACCCTTCCTCAAGGGAAAGGCAGGTAGAGAAACAGCATACTCCTGGGCACATAACAGTCAATAGCTGGCAAATGTGTTATATTAGGACATACGGAATGGCTCAAGTGGTAAAGGGACTTGGAGCCAACTGGCCTCCAACCCTGATGACCTGAGTTGGATCCCTGCAAATCCATGGTGGAGAGAGAGAACTGACTCCAACCTGTCCTCTGCTCCACCTGCGTGGCGCATGCACACGGACACACAAAATAAATTTGTTTAATCTGTTATATCAATCACTATTATTAACAGAAGCAAGGGGGCTGACGGCATCTCTAATGACTTGTCCCACGCCTTCTTTAAAAACTCTCGTGTCGTGCAATGCCGCGAGAGTTTTTAAAGAAGGCGTGGGACAAGTCATTAGAGATGCCGTCAGCCCCCTTGCTTCTGTTAATAATAGTGATTGATATAACAGATTAAACAAATTTATTTTGTGTGTCCGGGTGCACAGACTTGCATGCAGACAGTACATTCATACACATACAGAAATAAATAAAATTAAAAAAAAAAAAAAACTCTCGATAACATACTGGAGGGAGGATAGTGCCTCAGGGTCGGAGGCAGGCGGATCTTTGTGAGTTCAAGGCCAGCCTGGTCTACAGAGTGAGTTCCAGGACAGCTGGGGCTACAGGGAGACCCTGTCTCAAAAAGACAAAAATAATAATGATAATAATAATTGTGTATTAAGTTCTTTGTGTAACACAAGTCAACTGAAAGAATTACCCCAACCGTTGTTCACCTACTTAACAAATTTCTACTACTAATAGCTGGTATATACAAAGGCAAAGAATAAAAAAACGTTTACTGAACGCTGAGTCAAAGGTGGAGTCACTTGCATACATTTCATTTAATCACAAACCCCACCAAGGATCCCCATTTTACAGATGAGAAAACTGCAGAGCCAGTAACTGGGGGCCAGCACTAAATGCAAGGACAGTCTGACTTGAGTCCAGGTTCATCCACCAAATCACAAAGTGGTCCCAGCCGGGAAGCGGCTCCCATCAGCAGGTGTCACTCAAAGGAGGCGGAAGAAAACCTCTACCGGAAGTGCCATGAGCACAGGTGTGCGCAGAGGCGCGAGCTCGGAGCTCATACCTTTGCGGGCCGACTCGGCGCGGGGCTGCGGGCCGGAGGCATCCATCTGGCCAGGGGGAGGCTCCTGGCAGCCCCGCGGCTCTCAGCCCTAGCGGGCGGCAGAGGGCAACGACCAAGGCACCGCGCCGGCCCAGATAGGCCAGCACCACCTCCCGCCGTCCTCCCAGCATCGCCCGCCCGGACCGCGGGGCCTGAGAGGGGCAGGGCCAGCTAAGTCTGCGTTGGCGCCGTGAGGAGCAGGACTTCAAACAGCAGGGTACTAGGACCCCGAGTTTCCCACTCAAGAGTCTGGCTGCTTTTCAACCACACACCTCTGCGGCCCCCCCACCCCGCTCAGGAAATCCCGCGAGAACGGGCTCCCAACTCCCAACCCGCGAAATCTCGCGAGAAGATAGCGGTCTGCTTTTTAAGTGGGCGGAGCAATCTTCCTGCGGGTCTGTCCCCCAAAGGCAGTACCAGGAAGGTCCACGGTCATTCCAAGTATCGCGAGATTTGGTATGCTTAGCCCGCCTGGCACTGCTCGGCCCAGCGGAGCTTAATAGGTTCTATAGGCAGTAAGGACAGTGGACGCAGGGTGGAGACGGCCATCTTCGTGGCGCCTCTGGCCTAGGAGCTTTAGAAAAAAGCTAGTTTACCATGACTTAACTTTTTCGAATATAAAACCAGCCGCACTTGCCATAATCGGAAGGGTGTGCACACCGTGCGGTCTTCTGTCCCAGCATTTTCAGGACCGCGCCCTGGCACCGGCTCAATGGATTCTGCCCCTCCAGCATCCTTACAGACAACCTAACTTGACTAAGCCAAAAATATTCTTGCATATCTTAAAATGTTCATGTTCTGCGCAGTAGTTCTTTGTCAACGGAATAAGCCTGTATTCCTTTCCTGTTGTTGCTATAACTAATTATCACATTTTTGGTTGGTTGGTTGGTTGGTTGGTTGGTTGGTTGGTTGGTTGGTTGGTTGGTTGGTTGGTTTAAAACAGAACAAATGTATCCGGGCGTGGTGGCGCACGCCTTTAATCCTAGCACTTGGGAGGCAGAGGCAGGTGGATCTTTGTGAGTTCAAGGCCAGCCTGGTCTACAGAGTTCCAGGACAGCTGGGACTACAGGGAGACCCTGTCTCGAAAAGACCAAACAAACAAACAAAAACCCAGAACAAATGTTCAGACGTTAATTTAGCTTGCGGTTTTGTAGGTCACAAGTCCTATGCGGGTCTCCTTAGGCTAATATGCAAGCTGCATTCCTTCGTGGAAGTTGTAGGTAATCACAATTCTTGCCCTTTGTTGTTTTGTCTATGTTCCTTGGCTTGTGGTTCTTTTCCTCAAAGCCAAGGATGTTGCATTTCTCTGAGCCTTCCATAGTGGAGTCTCTCATCTCTTGCATGTGGCTGGGAAAGAGTATTTTTGTTTTTTATTTTTATGTGTACTTTAAAAAAAAAATTATTTTATGCGTATGAATGTTTTGCCTGCTTCTATATAAGTGTACCACATGTGTGCAGTACCCACTGAGGCCAGCAAAGGGTGTCAGATCCCCTGGAACTAGAGTTGGCCAGTGTGGATTCTGGGACTCAAAGTCTGGTCCTCTGCAAGGTCAGTCAGTCCTTTTAGCTGCTGAGCCATCTCTCCATCCCCTATTTATGTATATTTATGTGTATTGCTTGCGAAGTACATCTCTTTTCTTGAAACTTCTCACATTCTCATTGAAATCAAAATGGCACATAGAAAATTCAAGCTTCCATTTATTTTTTAAATTTTTTATTTTTATTTTTTGTATGTATATAAATGTACTGTCTTCATGTAGGTTTGCACACCCATGTTGTGCAATGCCTCGGAGGTCAGAAGAGGGCGTCGGTTTCTCCTGGAACTGGAGTTAAAGACGGTTCTCAGCCGCCATGTGGGTGCTGGGGATCAAACCCGGGTCCTCTGCAAGAGCAGTCTGCGCTCTTAACCTCTAGGCCATCTTTCCAGCCCCCCTTTTATTTTTTTACAAACACCAGAGAAGTTTGACACACACACACACACACACACACCACACACACTCTGATACAATTAGTTGTATGATACTGTCTTGCTTTTCCAGAATCTGTAGGCTGTAGAACCTTAGAGAGCTGACAAGTTATTTGGTAGTCCCTAAAATAAGTTTTGATTCAAAAGAAGTTCTCTGGTTGAAGGAACACCCTTGTAACAAACAAGAAAAAAAGGCTCCTCCTCTTGAGTGTAGTCAACCACACAGCCATGCTTATCCTATACAATGAAGCAGAAACAATCAGTCATGACATGAAAAGTCTTGATGAACTGCATGCCTCATCAAATTAAGCATTCTCTAACATCCTTCCAGCCCTTAACAGTAAGTAGCTTCCCAGTTGCCCATACATTCCTTTCTCTTGTATAGATGTTGATGTTGTGAACGCCCAATACCAGACCAATCACTTCAAGGTGAAATTGTAATATATTTAGGAACTCCTGAAGCCCATATAAGTGATGTTAGATTGCTATACTACATGCAGAGCCACTGATAACTGCATACCTAAAAAATTAGATTAGCTAAGACTACAGAAATAGGACAGGGGTGTAGAATACCTAAACACACAGCATATGCTTAGCATGCATGAGACCCTGAGTTTAATCCTCAGCACCAAAAAGATAGAATAATACTATTGAAGTAGCATTTCCAAAGAATCTTACTTGCCTATCAAAGAGGCTGTTAAGAAAGATGATCACCACTTGTAGAAGAATGAAATTAAACCCCTACCTCTCGCCCTATACAAAAGTCAACTCCAGATGGATCAAAGACCTCATCATGAAACTCCAAACTCTAAAGGTGATAGAAGAAAAAGTTGGCAGCAGACTACGAGACATAGGCGTAGGAAAAGACTTCCTTAATCAGACACCAGCTGGGAAAGAATTAAGGTTGACAATTGACAAATGGGACCTCATTAAACTCAAAAGCTTCTGTACATCAAAAGAAACAAGGAAGTGAAGAGAAATCCCACAGAGTGGGAGGAAACCTTCACTGCAGATACATCTGACAAAGCATTGATTTCCAGAATATATAAACTACTCAAAAAACAAAGAAAAAAGAAAACAAATAACCCACTCAATAGAGAAAGATGGGAAGCAAAAAGAGCTGAAGAGAGAGTTCACAATTGAGGAATTAGAGATGGCGGAGAAACACCTTAAGAAGTGTTCAAACATCACTAATCATTAAGAGAAATGCAGTCAAAACCACTTTAAGATGCATCTTACTCCAATAGACGGGCCTAGGATCAAGAACACAAATGAAACCCCAGTGCTAGAGAGGTGTGTGGGGAAAGGGGGAAAACTCATTCCACTGCTGGTGAATGTAAACGCGTGCAGCCACTGGAAAGCAGTGTGGAGAACCCTCGGAAGACTTGGAATGAACTTTTGGCCCCCTGGACCCGCCATACCAACTCTGGGCATGTAACCTCACAAGCTCAAGACCTCACCCCACCCCACCAAAGATACAAGCACATGCCATATTATATTTCTTTCAGCTATCTCTTCAATAATAGCAAGGAGCTGGACCAACCCAAATGCCCCTCACTGATGAGGGATATAAGAAAATGTGGTACTCTACACAATGGAGTTCTATGCAGCAGTAAAGAAAGAGGGACATCATGAAGCTTTGCAGGAAATGGCTGGAGCTAGAGGACATCATGCCTGAGTGAAGTAAAACGTCCCAGAAAAACAACGACGAATGGTATCCTCATCTGTGGATGCGAGTGGCAATTACCTAGTTGTAAATAATTCCTGTGCATGGCCCCCCTGCGTCTGTTGTCCCAACGCCGTTGAGCGTGATGCATATTGGAACCAACACCACCAACAAGAACAACCACAGAACGGACTGTAGTTTGAATAACTGACTGAAACATGAACTTCTTCTGCTAAAAACGGTCAACTTCCTCAGGGAGAAGATTGAGAAAGACTGAGAAGAGATGAAAAACATGTTTGGGGGCAGAATGCATGAGCCCTGGCGGGGGGGGGGAATGGGCAGGAACAATAAACAGCTCTATGATTTGTGAAAAAAAAAAATAAAATAAATTTTATGTGAAAAAAACAAAACGAAAAAAAAAAAACAAAAAAAGAAAGGGATTAAAGGCCGTTAATCCTAGCACGTCTGTGCGTGTGGGGGTGTCGTGTGTGTGGTGCAGAAATCTCTGTGAGTTCAAGGCCAGCCTGGTCTTACAGAGTGAGTTCCAGGATAGCTTGGTCTACTTAGTGAGTTTCAGGCTGGCTGGGACTAAAAAAGAAAAGACCCAAAAAAAAGAAAGGAGATTAAACCCTTTAAATATACTGTTATAAATTGGTTTCTATTTAAGAAGAAGTTCAACAAAATACAAGAGAACGTTATATTAATATAAATTCTATATTATAATATATATATATATATGGCAGATAGCTCTCTAAAGTAATGTATTAATCCATCAAGAAACTCAAGAGAAAACACAGATATGGAAACCTAAAACAACACAAGAATGTTATAAAGTTATATTGTCTTAGTTACATGAATTTAGATTGTAACTTTTCTCCCTTAATGCATTGTTTTAGCCAATTTAAAAAGGTAGAAGAGGTGAGTGAGAGCAAGAGAAAAAAGATAAAAGAGTTGTATCCTATTTTGCCAGTAAGTAATTTAAATTTTAAAATCGAGTTGGGTATGTAGCTCAGTTAGTACAGGGCTTGCTTGCCTACCATGCATGAAACCCTTTTTCAAATCTCCAATATGTGGAGGCAGATGCCTGTAATCCTAGCACTATGGAGGCAGGAGGATCAGAAGTTCAAAGTCATCTTGAGCTACATGGCAAGCTTGAGGCCAGGCCAGGCTACATGAAGACCTGTCCCAAAACAAAAAACTTCAGTGTTATGCACAGTATGATTATATTTTACTCTACACACTTGATAATGGTAAAGAAGCCAGGTGTGGTGGTACATGCCTTTAATCCCAGCACTCAGGAGGCAAAGGCAGTCAGATCTCTGTGACTTCAAGGCCAGCCTGGTCTACATAGCAAGTTCCAGGCCAGCTGGGACTAAAGGGAGACCCTGTCTCAAAAAGACAAAAAACAAAATAATGGTAAAGATGGTAAATGTTGTGTATGTATGTACTACACAATTTTTAAAAAACACAAAAATTCAGACCCCAGAAAAGGAAATGTGAAGGTTTGAACCAGGCATAGTGAACTATATAGTTAGTGTTACAAATAAGCCATGGTTCCATACAATGAATGTTACATCTTGAAGAAAGACTCAATGGATATTGGAACTCACATGTTAGGAGTTACTTGATCCAATACTGTAAAGGTAAAGTATTTGAGAAATGCCACGTGATTGTCCCAAGAGCACTAGTAGCAAATAAATTAAAGATTTATTTATTTATTTAGAAAACATTTCCTGACTTAAAAAAAAATTGTTTTGCAGTAATGGGCCTTGAATCCTAGCCCTCTACCACTAAGCTGTATCCCCAGCCCTTCTGACTTGGTCTAATTATGATAGGTCTATAAAAATAGTGTGCAGATGATAGTTTTAGATTTGAAAACTTAAAACCTGAACTTTCATGTAGTAATTCAGGTAATTGTGAAATGCTTTAATTCATGTAAATATGAAGCAGCGCTTCTCCCACAGAGTCACTGAATGCTTGATGGTGGCCATATTTTGGGAAGTTCTGGAAACTTTAGGAGTTAGAGCCTGTTGCAGGAAGTGGTTCACTGGGATCTGCCTTTGAAGGTTATTTCTGGTCTCTCATATCTTAAGAATCTCTGAATGTTCTTTGGCATTCACCCTATTATTCATTTCTAATGTTGAAGTAATTTTTTTCCTTTAAGTATCTCACCAATAGTTTTCCTTTTCATTAATGTTTTTAAAAAATTAACTTTAGGCTTTGTTGATTTCTCAACTGTAATTTTTATTCTCTAACTTCTGTTGGTTTTGCTTTTATTCTGTTTTCTTTGGGATTACTTTGTTCATTTAGTTTCATGTGTTCTTCTTTTTCAATGTAAGCATTTCTTCCCCTCTAAGCATCAATTACATACAAACTTTGATATGTAGTATATCTATTATTCAGTCTTCATGGATGTTAAAACACCAGGACTCATGGGAAAATTATGAATGAGTTCATTTATTCACACAATACTCAATCAAACCCACTTTGAGAGCCATTTTTTCTCATACCTTTAAAACGAGAGTAGGAAAATTCCATGATTCTTCTGGCCTGTCTCAAGAAAAAAAAAATCTTGTGATCACTTCTAGCCACTAAGAACAGACAATGAATAACAACAGCAACAACAACAAAAACAGTTTGGTAATTACTAAGTACATTATAATAATAATAAAGACTTCAACATTCATTTGGAGTTAGTCTTCCACTTTCAGGGTCCAGACTTGCTTTAATTTTTTTTTCAGTGAAAAATGTTGGGGTGAATGCTTCTTTGGTATGATTTGTCCCCGCTTTGTCTCCTGCTTCCCAGGCTGCTTCTAACTTCCTTACGGTTGGTGCGGGAGGTAAAATAAGGATAGCAAAGTTCTTCCCTGAGACTTCCTTCCTCCCCACATGCTCTTCTGTCTTCAGATTCACCCCTCCACCAAGAAGCCAGTTGTCCAGGTTCTCCCAGGGTCATCTTGAAGCCTTTGCTGGCTTTCTCACCTCTGACCTACTTCTCTTCCAGAGGTAGTGTGCATCTTGTTGTCATAATAAACTCCAGGGGTAAGGTTGCCTCAAATGTATGAACCTTCCTACTGCACTTCACAGTTGCCTTGGCTGGACAGAACTTGCTATGTAAACCAGGCTGGCCCCAAACTCTCAGATGTCTACCTGCCTCTTCAGTGCTGGAATCAAAGCCGTTAACAGCCATGACTGGCCTGCCTTTTCTTACATTGTTCATTTTTATCTCTACGGCTTTCTGCATTACAGTTTGCCTTGTCAGGCTAATATTATTTGAGCTACTTCAACACTTTGTTTCTTTGCCAATTGTCTTTTTATAATTCTCTCTGTCTTGCCCCTTTTTAAATGTCTGTCTTGTGACATGCAGCTGGATTTAGTTTTCACTGAGTTTTCTTCAGGCAATTTAATCTAACATATCTATTTCTCTTTTTGAAACACGTGGGTTGATGAATCTATTTTGTGCTTTCCATCCATGGCTCTATCTTCTCTTCTTACTGTATCACCTGGTTTCTTGCCACTGTGACACAATGCCTGGTAGAATCAACTTGAGGGGGATTTTTCTTTTTTTACATAGCTTTGGAGAGGTTGCAGTCCAGAGTCCTTGATGTTGTCTTTGGGCCCATGGTGACATAGAACTTCCAGCAGGGGAAACATTCTGTTTCTTTGGGATTTGCTCCATTTTATGAAGGGCAGAAGCAGACAGTGAGAAAAAAAAAATTTTACCAAAGGATTTTGAATGTATAACTTCTTTAAAAGCATGTCAAAAAAGAAAAGAAGTCTTAAATAAGCCAGTAGCTGTAGATGAAGCTTCAGGGCCTGGAGACATGGCATAGTGGTTAAAGTGTGTGTTGTGCAGACATGAGAACCTGAACTTGGAACTCCAGCATCCTCATAAAACAGCCAGGTGTGGCCATCCACATCTGTAAGCACTGGGGGCGGGGAGCAGATCCTAGGACCTCAGTGCCCAGCCAGTCTAGCTGAAAAACAGTAAGCCCCAGGTTCAGAAAAAGACCACATCTCAAAAAGTAAAGTGGAGAGTGACAGAAGACGCCCTACATTGACTTTGCCCCCCACACACATACACACGCACCACACACACATGCACACGCACACTTCAGTCATAGTTGAAAATGTCTCTCCAGGAAAAGATAGAAACTAGGAAGCTACACAGGTAAGATATCCAGCACTCCTCAACTTAATTTATATTGGTTGAATCTTGACAGCAAAATCTGTTAAGGACCCAATAACACATAAAATTATAAGCAAATTTCATTTATTACATGTAAAAATTCTAAATAAAATACTAGTCAATTGGATTTGACTTAGAATAATAATGTTATTCAATGCAATCATAATCAAATAGAGCTTATGTCAATAATGCTAATGTCTTTCTTTCTTTTCTTTTTTTTTTTTTTTTTGGTCTTTTTGAGATAGGGTCTCCCTGCAACCCCAGCTGTGTACGCTATGTAGACCAGGCTGGCTTTGAACTCACAGAGATCCACCTGCCTCTGCAACCCGAGTGCTAGGATTAAAGGTGTGCACCACTACAGGCAATGATGCTAGTATATTTCAAAATTGGAAATTTTAGTAGTGCAATTTACCACATTAAAAGATAAAGCAGAAAAATGAGAATTTCTCAGTGGGCAGAAAAGTCATGCTTAAATCCAATATTAGCAGGATAGTGTTAGAACTTCCTTAATTTGAAGGGATGTTTGTTCTGCTTAACTGTGAAATGTTCAACACTCCACTTAAAACCAGGAGTGTGACGCTGTGTACTACTTCTAGTTAACATTTGTGCTAATTGTTCTAACCAAACAGTGCTGAATAAGAGGATTGTTGGTGGGTACAAGTCAACTAGATTCCTACTTACCAGCAACATTAATTTTAAAATATAATTTTAAATACTTTTTTTGTTCTAACAAAAATTATAAGAATAGCTAGTAATAAAAATATTTGAAAGATGTTTATAGAAGTAATAAAACTATTTAATAGTTTATTTTATTTTTTGGTCTTTTCGAGACAGGGTCTCCCTGTAGCCCCAGCTGTCCCGGAACTCACTCTGTAGACCAGACTGTCCTTGAACTCACAAAGATCTGCCTGCCTCTGCCTCCCGAGTGCTAGGATTAAAGGTGTGTGCCACCACGCCCAGCTAAACTATTTAATAGTTTAATAAAGACATACTATGGTATGAAAACTCAAGATTACAAAGATGCCATTTCCCCACAAATAAATCTGTAGTATAGTTCTTTTCCAGGTTACCAACAAGGATTTCCCCCCAGACCTTGACAAAGGGCTTTTAAAATTTCCTATGAAAGTATGTGCCAAGAATGGTCCAGGCAGCTTTGATAAGCCACCACAGAGAACAGGAGGGGTGTCTAATAAATAGTGCTGAAGAAAAGCTAAGTGTGAGAGGCAAAACTGTTTTTAAATGTTGAACTTTGGCAAGTAAGAAAGAAAAAAAATGCGACAAGTTCTCACTTCCTCAGATTTTCTAGGCAGCCCAGTAAACCATCCAACACCCAATGTCACAGGCCGGGGGCAAAGCCGTGGCCATACCAGTTCCCCTTTAGTCTAATTCTTTTTAAATTTTTTCAGATAATTTGTATAATCCATTTATACACAGAAACACTGATAAAAAGAAAAAGAACATATGGCTTTATGCATTTGCCACAATGACAGTGGTCAGTCATGTCAAGTGCATCCAGCCTCTCACTTTCTTTCTCTTTTCTGACACAAGGTATTGCTGCATAGCCCAAGCTGAGCTCGAACTCACAGTGCTTGCCCTGCCTCAGCCTCTCAAGTGCCTGCACCACCAGTCCCAGCACCACACCCATCCTTTGGTTCTCCTGGCCCTGGCTCTAGGAAGGTTTTCATTTCTAGCATCTTTCAGGGAGTATGACTGTATTTTGTTGCTTACATGTCAAATGTGCCGATAAAGCCTATTTGATTATGTTCAAAAGATTCCTTTTGGCATAGCTTCATATTACTTAACATAAGATTTTATTTTAATAACATGACAATAAGAATGTATAATCTGTAAGGTTGTAGCCCACCTAAGTCAGGGATTTCAGGAGGCCAACTGAGGAAGAAGTTCTGAGAAACAGTTATCCTGGATTGCATTCCTGCAACCCCACCTCACTGGAGACCAGAACCAGGCCTCAGTTTCTCTTGAGGTGCTCCCACTGATCCAGCCACAGGCCCACCTATGCCCATTCCCCATCTCCTTGCCCCCACTTCCTTAAAAACTCACTTCCTTGTGTGCCTGGGTATAAAACTACCATTTGGGGCACATTCTAATGCTGCTCATCCTAAATCCCGACGTAGACAGGCCAGTCCCCACCCAATAAACCTGACTTCCTTTCCATGGGAGTCCCAACTCTCCCCCTGCACCAGGTCTCCCCTCTAACTGAACCTAACATAATTGAGATTCATTCATAAAAGTTTTATATCATATATAATTATAAGAATCATCAGATAAAACACTAGTATATCTGTATAAGTACATGCTACTCAATTTTGCTGGTAAATTGTTTAAAATGAAAATGTAGTCAAGTGTGATGAAGCACACTTTTAATCTCAGTACCTGAGAAACAGAGGCAGATGGATCTCTGTGAGATCAAGGCCAGCCTGAGATGGTTAGCAAGTTTAAGGCCAGCTGGGGCTGCATTGTGAGACCCTGTTGCAAAACAAACAAGCAAAAACTAAACAAAGAAAAACAGAAAAAGAAAAATGTAAACCAATGGATTAATGAGTAAGCTTTTTTTTTTTTTTTTTTTTTTTTTTTGAGACAAGGTCTCCCTGTAGCCCCAGCTGGCCTAGAACTCACTCTGTAGACCAGGCTGGCCTTGAACTCACAGAGATCCGCCTGCCTTTGCCTTGGGTGCTGGGATTAAAGGTGTGCACCACCATGCCTGGCTTAAACACAGTTCTTAGCTGCTGTGTGGGTGCTGGGAATCAAACCCAGGTCAGTGCTCTTAACCACTGAGCCATCTCTCCTGCCCCCATGAGTTAAGCTTTTTTTAAAATTAATTTATTTATATATTTTTATTTGTTATTTTTTATGTGTATGAGTGTACCGTCTGCATGTAGGTTTGTGCACCCATGTCGTGCAATGCCATGGAAGTCAGAAGAGGGCATAGGATTCCCCTGGAACTGGAGTTAAAGATGGTTCTTAGCTGACATGTGGGTGCTGGGACTTGAACCCGGGTCCTCTGCAAGAGCAGTTGTTGTTCTTAACTGCTGAGCCATCTCTCTAGCCCCAGTAAGCTTTAAATAAGTAAAATAAATGCAGGCTGGGGAAATTGCTTAGCCAATAACGTGGTTGCCCTGCAAGATGAGGACTTGAGTTCAGGTCCCAGAATCCATGGGGGGAAAAAAAAGCAAGTGTGATGGTACACACTTGGATTTCAGCCAGCCCAGCCTAGCAAATTCCAGGTCAGTGAGAGACCCTGTCTCACAAAAAGGTTGGGGGGAAATGATGTTTCTGAGAAGAAACACACACACACACACACACACACACACACACACACACATCTGCAGTCCCACACATACACACAAAATAAATAAATACTTAAGTTAACAGGCTTAATTATAATGAAGCTTGATGTTTTAAAATACCAAAACTAGAGACTGGAGAGATGGCTCAGCTATTAAAGACTGCTGGCTGTTCTTGCAGAGGACCGGGGTTAGGTTCCCAGCATATACATGGTGGGTAACAAATATCTGTCACTCCAGCTCCAAGAGATCCAACACTCTCTTCTGGCTTCCTCAGGCATTGCACGACTGGGTACACTTACATATATGCAGGCAAAACACATGCACAAAGTTAAAATAAAGTTAAAAAACATTTTTTAATAAAATACCCAAACTAACTTTTTTGCAGGTTTTACAGTTTTATTTAAACACAAATAACAGAAACATGTGTGCCATCTATTCGTTCTCTTCGCTGTGCAGCCTGGCATTGGGGTTGGTGACTCTGATGGCCAGCTGTGCTGCTCTTTCAACAATGGCTTCGCGGTTCTTGGAGGATAGTTGTGCGCTATCTCAGCACATTAAGATTTGCTGCACATCAAGAGCACTTTTAGCTCCTTGACATTGTGGACTAGGAACTTCCGGAAGCCACTGGGCAGCATGTGCTTTGTTTTCTTACTGCTCCCATAATTAATGTTGGGCATCAGAGTCTGGCCCTTGAACCTTCTCCACACCTTGTGGTCGATACCTCCGGATAAACTTCTTGGTTCTCTTTTTGACGATCTTGGGCTTCACCAGAGGTCCGAGGGCAGCCATGATGCTGTGAAGGAGATGGCAGCCACCAGCCATGATGCCGTGAAGGAGGTGGCAGCCGCCTGGCAGGCGGTACCAAGGAAGGAGCCCAAACTAACTTTTGAAAGCTAATTGAAAGTTGAGTAAAATTTCAGGTAAAATACTGATAAACAATACTTGCTTTGTTTTACTTCTTTTCCCTTATGTGTACCAAAAGAGCTGTAGCATAGAAAATGGACTAATGTAAGTGCCATAGACAGACTTTTGCCCATAGTAATGAAAATGTATAGTTTTAGGTCTCTACTGAACATATACAGAGTGCTTTTTTGTTAATGTTTTTAAATTTTATACTTATTGTGAACGTGTGTATGTATATGTATGTGTGGATGATGTGTGTGGCTGCACATGCTACAGCACACATGGAGGTCAGAGGACAAATCTGTGGAGTCAGTTGTCTCTTTTCACTTTCTGGGGTTTTCACTCAGGGTTATCAGGCTTGCACAGCAAGTGCCTTTGGTCACTGAGCCATTCTGCCAGCCCCAAAATGTGTACTTTAAAGGAACTGTGTGAGATCCAAAAATTACAATAGAAACTTTTCTTCAAAAAATTCCAGTAGAAGTAGTATGAATTACATTTGAATAACATCAAGTTAAGGGAAAAAAAAGTAGATTTACAGTATTTCATCCCAGACTTACAACGGAATCTTCTAACACTCTTCATATTAATGACTTCTGGGTACACTTAATTGTCCAAAGTTCATGTGACTTCTGTTAACTATAACTTTTTGAGGTTATTTTAGGGCACATTACCAGATTCTGGGTGACCTTCTTTGCAGTTTCATCATTTAAATTCTTCAAGCAAGGGAAGCTCAAAAGCAAAGCTATGTAGATACAGTTTTTTTATTCAAAATTTAAAATGTGCTTATATATTTTGTAAAAGATGGTTGTCAAAGCCTGGTCTCAATTCTGAGGCATATCGTCACACTTCCTTTGCTCAGGGTCCTTCACACAGCTTCCTTGCTCAGCCTCTGTTCCTGGTTCTTCCTTGTCTCCTTTAATTTCTAAGGCCTATTAGTGCCTCGGCGGCCCAAGGCATTCTTGCCTCCCCATACTCAATCATTGAGTGACTTCAGAAAGTACCATCTCTATGGCAACAATTCCCAAATTGAGTTTCTATCCCAGAAATCTTCACATTAGATGAATTTTCCAACTAAACTGGCATTGCACTGGAATGCATAGAGTGGCATCAACACTTCCAAAACAGAATCCTTAACTTTTCTCAAACATAGTTTTTCCTTACCTTAGTAAAGAATATCCATTATCTTTATTTAGGCCAAATATCCAAGCATCATTTTGACTTCTTTGTCTCTTACTCTACATTTAGTTCATCAACAAGCATGCTGGCTATATTCAAATTATATGCAGAATCCTCCCCACCCCAGCCTCCACCAGGGTCTAAGCCCAGCCTCATCTCTAGGCTGGAAGGAGTCTTCATAGGTGTTTCTAACTTGTCTTCCTGTTTCTGTGTGTGACTTCTCAGTTATCTATTATGCCCGTAGAGAAAGGCTAACAAACTGACTGAGTCTACAGGACATTTCTGCTACCTTTCTGACTCATCTTTCCTGTTTCGTTCATTGTTTACCCCTGACACCTTAAAGATGGTCCTCTAAGTCAAAGGTGCTTATAAATATGAGTGGAATGAATGAGTGCCTTAGTCAATTTAGAAAATCTCAAGCTAAACATGAAATGCTTAGATATCGAGGCTGTTGAAAGTAAAATGACAATATTACTTAGACACAGAAACTATGTCTAAAGATCATCCAATTTACAAGTTCATTCTTCTGGCTTCAAACTGAGACTGCTCAGACTGGAAGTTTAAGTGACTCAAGCTTCATAGCCACTCAGTCATCAGAGAAGCTTTTGCTCAATATCAGTTCATTCGAGAGTTACAGGGACTCCATTAGGACTTTGCTGTCAGGCATTTTCCTTTCTAGAAGTTCCCTCACACCTCCCTCATCCTGAAGTTTTCATTTGATTATTAGGAAATTAACAGTATGCATCCTAGAGGTGGTCTCTCCTGTATATCAGGCTACTCTGCTGTCTGTGTGACCTGAAACAAATTACTTACTTAGTCTCTTTGTGCCTCAATATCTTCATCTGAAAGAGGAAATTATGAGTGGGGCTTATATTATTAAATTAATTAATAAATGTAAAACATGACAGTATTTGGCATATAGCACTTTAGTGGATAATAGATGTTATTGTTTTAGTTATTGTTGATGTTGATGCTAAGTATACTCTAGATGCATAAAAATGGACTAAAAAAAGTGAAGCATTTTTGTAAACAAAAACAAAAACAGATGGTTGTCAAAGTTTTATTTTTCAGAGCTATCACCTTGGATACCATGAAAAGAGAGTAAAAGGGAGTTCTGTAGACATAAGAAGTGGAGGGTTCTGTCATTTGTTCTGAATGCAAATATATACTTCCGTCAGAAAGATCACTTTTATCACATTGTCCTAAACTCATTATATACTTGAGTAATATGTGAGCTTTGACAGTGTTTGGTTAAAAGTAAATTAACTTGAGGAATTAAGATGGGAGAAATATGAAAAATATGCAAAAGGTAAGTGAGTTTATTTTTGAACTGGATACTATTTTTTTAATATAAAGCAGCCCTTTCAAGGGAACTGTTCATTCTCTCCAATTTATGCATAGATTATTTGACAGAATGGTTGAAATATCCCACACCACTTTTGCTCAGTGGAAATGCAAAACCCAAAGAATTCATATTTTCAAGACTGTTAACACCTTCTCAGATTTCGATAATTCATTCAATTTCTGTAGAAAAACATGGGCTTTGTTTTTCTTTCTTTTAATTATTTATATAGCTCAGTTTTACAAATGGGTTCTCAGTATCTAAAGGCTTGCAAGAATTTCATCATCCAAAACCCTTTTTCTCGGTCTTTTTCCCATTTACCAATGTCTTCACAATAATCCTTCCTATCGCTGGGAGCCGGTCTCAGGCCTTGTATATTTATAGCCATAAGAATAATCTATGTTTTCCTCCTCATGTCAACCATTTTCATTGCTTTTCCCCAAGAAAGATTCTTCAGTCACTGTCTATAGTGCTCTGTAGGTTCGAATGCCTGTTAAATGTAAGCAGTTCTATAATATTAGACAATGGTTTAGAGAGGTGGGGAGAGGGGTCTACACAGGCCTGTCACTGAACAACAATCATTCCACCAAGCAAACTAAGCCTGGAACTATGACAAAGATGATTTTTATACACAGTCAACCCCATTTTTCTTCTACTTTTATTTGTTCACTTAGCATTTAATATGTGGATATTCTTGAGGGGAGTAAAAAGAAAATCACTTCAATTTTAAATATTTTAATGATTATGCAGTGTTTCATAGCATTAGTCTAGTGTATAGAGTATAGTGCACCTACAATATTCCTACAAAAACATGTGATCTCACCAAGCTGGTTTCAGTTTAGTGGGGGAGAAAGGTCTGTGACTTAGTGCAGTATGGCATTTACACAGGGACATGCACAAAGGACGCTGTGTGTTTTCACTAGGAGTAGAGGATTGTTCAGACACCGGGTGTGGATGGATAAGCCAGTAATATTTGCATGGCCCCTTTTCTGTGAATTTTCTTAAATTTCATATAATCTACAGCAAATTTAATGGAACTCATTTTAATATTAAGCTCTATTAAATGTTTATCTCTTGTTTTGATCTATAAAAAGTTCCCTAGTAATTAAGACAAACTACAAAAGAATTATTCTAGAGAATTGCAAGGAAAGTTTCCACTCCCCTGAGTGTTTAGTCATTCATTCATTCAACAGATGTTTATTTAGCAAACCTACCAGATTCTGGAAACTCTACTAAATACTGGGGATGCAGCCATGAACCTGGAGGTCATACTGACTGCCTCCATAAAACTGGAAGTCAGTACCAGTCGAAGAGATTTAGCTAAGAGAGAGATGATAAATTCTTACAGTTCGATAATGATTTTCATACATAGATCCATTAGTATAAAAAGCCTAAAGGACTATAGTACAGAAAAGGAAAAAAATAAAAATTAGAGCAGGG
This sequence comes from Rhizomys pruinosus, assembly GCA_009823505.1. NCBI lineage: Eukaryota > Metazoa > Chordata > Mammalia > Rodentia > Spalacidae > Rhizomys > Rhizomys pruinosus. The sequence continues at coordinate 1,145,879 of VZQC01013045.1, read as the reverse complement.
GTTAGAGAATAGAAAAACTTTTTTTTTTTTTTGTCTTTTCGAGACAGGGTCTCCCTGTAGCTTCAGCTGTCCTGGAATTCGCTCTGTAGACCAGGCTGGTCTTGAACTCACAAAGATCCACCTGCCTCTGCCTCCCAAGTGCTAGAATTAAAGGCATGTGCCACCACGCCCAGCTAGAAAAACATTTTTAAAGAAATGAACCAAAATGAGTTGATTCTTCAGAAACTTCAACAAAATTGACAAACCTCTAGTTAGAATGAATGAAAAAAGGGAAAGACTGAAATAAATAAAAAATAAAAAAGAGACTGATTACTGATTTTTATGGAAATAAAACATTTAAGAGTACTGTAAACAATTGCAGAATATTGGATAATATAGATGAAATGGAAAAATTCCTAGAAAACACATAGCAAGATGGCATAATAAAGATGTAGAAGACCTGAATAGACCTAAAATTAGTAGGGACATTAAATAAGCAATCAAAACCCTGCCAGCAGTGAAAAGCCCAGGACCACTGATGTAACGTACCAAATATTTAAAGAATAATTCACACCAATAACTACCAAACCCTTCAACCAAAATTAAAGAATATTTCATAATTCATTCTCTATATCTACATCACCCTTATACCAAAGCCAGATGGAGACTCTATAAGAAAAGAAAATGCCAGGCCTGGTGGCGCATGCCTTTAATCCCAGCACTTGGGAGGCAGAGACAGGCAGATCTCTGTGAGTTCAAGGCCAGTCTGGTCTACAGAGTGAGTTCCAGGACAGCTGGGGCTACAGGGAGTCCCTGTCTTGAAAAGACCAAAAAAAAAAGGATCATATGCCAAGTGAGGTTTATTCCTGGAATGGAAGAATGGTTCAACATATTAACATATAAATATAATTGCACCACACCACATTAAAAATACAGGGGTTAGCATGATCACCTCTATCAATTCAGAGAAAGTTTTTGATACATTTCAATACTCCTTTATGATTTGAAATATCAACAAACTAAAGCTAGAAGAAAAACATGAATAACCCATAACTTGCCCTTCATACAAAGCCGGGCGAGATGACACATAATACCAATAACTCGGGAGACAGAAGCAGGCAGATCTCTGAGAGATGGAGTCCAGCTTGGTCCACAAAGGGAGTTTTCCTGGCTAGTTTGGGGCTACATGGAGACCCTGTCTCAAAACGAAACAAAGTGAAACAAGCAACAAAAATAAAAAATTAGGGAAAAAAACTCAAAGCAACCCTATTTTGCTTCTATTCAATATAGTACTGGAGTTCACAAGCCAGTGCAATTAGGCAAAGACAAGACAAAGCATTACAATCAGAAAGAAATAAACTTATCTGTTTACAGATGAAATAATTCTTTATATGTGGAAAATTCTAAAAATTTCAGATGCAAAGTTAGAACTAGGTCTGGTGGCTCATGCCTATAATCCCAGAATTGGCAAGGCAGAGATAGGTGGGTCTCTAAGACTTTGAGTCAAACCTGGTCTATATAACGAGTTCCAGACCAGTCAGGACTACATAGTAAGACTCTTGTCTCATCAACAAAAAAAAACAAAAAAATAATAATAATTTTAAGCTAGTAAACCACTTCAAGAAGGTTACAAAACCATAGTACCAACATGTTTAAATCATTTGCATTTATGACCATCAAGAAATTAATAATCTAAAAAAGAAATTAATTCAATTTATAATTCCACCCTCCCCATCAAAATAACAAAAAATAAATTGAACTAAGGTAGTAAAAGACCAGTACAGTATAAACGATAGTGTTATTCAAAGATAGTAAAAAAGTTACACATGGTAAAAAAAAAAAAATCCTGTGTTCATGAATCGGAGCATTTAATACTGTTAATATGTTAATAACACCCCATGAAATCCACAAGTTCAATTCAAAGCAATCTGTATCAATATTTTTTGCAAAAAAAAATAGAAAAAGACATTCTAAAAGTAAGAACTTTGAGGGATCCAATTAGTCAAATTAGTCATATAAAAGAACAACGTTAAGGGTATCTTATTGCCTTATCTCAAGCCTTATGGCAAAGCCATAAAAACCAAGAGTTATAATGACACACAGACAGAGCCATGAGACAGGACAATGAGACAAATATACTTTTGTATATTTGGTCAAGTGATTTTTTGCAAGGGGGCAAGACCATGTAACGGGGAAAAAATCTTTTCAAGAAATGTTGGGAAAGCTGCATATTCATGTACCAAAGTATGAAATTAGATTGTTGCTGGGCATGATGGCACATGCCCTTAAATATCTGTGAGTTCAAGGCCACCTTGGTCTACAGAGGGAATTCTAGGCCAGCTGGGGCTACAGGGAGACCCTGTCTCAAAAAAAACAAAAAAAAAAAAAAGAAGAATAGAATCCAAGAACGGTTCTGTCCTTTTCCCCCTTTCTTTTTCGAAAGAAAGACTCAATAGACTTTCTCAAGAAAGGAATAGGAAAAAGCACAGGACCGAAGAAAAAGAAAAAGAATGAAAAGAAAGAAGAAGAAATTAGATTGTTACAGGCTGGACATGGTACCTTTAATCCCAGCATTCAGGAGACAGAGGCATGTGGATCTCTGTGAGCTCAAGGCCAGCTGGGGCTACAGGGAGATCTTGTCTCAAAAAGCCTCCCCTCAAAAAAAAAACCCAACAAAACAAAAAAAAAATTAGGTTGTTACATCAAATGCAAAAAATAGATAAAAATCTTAAGCACATGGTCTAAAAGTATAAAAAAATCTTAAACACTGGATTAGCCATAATTTCTTGAATATGACATGAAAAGTACAATCAACAAAAGAAAAAATAGGTAAATTAGACTTCATTAAAATGAAAAGCTTTTGTTCACCAAAGAGTGTTACAACAAAGTGGGAAACAACAAAATGGGAAAAATTATTGTTGTGTATAGTTAATAAACAGTATCCGAAATGTACAAGAGCACAAAGAACTCATTAACAATAGAAATGCACAAAGGATTTTGATAGACACTTCTTCAATGACAATGCTAAAATGGGCAATAAGCACATGAAAAATACTTAACATCACTAATAGCTAGAGAAACACAATTCACAATCACACTGCAGTGTTCTATTTATGCCATTAGGACAGCTACTTTTAAAAACCTAGAAAACATTGTGTTAGCAAAGACAAAATGTAGCATAGTGGTTCTTTAGAAAATTAAACACACAATTATAGAGCCAGCCATTCTACAAATATCTAAAACAATTGGAAGCAGGGACTCAAACAGATGGCTGCACATCCATGTTCATTGCAAGATTATTCACAATAGCCCAGAGATGGAAGCAATCCAAGTGTCGATAGATGAATGTATAAATGAGATGTATGTACATATACAATGGGATATCAAGCCTCAAAAACAAATGAATTCTGACACATGCTTTTACACAAAAGAACCTGGAAGACATTAAGCCAAAGGAAATAAACTAACCACAAAACCACCTACTATTCCACTTATACGAGGTACCTAGAGTAGTAATATTCATAGACTTGTGGCAGAATGATGGTTTCCAGGGGCCAAGGAGAGCAGCGGATGGAAATTATTATTTGGTAGTTCAGAATTTTAGTTTGGGAAGGTGAAAAAAATGTCCTGTGATAAAAGCAGTGATGTCTTTTCAACAATGTGAACATACTTAACATTATTGAACTGAATGCTTAGAAATGGATAAAATGGGGCTGGAGAGATGGCCTAGCAGTTAAGAGCACCGACAGCTCTTGCAGAGGACCCAGGTTAGATCCCCAGCACCCACATGGCAGCCGAGAACCATCTGAAACTCCAATTCCAGGAGAACTCCAGTTCCAGGGGAATACGAGACCCTCTTCTGACCTCCGCGGCATTGCACGACACGGGTGCACAGACCTGCATGCAGACAGTACATTCATACACATACAGAAATTTAAAAAAAATTAAAAAAAGAAATGGATAAAATGGTAAGTTTTATGTCATATATATATATGTATATATAATATATATATATACAATATATATATATATATTGCCTCAACTGAAATAAGTAAATAAACTTTTGGGAGAAGAACCCCAATAAAGAGAAATTTATAAAGAGGAGAAGAAAAGGTAACCAAGTAACTTCTTAAAGTTTACACTCTAAAAAATAAGAACATACTGCATGTGGTGGCACAATAGATCTTATTAATGGCTAACTCACCATAATAATAATAACATTGGAAGATAAATCTCTTACTGCTGGGAGAAATTTCTATTTGGAAAAAGACAGGAAAAATTAAGAGGAAGATAACCCAATGAAAAGAAATTTTAAAAATGCAGGAATCAATCCTAATGTAAGAGCCAATACAGTGTATGTGACAGTGGGTTTTAAAGCAGCCCGCCTAAGCAGCATTTACAGCAAAAACAAAGGTGGAAATTCAATGCTAGAACATAAAGCAAGTCAAAAAGGAAAAACAAATTTGGAAATTTAGCAAAGTTGGTGGTATAAGGTCCTAAGCCAACCTAAATTGGGAATTTTCCAGCAAGCCAACTGAGGTAGAAGTTCCAAAAAAGTTGCTCCAATCAGGCTCCTACTGATGTGGGTCACAAGCCTCAGTTTATCTTGAGATGCTTTTACTGATACCAGCCACAGATCCACCTATGCCCATTCCCCTACCTTCCCACACCCATTTCTTTGTAAACCCACTCCATTGTGTTCTTGGGTATAAAAACTTAAAAACTGCCATTTTGGGACATTCTGTTTGTCATCCTAATCCGGATACAGGCAGGCCGGCCACCTGAAATAACCCAGACTTCCTTCCCATCAGAGTCCTGACTCTCCTTCTGGACCGAATCTTCCCTCAAAATGAACCTAACAGGTGGATGAAAGATTAATTTTCAGTTGGTGAAATTTCTCTACACAGGCAACAAACAGAGAAAACAATAGAAAAGAAGCCACTATCTACAGTAGCAGAAAAAAATATGAAGCATTAATAAGCTTTCAAAGGAATATGGAAGATTGCTGTGGAAAGTTTTTGAACTCTTTTTTTTTTTTTTTGTCTTTTTGAGACAGGGTCTCCCTTTAGTTCCAGCTGGCCTAGAGCTCACTATGTAGACCAGGCTGGCCTTGAACTCAAAGAGATCTTGCCTCTGCCTCCTGAGTGCTGGGATTAAAGGCGTGCACCACCACACCTGGCTATTTTTAAACTCTTATACAAAGGATTAGATACATTGGAAATGGTTTATCTTCATAGATAAGATTATTTAACATTTTAAAAAATCAATTCTCAGTCTAGGGATGTAGCTCAGTTGGTAGAATGCTTGCTTAGCATGCACAAAACCCTGGGCCTGAGGATCCCTAGTACCAGAAACAGTGGTTCTTGCCTGTAATCCCAGCACTTGGGAGGTAGAGGAACTTCAAGGTCCTCTTCAGCTGCATAGCAAGTTAAAGGCCAACCTAGGCTACATGGTAAAAGAAATCAACTCTACAGTATCCCAAATTAAATTACGGCTATTTTTTTTTTTTGAGTTCACGTATTTTAAAATATATACAAAAGAACAAAGGCCAACGAACTGCTAGGTACTGCTTAACAAACAGTAAAGAGGGCTGGATCATTTGGAAAAGTGCCTACCATAGCTCATGAGGACATGAATTAAGATTCCCAGCACCCACATAAACAGTGTGGTGGAAGAATAGAGAATGGGAGGCAGAGATAGGAGGATCCCAGAATTCACTGGCCAGTCAGTCTAGTCATGAATAAATTCCAGGGTCAGTGAGAGACCAGAGAGGGAGCGTGATAAAAGGATCAACGGCTCTGGGCACCATGCACCCACACGATACAGATGTGTAGACACAACGTACAAACCTTAAAAAGTAAAAGGAATTCGCTTTCCTGAAATGAGATTACTGTAGACTTACAACCAAGCTATAGCAATAAAAAAAAAGAAATCAGGGACTGGAGAGATGGCTCTGTGGTTACTCTTGCAGAAGACCTGGATTTGATCCCCAGCACCGATGTGGCCACTAACAACTATCTGTAACTCCAGTTCCAGAGGCTCTGACACCTTCTTCTGACCTCTGCAGGCATTGCACAGCACAGATGCATTTACATACATACAGGCAATAAAGTCATACACAGAAAATAGATATGATATAAACAATTCATATACATAAAATAATAAAATGTAAAAATAAAAAAGAAAGCCAGGATACTTAGTGCAAAAATAGATGAATGAAGAAATGTAACAGAGTAGAGATATCAAGATCCTGAACTGTAATAAACATGGGACTACAGGTCCTTGAGAAAAAGACAAACTGTATATACTGTGTGGTGATGAAGGAATTAGTTCATATTGAGAGCAGCAGCACATTCATACCTTATATAGACACATTTACATATATATGCCCACAAAATTCATAAATGAGAAAGTAAAGAATTGTTTGATTCCATCAACTCTTTGATGAAGGACACCATAGCCACACTAAAAACAGTGTATGTACCCCCCAACAGGATATGTACCCAAGTACAGTATCAGGAAAAAAACCTTTTTAAATGGACAATCCAGGTATGTTGAGCCCATGAGCTCTCAAGAGCTATGGTTGTCTGCACAAGACCACACAGGTTAAGCATTCCAGCACGGCTCACAAGGCCCCACCCATTGCTGAGGAACTACAAACAGTTGAAAGCTGTTGATGGAGGGAAAGACGGAGGGAAAGTCTGTTTTCTTCAGGGACAATTCCTCTTTTCCCCCAGGCCCAAAAGATCAGCCCTCGACCCATGTGCTCACAGGCAACACTGATTGGACTCAATAATAGAGGGCATGAATTTGAGAGGGGGTATGGAAAACACAGGTGAGGACTGAGGGGGGAAAGGTGGATATAATCAAAATACATTATATTCAGATACGAAATTCTCAAAAAAGATGGACAAAGCATGTATATAGGTAATTTAAGTATCTAGAAAACTAAATAGCTAAAGAATATGTGAAGAACACTCAAGCTCATTCAAATAACTTGAGTAATTTAAGCAAATTTATAAATTATATCTAGGCACCCATGAGATAAGCAAGCACTAGAAAATCAGATGCGGCCACAATCTGGAAGGCAGAGTAAAACAGTATCCCATGTGCTCTACTAGTGAGAGTGAAGAGAAACCAGCAGTCAAATTCAGAGCTTATCAACGTGTGCACATAAACCTGATGGCCGGCTAGTCCTTACTTGGATCTCTAAATTTTAGAAACATTTTCGCACATAGCAGTCATATCTTAGGGACCCAGTGACACACTATTTGTAGTAGCAGTACATTAAAGGAATCTTGGTGTACACTGGAGGAATGGGTAAGGAAACTGTGGTACATACAATATTATTTGGCAGTTTGAGCTAACAGGTGCCCACAGAGCACTACTAACAGATCTTAAAACACAGTACTAAATAAAGAAATTAGAAATAGTATGTCTACTAAAATATAATACAGCACAACACTTTGCAGCAATAGAGTCAGGGATTGCTTAACAGGGATATGTTCTGAGGAATGCATTACTAGCAATTTTGTCATAATATAAACATCATAGACTACATTTACATGAACTAAGAGAATATGGCATTATGAATGATGATGCAGTCTTATGAGACCACCATCCTGTATGTAGTCTGTTGACCAAAATGTACAGCAAGCATGTGTCTATACATCAGTGCTGTGCATCAGACCCAGTAGACCAGATATACACAGGAAACGACTGGGAAGAGTAGTAATAAAAGGAATAAGCACTTAGAACCCTAATGACACTAATTCTATTCTCTGCCCCAAGATCAATTGAGAAAATTGATAAGATGTGATCTCTGTGCCTAATAAGGGAAGATGACAACAGATATTTTGAACTCTCCAGTAAAAATATGTTGAGGAATATAACCCTAAATATAACTATAATTAAAGATTGGTGTAATCAGGAATTCTGAAGGAAATCTGTAATTCTGGAAGAGATTTTTTTGTGTGTGTGTGGTATTTTTGAGACAGGGTCTCCCTTTTGTCCCAGCTGGCCTGGAGCTCCCTCTGTAGACCAGGCTGGCCTTGAACTCACAGAGATCCGCCTGCCTCTGCCTCCCAAGTGCTAGGATTAAAGGCATGCACCACTACGCCCGGCTAGAGATGGGGTTTTTAACTGGCATTGAAGAATAGTTATGTTTTGATATCGTAAGGTCAAAATGTCATTCATTAGAAAGTAAACAGAAAAGTCCAGAAATAGCAAAGGTTTGTAGCAACTGTAGAAAAAAATGACTAAGTTTTGTTAGAGTATTTGCTGCCTGAAGGGGATTAGCAAGAGTTCTCAGAGGGCCTTAAAAAGAGTCCCATTACCCTAAGTGCAGTAGATCCCCACTGTAGATTTCCCCCAGTCCAGTGACATCTCAAGAACAGAACTCATGATGGAGGCTCACAGCATGCCTACTGAACTGAACCGAACTGCCAAGGACATTGGATTATTGACAATGATTTTAAGGATCAAATGGGATTTCCTGAACATTTCCTTGACCTTCCACTTGACTAATAAAGGACTTAGCAGAGTGGAGCGACCTCCAAGTGCCAACAAGACTGGGGAAATGCCTGAAGCCCAAGCTTCAGCTGGGAACTGTGAACTCTCAGCTTTTGTTCTGACGGCTTCATTATCTTCTGTTCATAGTTTTACTCTAAGACATTCAAGCTTTCATGTTACGCTTTAGATTTTTTAAGTTCAACACCTCATTTTTACAGCAGGTATGAAGACCTAGCTTTGAGCTAGGCCAACAGCCAAGAGACCAGAAGTTGTTTTATATGATCTGTGCAGGTAGGTAGGTGGTAAACACCACAACCTGGGTGCCTGGTCAGGAAGAAGGCTGGTCAGTCAGCCCCAGAAAACCGCAGTCATTGATAGCAAATGAGAGCCAAAAAATCCAGGATGGCAGGGGTCCGACCTGAAGAAGCTGGGCTGCCCTAACCTGCAGTCTTCATCTCACTGTTCTTTAAACTCAGTCCTAAATTTTGACAAACGACAGAATGCAACGAGTTATCCTGACTTCTCTTGTCACTCAGCTCTGAACAAAAATAGAAGTGTACCAGTATATTTCTTTTCTCCATGCCAAGATTTCTAACAGGAATGACCCTTAAGTCCATAACCTCAGCTGTCTAATTCCTTAGGAACTGACCTTGGGTGTTGAACTATTTCCCCATGTCCTCCTCCTGGCTGACATTTTTTTTTTTAAGATTTCCTACGGTTTGGCTGTCTTCACAGTTGAAACTCTGATTGTCAATACTAGGTAGTCAGCCATCTCTCCGGCTCCATTGCTCAGCTTCTTAAATTATGGGTCACGACCCCATATGGAGTCCTATAAAGTGAGAGTGAGATTTGTGAAAATGTGGGCAATAGTGAAAAATTTATGAACATAAAATGGATGAAAAATGAATTCAAAATTAAATGTGTAATGAGTCCTAAGTGTTTATGGCCAGGCTTACCTGTGTGGCATCATGGGACTACAGCCTTGGTTCTGTGCACAGCAAGTGCTCTTTCACTGTGAACACTGTCTCACCAACCAGTGCCTGCAGCAAATGGTGCCTGAAACACCTTGGCTCAGGTTCCAGATGACTGTATGTTAGGAGTGTCAGTGTTTTTATTTCTTATATGAAGTTTTCTAATCTTATAGAAACATAATATTTTAATTATGGAAAATAAAGTCAGTATTTTCCTACTGCCATTGCTTAGCAGATAAGTATCAAATTAGTATCTCTTTGGATTATATTGTGTTAAAATGTTTGATTTCTAAAACTGATGTTTGAGTTGCTGACTGGAGTTTCATTAAAAAAAAAATATTCATTGAGTTTGTGATTTGACTTGTGATTAGGACAGAATTTCCAGCAGTCTCTGAAATGGCCCTAAACATATCTCTTAAATTTTTTACTATATATTTATGTAAGTTACTGGTCTCAACACTGACAATTATAAAATAAAAATATCAACTCTTAAGACACTCTACATCCTATAGTATCAAATATTCAGCTAAGATTCAATTCTTTATATAAAAATGAATAAGCTAGCTGGGCGTGGTGGCGCATGCCTTTAATCCTAGCACTTGGGAGGCAGAGGCAGGTGGATCTTTGTGAGTTCAAGGCCAGCCTGGTCTACAGAGTGAGTTCCAGGACAGCTGGGGTTCCAGGGAGACCCTGTCTAGAAAAGACCAAAAAAAAAAAAAAAAAGAATAAGCTTATCCATCTCGTTAGTGTACAAATTTGTTTTTTGGTTTTGATAAAGAGTAAGATTGTATGTATAGCAAAGAATTGCCTTAAAATAAATTTCTTTATGATTTGTTTGCCTATTTTACATACCTACGAAGCTGGGGTCATATGAAATTTCTTTGGAGAACAGAAACCGTGAGTGAAAAGTTCTCGAGGAGCCCCGGTCTGGCATTCCTGTGACTGTTTGCTTCCAGTCCAGTCTTTTTCTTTTAAATGTAAGCTCATTTTAGAATTTTATACATTAATACTATATTTACATAATCTACACTTCTCCCTCCAAAACTTGTTCTCCCCACTTCCTTTCAAGTTCATGGCCTCTTCTTTAATTACTATTGCTACATATGTATATATACATTTACCACCTACTGAGGCCTTCTAGGGCTACCCATACGAACATGTATTTAGGGGTGACCACTTAAGATTATATAACCTATCAGGGCACTCATCCCAGGAGAACAGTGGTTCTCCCTCTCTCAACAGCCTTTGATTACCTGTAGCACTGCACCTAGGGCGGGACCTTTGAACTTCTCCCTTGGACAGCGGCCTGTTGCCCCTCCAGTCTTTCAATAGGAGCTTATCTTATGGTTCTGGGGTTTGTGCTACTCTAAGTCTGGACTGTTTTTCCCCTGGCTATTCCCATAGCTCTTGTTCCAAGTTTCTTTCGTATAATTCTGTTCTTTCTTAAAATTCCATTTTGTCAGGCAGGCTTGTTAACTGGGTGCTGAGACCTGAAATGCAGTCCTATGACTGAGCCACAAGCTCCCATAACCACTGAGCCAGCTCTGTAGACCACAGGCTGTAGATTTTGTGTGTTCATTGCCTCTCTCCATAGCACTCTGAGCACAGTGGCTTCTGTGTGTGTGTGTGTGTGTGTGTGTGTGTGTGTGTCCCACTCTTCCTGTCTTGGGTGCAGCACCCAAAACATGCCTGGGATAGTTAGCCTTCAATAAATATTTGTTGAACTAATTAATTTGTTGAACTAATTATTCCTAGTAGATAAATACCATAAACTAGATAATATTTAAGAAGAGTATCAGCTAAAATTATTTTCAGCAAGTTGTTCACTGTTAGGTTAATTTTATTTTTATTTATTTATTTATTTATTTATTGGTCTTTTTGAGATAGGGTCTCCCTTTAGTCCCAGCCAGCATGTTGAACTAATTATTCCTAGTAGATAAATACCATAAACTAGATAATATTTAAGAAGAGTATCAGCTAAAATTATTTTCAGCAAGTTGTTCACTGTTAGGTTAATTTTATTTTTATTTATTTATTTATTTATTTATTGGTCTTTTTGAGATAGGGTCTCCCTTTAGTCCCAGCCAGCATGAAGCTCACTCTGTAGACCAGGCTGGCCTGAACTCACAGAGATCCACCTGCCTCTGCCTCCCAAGTGTTAGGATTAAAGGTGTGCACCACCATGCCTGGCAACTTTTTTATTGTTGTTGTTAGATTAACTTTAAAAGAACAATTTACAGAAAATTGATTTTTTTTTCCTGCCATGTAATGTTCCTTATGGGCCTACCAGCTTTCACTTAAGTCTCTAACTGAGTAATTAAATGGATAGAAATCTCTCCCTTCTGGCTTTTTTATTTCTACATAGTAACAAGATTGCAAGTTACTGTTTCTTTTTGTCACTGATTTATGTCCTGGTCCAGAAACATGTATTCTGAGGCCAGTTCCACCTTGCCTACCACCAGTATCCAGGTAAGAGTTAAATTTTGGCATGACTAAAATGTTGCTCCTAAACAAACATGGTCTATAAACAAGAAAAATCAGTTACAAATAAGCATTCACTTTCATCCTATGAATAGTTCAAAGAATTGTTACAGTTGTACTATGTTTGGAATTAGCTTAATTTGCAATCATTCTGAAACCTTCAAACATTGCTTTTCCAGATATCTATAGCTTAGATGAAAATGTTTATAATTGTTTAGAGACTATTTACTTCATACTGATCATAGCAGTCAGATTTTCCTCACAGTTGGTATGAGAGAATTATCTGTACAATTTATTTTAATGAATTAGGTATCTCTAAAAACCCATTATTATCATAAAAGTCTATGACTACTTGTTTCTATATGTTCAGACTTTACTTACCTATCACACAGAAGAGTGTATTTAATTATAACTCATATAACAAATAAAACTAGGGGGAGTGGCCTGCTAACAGAAAAGAATTAATCTGGGGGCTAGCAAGATGGCTGACTACCTGAGTTAGACTCCCAGAACTCACATTGTGGAAGGAGACACCCAGCTCCCTCAAGCTGTCCTTTGACCTCTGCAGGCATGCCGTGACACGCAGACATCCATATATACACAAAATAAGTAAATGTAAAAAAATTCAAAGAATCATCTTAATGTGGTATACCACACTCTAAATGAAAAAAATTTGGATGGTTTATAAGAATGTAAAGAGGGTAACACAAATGGTGTGATTCAGTTATCGAGCATGTGCTGCACATTTTCTAAAATCAGAAAGCTTGGGAGAGAAGTCAATGTGCCACTCGAGTTTTAAGAAACCAGAAAGAAAAAAAAAAAGAAAGAGAAACTTTACTGGGCAAGGCCAAGTCTCATGTTGTGACAGAAAAGCCAATGTAAGTGGCTGTCACTGAGAACAAATATTTAAGATGGATGGAACTTAGAGTTCATAAAAAATACACACAAGAGGTGAACTAATTCAATGACACTATGAAGAAATAATCAAATATATTTGGAATGTGGAAATTATATAAAACAAAAGGCCTCAGTGAGTCACAAACTCAGTGTCAAAGAAAATGTGTATGTAGAGTGTGTATATTTGTGGTGGCGAGGAGAAGATCATTCTAAATTGAAAGAATCCAGGGACAAAAGTGAGTATCCGAACCATGGTTTTTTTTTTTTTTTTTTTTTTGGCTATGGTGACATTGAAGTTAAGTAGCAGAATACTCCATTTTTACAAGCTGCCCCTGAAAGTTAGGGTAGACTGTCAAGAAGTATGTAATTCGTTATTAAGTAACATCACTAACCGCACACAAACACCTCAGACGTAGGTACACACACACATACATACACACCACACATACAACCACATACACAGACATACACACATACATACCACATACACATACATATATATGCCACACACATATACACACATACCACATACACATATATACATATATATACACACATATGTACATACTACACACATGCACACACATAAAATATTATTTTTAAATTCCTATTTATGATTTTTTTATGTGTATGAGTGTTATGCCTGCATGTGTGTAAGTGTGCCTGTATTGTGCAATGCCTGCAGAGGTTAGAAGAAGGCATTATAGAACTGGAGTTATGGATGGTTGTAGTGGTCATGTGGGTTCTTAGAATCAAGCCCTGGGTCCTCCGCAAGAGCAGCCAGTGCTCTGAACTGCTGACCCATCTCTCCAGCCCCCCAAATATTATTTTTTTAATTTTATTTATTTATTTATTTTTATGTGTATGCATGTACTGTCCGCATGTAGGTTTGTGCACCCATGTCGTGCAATGCCGCGGAGGTCAGAAGAGGGTTTCAGATTCCCCTGGAACTGGAGTTAAAGACGGTTCTTGGCCGCCATGTGGATGCTGGGGATTGAACCTGGGTCCTCTGCAAGAGCAGTCAGTGCTCTTAACCACTGAGCCATCTCTCCAGCCCCTCTTTCACATTTTAAACATGGTAAAATGTTTATAATAAAATTATGGAAACATTAATTTATTATAAGACAGTTCTGGAATTTCTATAAAAGCTCTGAAGAAATTCTCTTTATGACAGATACAGAACTATGCTGAGACTCTGAGCTAAGCAGGAGAACCAAGCAGTAAGGGATGAGGGTAAAAGGAGGTATGAAGATGTTCTAGGGCATTGGATGAAAACGCATATGAAATAGTCATTTTTAACAAGTAACACAGACTAACAAAAATAATAAACCAGTGCACATTACAAACAAATTAGCCATTACTAAATAAAGTGCCAATAAAATCACGATAATTTTCTCTAAAATGTGGGCATCAGGCTTTATAGTACCAATGGTCTGTTTCTAAATATGGTGTGTTCTCAGGATGAAGATGATATGTCTAGAGCACTATACAATTTTAAGTTCATGGAGGTTAGTATGTTCTTAATTATTCTTAGTGTTACAGGTTTTTAACCTTTACATAAATATTAGGAGAGAATTCAGATGAGGTTCTGTCTTAGAGTTCAGATGAAGTTCTCCAACAAGCTTTGAAGATAGAACGACTGAATAGCCACTGCGCTGTTTCAGTGACATGGCAATGAATAGTTGAACTTACCTGAGTAGGTGAGGGTCTCATCAAGCTTGTGTCTGGGCATCTCTGTAATACTGTGGTCAGTGCAAAATGCCTCCTGAAGGCTGCTGCTATTTTATAATCCAGGCTGAGTAAAAACTTCTAGGCAAACTGCTCTTCCTGTTAAACATAAGAGTGACTAAGTCAATACCTGTTGGTGTTGCATGGTGGTGAAAAAAAACTACCCTCTTAATAGCTGGCATTGGCATCTTGTTGATACAATAATTAGTAAAGCATCCAAAGATAAGGTACTTACTTGGGAGCTTTTGACAAAAAACAATGACAATTACATACTTTTAAAATAAGGTTTAGGCATCAACCCTATCATGAGGCTGTGGCCTAAATTAGCACAAAAGATTAAAAATATTTGATATTAAAGAATTTTAATTAACCTTGTAGCTATTAACTTTACAATCAGTATCCAATTATTTAGTTTTTATTTCTATGCATCTTTCTTTGTAGTTCCTTTATTCTACAACCCTGTGAATGTTTCTCTTTATTTTGACCTTTTCTTTTATTTTTTAATTTTAAATTATTTTTATTTTTTATATGTATGATTATATTGCCTGCTTGTGTATAAGTGCACCAAGGACTGGCCATGCTCACAAAGGTCAAAAGAAAGTGGCAGATCCCCAAGAACTGGAGTTACAAATGGTTCTTAGCCACCGTGTGGGTGCTGGGAATCAAACCTGCATCCTCTGCACTGACAGCCAGTGCTCTTAACTGCTCAGTCATCTCTCCAGCCACGGCCCTTTTATTGTCAATAAATGTTTTTCAGACAAGATCTCATAGTATAGCAAGGTTGGCCTTGAACATGTAAACCTTCCGACTCAGGCTTCTAAGTATGGGGATTACCAGTGTGCACCACCATGCCCAGCTTTTAATTCATGTTCTGAAAATCTGTCATAATATACCATCATTTCCGACAAGCCCCATGTCACATTCTGATGCCCAGTACACCTCCACCTCTTCACCTTTCACTTGAGCTCCCTCATATAAGAATAAGCAATTCACCCCTTAGATGATTTGGTCTGCTTCCAAACCTTACCAGATTCATGAACAAAGTTCCTTGGGGAGCTAGAAGGAGAAAGCTTAGGTCTCAGTCTCTCTTCTGTTGTTGATAACAATACAATAGGTTGAGTACATACTAAAGAAAAAATGTTGAAAGCTAGGCTCAGGGGTGTATCCTGAGGCAGAAGGATCACAAGCTCAAGGCTAGCCTAGACTACACAGTGAGACCAAGTGAATAAAGAAGAGTAAGAAGAGGACAGTAGAAGAGAGGAGAGGAAAAGAAAAGATGCTTATTTTGGCTCACAGTTCAGTTCTGGTCCAAGGTCAAGGGTTGCATCTGGTGACTTCTTTCTTGCTGAATCCAAACACTGCAGGAGTGAATGTGTGTGTGTGTGTGTGTGTGTGTGTGTGTGTGTGTGTCTGGGTGTGTGTGTGTGTGTGTGTGTGTCTGGGTGTGTGTGTCTGGGTGGGTGGCTGTGGGTGTTCGCTTCTCTTCCTATGAAGCCACCAGCACTGCATTCAGAGATCTCCACCCTAATCACCTCCCTAGCCCCACCTCCGAGCAGGATAGTGATCCTGTTTCCATTTTCTTACTGCCTCCCAATGGGGTTTAATTTCAGCATAAGCTTTTGTGGGGGATAAGCTATATTCAGACCACAGCCACCTGGGTCTAGCAACCACCCAATGTGAGGCGCCGGCTGTCTACCGAGCTTCAGCCCCGTGCCACGTCCACTTTGCCTGTCAGTTTGCTTTTCACCCAGCCACATCCAGAAGCCTCATGCAGACAGCAGTGTCTTAGCTTCCTCCCCTGCCTCCTCCTCCTCTTTTTAAAAGTCTAAATATACACAAAAATATTCTGGGCCACTAAATAAGGACCTCTTTTTAAAAATCGGTGTCTTATTTTTTTTGGGGGGGGGTTAGAGATGGGCAGAAACAAGCACCTTGCATTAATATATGAACATTCTGATCTCTCAGGAAGAACTTTACTCTTAGAGACTGTGTTAATTGAGGCAAAGTCACCTGAAGGTAACAGCTACACAGACACTCATCTCTTCTGCTAACAGTGGTCCAAAGTAGAAGCTGGGAGTCATAGTGAGATTCCTTACCACAGTGAGCATGCCACTGAGTCATAGGAGGAGTATCTGAGGTAGACTTTCCAGAAGGTGAAAAGCTTGATCAGTGGTGTGGAGAGGGGAGAAGAAGCATGCTCTAAGTGGCAAACGTGCCTCCTGGAGACTCATGACAGCTCGTGAATGAATAAATCGGGCAAAGGACACACAGTGCACATCTGAGAGAGACTAAGAATGTGTTTTCTTCTGGTCTCCCTGAAGAATGTTGCTGTGTAGGCAGCTCCTCAACTGCAGCCACACAGGGAACAGAGGGAATCATGCCAGGGGTGAAAGCAGCACTTGAAGACTCACTTGAAGCATCTAATTATGGTTTTGTAGATTTTCCATCTGGATTTTCTAGAAACTTAGACCCTGGCCCTCTGCAAAATTGTGAAATGACTGCAGTTTCTAAAAGCCTGCCTTCTTTCCTTGTCCTAAGTATCCTCCTAGGTCCCTGTCCCTCCCCCTCTGGGTCTCTTCTGGCTGTATATTCTCTGTATACCGTGAGGCTCTTGTTCTTGGATAACTCTGTTGGAGCATCCCTGTTCTTTCAGAGATGCACTAGTTAACTGGTTTGGTCAGCTATCCAGCACACAGTTTGTATTTGTGTTTCATCACATAGTTGTTCCTAGGTGATTGAAATTTCAGTTAAAGAAAAAAAAATAGATGATACCTTTTAGGTAAATTCTATTTTGTTCATTTTTTAAATCTTTTAAAAGCTTCACTTTATATACAAGGATACAATTTATGTATTAAATATATAACAGAATTATTTGATGTAGTTTTTAAGATTTATTTTCATTTTTAATTGTGCATGTGTGTGTGTGTGTGTGTGTGTGTGTGTGTGTGTGTGTGTTGAGGGGGGTTGTGCACATGAGTACAGTTGCCCATGGAGGCCAGGAGAGGATGTTAGATTCCTGGAACTGGAGTTACAGATGATTATGAGCTGCCTGACACAGGTGTGGGGAACCAAACTTCAGTCCTCTGCAGGAACAGAATGCACCCTTAATCAGAAAACTATCTCTCCAGCCCTGATAAAGCTTTAAACAGAAGGAAAACAGGGAAATTTTCCAATTTATAAAACCCTTCCCCCAGAATACTTTATGCATGTGCTTTGTCCAAGTGGATCAGTGCGATGAATGTATTCAATGACTAGTCATGACTAATTCTCACTGCACGGATAGTCAATGGAATTAAAAAGAAAGCCCAACTTTCACAAGTGATTTCTCTTTTCTGCTATGGTTGTTGACTTCATGTAAGATTGGAGGTGAGAACTAGGTCAAAAAGTCATGTTATGCTGCATGACAAAGTATACAAACCTTAAGCTCAGGCAGTTCCATATGTTTCATGTATGAGCACATCTCCATAACCATACCGCATCAAAATGGTGAACAACTTCTAACCCCAGGATATGCTTCTTCAGGAGTAGCTCTGGCTGGCAGGAAACCAGAGTATGCAGAAAGTCTCCTTTCTTTGTGCATGTGAGACTCATTCATGTTGTGACATACAACCTTGGTTTGCTCTTTTTCATTGCTCTGTAGTATTGTTACATGCAAATGTACTCATGTACACCTACATCAGGATGCCTTGGTGGTTAGAAAATAGCTCATTTAATGTGCTTGTGAATGGCTGGCTTTTATGAGCAGTTGTAAAGTCATAGCAGAAATTGAGCAGAAAGTGTTTCCATAGCTCTGTAACCTTACAGGCACAGCCTTCCTGGTTATTAACACACCCCACTCAGCTACTATAAAGAGACTCCACTGACACATCACTGTCACCCCAACTGACTCATATTTGAATACATGATCTCTACTATTATTTGAAGAAAACCTACCTGTTAAATCAGTTAAGAATAAGGAAATTAGGGGCTGAGGAGACAGCTCAGTTGGTAGCGTCCTTGCCTAGAAGACACAGAGACCTGAGCTTGATTTCTAGAGTCTATGATATATATATATATATATATATATATATATATATATATCAAGAGGGTGTGCTTCTGTGCATTTATAGCATTAGCATTGGCAAGGTAAGGACAGGTGGATCCCCAAGGCTCCCTGAGAGTTCCTGTCCCTAAAAAACAATGTGCAAGCTGGCAGGATGGCTCAGTAAGTAAGCACACACTTAACAACATGAGCTCAATGGCCAAAACCCATTTAAAGGTGTAAGAACACTGTCCTCTGATTTCCATATACACAGTGTGCATGCATTACCCCACACAGCCCAACAACAACAACAACAACAATAATAGTAATAATAATTTGAAAGCAACAAGGTGAATGGTCCCTAAGAAATTAATAATAATAATAATAATAATAATAATAATAAAAATTTAAAGATAAGATGAAGTGTATATAAAAAAAAAGAAACTTAGGCTGGGGGTATACCTCAGTGGTAAAGCAAGTGTTTACCTGGGTCCTGAGATCAATCTCCAGAGTTGGAGGAAGTAGAAGAAGGAGGAGGAAGAGGAGGAGGAGGAGGGGGAGGAGGAGGAGGAGGAGGAGAAAAAGGCAGCAAATAAATCTAAAAATTTTCCCTCACTCCTTTTTCAGCTCTTTCTCTCCACACACGGGTCCTAGATTCTGAAGCATCTCATGTTCTTCTCTCTGACATTTTTTTTTTGTTTTTGGTCTTTTTGAGTTAGGGTTTCCCTGTAGCCCCAGTTGCCCTGGAACTTACTGTGTAGACCAGGGTGGCCTTGAACTCACAGAGATCCGCCTGCCTCTGCCTCCCAAGTGCTAGGATTAAAGGCGTGTGCCACCACTCCCGGCCTCTCTGACATTTTTTATAAGGCAAATAAAGCATCAACAAAATATATTTTTCTTCGTCTGAGAAAGTATTTCTTCACAGAGTATAGAGTTGTAGTCAGGCTTATTTTGTTGCAACACATTAAATATGTCACTTTCTTCTTGCTGCATGGGGTCTGAAGAGAATCAGACACAATCTGTATCTTTGTTTCTTAGTAAGGTTGACTTTTTCCTGACGTCTTTCAAGGTTTTCTTCATCTCTTAAATTCTGTAGTTCCAATACAGTCTGTCCAAGTTTTGAGTTTTTGTTTATTTGCTTATTTTTCCTTTGCATTTATCTTGGTTGATGTTCTCAGAGGTTCCTAGATCTCTGGTTTGGTATCTGATATTAATTTGGGGAAACTCTCAGTCCTTCCTGCTTCCAATATTTCTCCTCTCCTCCCCTCATCCTCTCCAACATCCCTCTCCTTCATTCACTTCTCTCTCTCTCTCTTTCTCTCTCTCTCTCTCTCATATTCCCATCTTGCATTATCTTTTGTGAAATGTCCATAGTTCCTAGATACTTTGTTTCAGATTTTTCCTCTTGCTTCTGCATTTTTGAGTTGTCTACCAGCACAGCCTTAGGTTCACTCTTTCCTTCATCTCTGTCCTGTCTAGTGCTCAGCCTATCAAATGCATTCTTTATTTCTGCCCTAGTGTTTTTCATTCTAGCACTTCTGCTTGAGTCTTTCTTGGGCTCCCTGCCTCCTGCTTATATTAGATATTTGTTCTTACATGATATTAACATTTCCCATTAAAACCTTAAGCATAGGGGGCTGGAGAGATGGCCTAGCGGTTAAGAGCGCCGACCGCTCTTACAGAGGACCCGGGTTCGATCCCCAGCACCCACATGGCGGCTGAGAACCGTCTGAAGCTCCAATTCCAGGAGAACTCCAGTTCCAGGGGAATCCGAGACCCTCTTCTGACCTCCGCGGCGTTGCACGACACGGGTGCACAGACTTGCATGCAGACAGTACATTCATACACATACAGAAATAAATAAAAAAAATTAAATAAAAAAAAAACCTTAAGCATGTTTTTCATAGGTGTTTTAAATTTCCAAGCTAATAATTTCAATATCCCTACCATATCTAAATTAAGTTCTTTCTCCAAATCTTGGGGTGTTTTGGTTCGTTTCGACTTTGGACTTCATGTATTTATGCATGCATAAATTTATTTTTATTTCACTTTTTGTGTGTGTGTGTGTTTTTGAGACAAGTTCTCCCTGTAGTCCCAGCTGTCCTGGAACTCACTCTGTACACCAGGCTGGCCTTGAACTCACAAAGATCCGCCTGCCTCTGCCTCCCAAGTGCTAGGATTAAAGG
This sequence comes from Rhizomys pruinosus, assembly GCA_009823505.1. NCBI lineage: Eukaryota > Metazoa > Chordata > Mammalia > Rodentia > Spalacidae > Rhizomys > Rhizomys pruinosus. Next base: position 1,125,105 of record VZQC01013045.1, on the reverse strand, counting down.
TGTGCACCACCATGACCGGCTTTATTTCACTTTTTTTTTTTCTTTTCGAGACAGGGTCTCCCTGTAGTCCAAGCTGTCCTGGAACTCACTCTGTAGACCAGGCTGGTCTTGAACTCACAAAGATCCGCCTGCCTCTGCCTCCCAAGTGCTAGGATTAAAGGCGTGCGCCACCACGACCGGCTTTATTTCACTTTTTAATGTGGCGCTGCCACTTTGTTGTTGAAAGACAGTGGTGGTGGAACTAGCTGGGTGAAGCTGGGTGTTTTCCTTCTCCTAGCTGAACTCGGCAGTGAAGCTCTGGCTAACCAGCTTTCCCCGGTGCTCTCCCTTGTTTCAAGATGGCTCTATTTACTCTCTTCCTGTTGAAGTACGTGTGTATTTTGCCCAGGTCAAATTGTGGTTCTCTGATAAAAACTCTAGGATGTAAAACTCACAGAAGTGTGATTGGGTCCTTGGAGTTTTTTGCTCCCAGACTTGTCACAGCTGATGTGTTTGTTGGATGTTGTACTCTGGGTTTTCCTATTTCAGCTCTAGGTTTGGTGTTTGGCTATCTCCAGCAGGCTGGGATTCTCTGCTCTCAACTGACACGATGGATCAGAAAGTGGAATATGTACTTGTTTCCTGGAAGTGGGATGTTGGGCCATGAGGTGCACTGTAACTAAAACTGCTGAAGAGTTTCCCCAGGTGAATGATGCTGGAATCCAGCTGCTGCAAGGCCCGGCACCAGCAGCAGCCGTTCCCTTACACCCGCAGGCTCAGGCACCTGCTGAGACACTTGTCTGTGGCTCTCTAGCTAATAGACTTCTAGTGTCAGCATTTCAGCTGGGGAAGTGAGTTTACATTAAAAGCGGGGAATTGATGGCCATACTTCCTGCTCTCCACCCTCCTCCCGGCTGGCTTCCTTCCGGGTAGTCAGAGAGCCTGGCTGCCAGCTTGTGCTATGAAACCACTTCCAACCTCAGAGTAGGTTGTAATAGGTACAATAGACCCCTACTTCTGCCACGGAGGCCCTGACTTCTCTCTTCAGAGCCCCCACATTATTGGCACTTCCAACCTCAGAGTAGGTTGTAATAGGTATAATAGACCCCTACTTCTGCCACGGAGGCCCTGACTTCTCTCTTCAGAGCCCCCACATTATTGTTATCTGCCTTTATCTGTCGATGGCATTAGTAACTCTTCTAGTAACTCTACAGTGCCTCTCCCTGGAACCTGCATTGGAGCCCATCAAGCATTCCAGTTTCTGCTGGCTCAGAAGTTCGTAGACTTGCTTTCCTTTCAGCTGTTCTGTGGAGTGTGTGGTGGCTCTCACTTACTGTGTGCGGGACGAATGGTGTTGAGCACATTTTCATTTCATGCTTTATTTCACAGCTGTTTAAGTCCCTTCGTTTGAGAGTGCTTATCTGAGACTCTTCTTTCTGAGGTTAGTTCTGTGGTATTTGTCTTTTAGTTTTTGCCTGCTGCTGCTGTTGGCCTGCGTTGACCAGTGAATCCAGCCTCTCTCATCTCTGGGTAATTCAAGAGTGTCCATTTGCTTCAACTGCCTCAGAAAGCAGTTAAGAAAGAACAAAAGGTCAGCATTCTCTCCCTGTAATAACATACCCTAAGCTTTTGGCCTCACATGGAGATAGGCCAAGCCAGATCCTTGAATGTCAGCTATGCCCGTGTCCCCTAGTGGGTATAGCACACCTCAAGCAGGGTCTCTGATGCCACTAAACAGATCACAGCCACATGAAAGACTTTTGGTTCTCTTCTGTGGATCTTTATTAAATAGAAAATATGAGGAAAAGAATGAACTCTGTCACATCTATATATTTTTTTTCTAAAAGCTCATCCAAATTTGCACTTCACGAAGGTCCCTGAACCAAAATTTAGCTATTGACTCTTGTTAACAACTGACACTTGAGCCTAGTTATTATGAAGCCACAGGCTTGAAACAGGCCACTGGATCATAGAAGTTTATTTGTGCTAGCGTGTATGTATGTGTGTATGTGTGTGTGTGTGTGTGTGTGTGTGTGTGTGTGTATCTGTGTGTATGTGTCTGTGTGTGTACTTGCCAAGGGATGACTTAGGAAGTTGAGAAATCTCAATATGAGTACTGACTTAATTTGGAAGGAAGCTATTTCTAGCTGTAGTGCTCAGGCCCAGTGCTGGCCTCTCCATTTATTAGTTGTGATTCCTATTTTCTGAGCAAACTACAACTTACAACACCCCCACTGTTAATTCTAATAAAAACTTTAGCCAGTGCCAAGAACATGCAGTGCACATCAGACATAAGCTAAAAGCAATAGAGGATGCTATGAGCCATGAACTAGCAAAATCTCTTTAAAAGGCTGGCTTGTGAGTTGAAGAATCAACAGTAATTGCTCCAATTTCTTCTGTGTAGCATTGAACGAATCCTCAGATAAAAATGTAAAAATTGGCTTCGGATTCATAATGATCATCTGTCTTTTACTAAGTCTGGAAAAAAATTCTGTACACATCCAAAAACAAATCATTGTGCAACTTTGAATTGTAGACAACTGTTTTTTGAAAATTGGAATTAAGCCATAAGGGCTTCAGCAGGTCTTTTCCAGAATGTGAATTCTAGCATTGGTTTCTTAGAGTGAGTTTTGGAACAGAGGTTTTTAAGTCACAGCAGGCATGGGAGATCTTGTCAGAATGCAGATTCTGCAACTGGGTCTGCTGCATGCCTGTAATCTCAGCGCTCCAGCACACGAAAGAAAAGGCAGGAGGATCAGAAGTTCAAAGCCAGCCTTGGCTATAGAGTAATTTTGAGAGCAGCCTGGCTGTATGAGACCATGAAGAAAGAAAGAAAGAAAGAAAGAAAGAAAGAAAGAAAGAAAGAAAGAAAGAAAGAAAGAAAGAAAGAAGGAAGGAAGGGAAAGAAGAAAGAAAGAAAGAAAGAAAGAAAGAAAGAAAGAAAGAAAGAAAGAAAGAAAGAAAGAAAGAGAGAAAGAAAGAGAGAAAGAAAGAGAAAGAAAGAAAAGGAAGAAAGAAAAGGAAGAAAGGCAAGCAGATTCTGATTCATTATGTCAGGGCAGGGCTCTGTATTTCAGGAAGCTCTCAAGAAACTCAGCTGCCAGGGCTGGAGGGACGGCTCAGTAGTTAAGAGCACTGGCTGTTCTTACAGAAGACCAAGTTTGGGTTTTAAGCACTCACATGGTGGCTAACGGCCATCCCTGAATTCTAGTTCCAGGGGATGTGACGGCCATTTCTGACCTCTTCAGGCATTACATACATGTGGTACACTTATATACATCCAAGCAAAACACACATACACATAAAATAAAAATAAAGAAATAAAAATTTTAAGTTTTTAAAAGAGAGATGCTACTGCTGCTGACCAGAGACCACACTTTTCCAGCAAGGTCTGGAGGGAAACAGCTTTTGAGTCTCATTTTTTATGAAAACACAGCTGGAAATGGTGAGGAAGGTCATATTTACAATGCCCTAGAATCCAATGGCAGGAGTTCGAGTCCCACCAGCTGGCTGCAGTCTTGAATGAATTCAGGCAACAACTTGAAGCTTCCATTTCCTCACCTATTGGCATGCATTACCTGATCTGGCTAGCTCATGATACAAGGGATTTCTTTAAAGTTGAAGGTTAGAGTCTCAAGCAGAAATGCATGTGTACCTGGTAAATGCCTCTGCATGAGATTAGAAGTATTTTTGACTGTTTCCTTAGGTATGTGATTTCAGGAAGTCCAATGCAGGTAGGGAGGCAGTTTGCATACCCAATAGAGAGCTCTTCCTGAGCAATGGCATCATGGTTTCTTGGCTTGTCTTTCAGTTTCAGGAAGGTTCAAGTTCTCTTTCATTACCAAGCAAGAGTGGACAGCATAGTAATTTTTGACATCTCTTGGGAACTGCTTCCTCATCATCAAAGACACAGAAGCAATTTCAAACCAGCTCTCCAATACATTTATTATAAATGTTACATCCTTTTTCAGAAAGAATAATCTACAACATGCGCTTATAAACAGAAACTTAAATTGCAACAGATGTTTCCCCCTTTGAAAGCGTTCTTGAATTCATCGACAAATTTTTGGCTAAACTAATGAATTAATTTGTTCAGACCAGATTTCATAAATCCTCTAATAATTTTTCCCTTTAGACACATTGACTTGATTTTTGAGATCTATAGCATGTGGTTTAAACATTTTAACCTTTACTACTTTAATCAACTAATATTTATTTCAGAGTTGGATGATGACCAACCACTGAAAGTTATAGTTAACTAAGAAGTGAAGTCCAATTTGTCAGTTAAATAAGCCTGTATCTCTAAAGAACAAATGGACAGTTGGCTCAGCGATTAAGGTCACTGGCTGCTCTTGCAGAGGACCCAGGTTCAATTCTCAGCACCTACATGGTGGCTTTTACAACCATCTGTAACTCCAGTTTCAGGGGAATTCAACATCCTCTTGGGCATTGCATGACACAGGTAGACTTATATACATGCATGCAATATACCCATGCACATAAACTAAAAATAGTAAATAAAGTATTTTTTTTAAGTATAAGTGGAAATTGGTGTACATCCCTGCAGGGCTGTGTTGAAGATAAATTCTTGGGAACAGCTAGAGCTTGGTGACTCATCTAGTTGTCACGCTTACACATGGTTGAGGTAGCTGTTCTGTGTATGAACCAGCTTTCAGCTATGTAAGATTTGTCTGTGTGTCTTTGACTCTTTCTCATTCACACACAAAGCTTGGCTTTCAGTTTAACATAGTTCAAATCAGGCCTTCACACAAAATTGCATTTTCATTAACTAACTGTACTTTTATTAACTCACTGTACCAGAGATGAACATTGCTCATTATAGACATATTTAAGATCAATTCTGGCAAAAGTTTCTTTTACAGACTCTTCTGTACAAAAATCTTTCTAAGAGTGTCTATTAGAAAATTTTATTTCTAGAACCCAATTTACCAAATTTTTTTTTTTTTTTGGTAGTTCACTCTAACAAAGACATAAAAGAAATTCCAGGAACCACTTCCTGGTTATAACAAGGAAGGATTGAACTGCTCATTTTCTGAGCTCTGTCAGAGTCTAGAAATCCCAGTAAATGATTAAAATGAAACTGGTCACAAAGCCAAGATAAAAATGGCTCTGTGCACTGGAAGTCTCTTTGGTTATGAGCTCCCAACCTTAGGTTGATCAGCTGTAAAGCTTAGATGTAATGCACACTTAGAACACAGGAGGGAGAGAGCTCAGTCAGTAAAGTGCTTGCTTTATAAGCACAAGAACATGAGGTCAACCCCCAAACCCATGTGCAAAATGTCAGGCACCATGGCTGTACGTGTAATCCCAGCCACTGGGAGGTGGAGACGGAGCTCTGAGACCCACCAGCCAGCCTGTGTAGCCTATTTGGCAAGTTTGACATCATGTCTCATTAAAAGGTGGTGGATGGCACCTGAAGAACGAAGATGCTGAAGTTGACCTCCAGCCTCACACACACATGTGCATGCACACAAATATGTACACACATGCAGATGTAAATCCCTATCCATGAGATTTCCTGAGGTTATTGCTGTGTCTCAATATCCTCTGAGTTGAAACATTCTATCCTGGAAGGAGGTGGTAAGACTCCTGAGTTCCTGAAACTTACCCGACTGACCGACTCCCTCTCTATAAGCAGGAAGGACTGCAGAGGGACTCTCCAACCTGCGGAGCTGCCTGCAAGTAGTACAGAGAGCTCCAGGGTTAGATCTGTGAGCTGTCCTCCACACTGGGGTGGGCTTTTGGTGATACAGCTGTGTTTGAGTCAACTTTACTCCTATGAGTAACCTCTCATCCATGATCCTGTGAGTAACTCCTCACCCATGATCCTGTAACTCCTCACCCATGATCCTGTAACTGCTCACCCATGATCCTGGGAGTAACTCCTCACCCATGATCCTGGGAGTAACTCCTCACCCATGATCCTGGGAGTAACTCCTCACCCATGATCCTGGGAGTAACTCCTCACCCATGATCCTGGGAGTAACTCCTCACCCATGATCCTGGGAGTAACTCCTCACCCATGATCCTGGGAGTAACTCCTCACCCATGATCCTGGGAGTAACTCCTCACCCATGATCCTGGGAGTAACTCCTCACCCATGATCCTGGGAGTAACTCCTCACCCATGATCCTGGGAGTAACTCCTCACCCATGATCCTGGGAGTAACTCCTCACCCATGATCCTGGGAGTAACTCCTCACCCATGATCCTGGGAGTAACTCCTCACCCATGATCCTGGGAGTAACTCCTCACCCATGATCCTGGGAGTAACTCCTCACCCATGATCCTGGGAGTAACTCCTCACCCATGATCCTGGGAGTAACTCCTCACCCATGATCCTGGGAGTAACTCCTCACCCATGATCCTGGGAGTAACTCCTCACCCATGATCCTGGGAGTAACTCCTCACCCATGATCCTGGGAGTAACTCCTCACCCATGATCCTGGGAGTAACTCCTCACCCATGATCCTGGGAGTAACTCCTCACCCATGATCCTGGGAGTAACTCCTCACCCATGATCCTGGGAGTAACTCCTCACCCATGATCCTGGGAGTAACTCCTCACCCATGATCCTGGGAGTAACTCCTCACCCATGATCCTGGGAGTAACTCCTCACCCATGATCCTGTGAGTAACTCCTTATCCGTGATCCTGTAACCCCTCACCCATGATCCTATAACTCCTTATCCATGATCCCGTAACTCCTCATTCATTATTCCATAAGTAACTCTTCACTCATGATCCTGTAGGTTGCTCCTTACCCTTGATCCTATGAGTATCCCCAATAAACTCATCAGTTCACAAAATTGGGTTTTGTTGGTATGATTATTTTGGTCTATTATCAGTTTCCCACCTGAAGACATTGGTCCACATCTTCCCAGGAAGAGTGTCACACAACTACCTAGCCAAAATCCAGATTGATATAAGGATGCCAGAACTAGTCAACAGAGAAGGGGGAATCTTTTCAGCAAATGTGGAAAAACATATCTATACACAAAAGAATGAGGCTGTTCCATAAATGTTAACTCAAAGTGGGTCAAGGACCCAAATGGAAAAGCTAAAATGGTGAAATCCTTAAACACAGGGGAAAAGTTTCATGATATTGCATTGGGTGATGATGTCTTAGAAATAATATAAAAAACTCGGGGACAAAAGGAGTAATAAACAAACTGTACTTCATCAAAATTTAGAACTTTTATACATCAAAAGTTAATATTAAGAGAGTGATAAGGTAGTATAAAATATTTTAATGGTCAAATTTGGAGTTTATTATTAGTAATTTTTTAAATAATTTTTATCAATTCCAGAATTTAATATAATACATTTTGATCACATTCAGAAGCCCCCTCTAGCCCCTTCTTACTCCCCCCATTTCATGCCTTTCTTTCTTTCTTTCTTTCTTTCTTTCTTTCTTTCTTTCTTCATTTAAAGTTCTGTCAATTCCAATCTGTACCTCCTGAATGTTCCTGGGTGTGCGACCATGCCCTAGACTCTGGTCAACCTACCAGGAGTCAACACCAGTAAAGAAAATTTACTCTTCCCTTTCCAGACAACCATCAGTTGCCAATAGATTCTCAGCTAGGCCCAAGATTTTCCTGAATCATGTACCTTATTGGTGTCTAGAACTAGAAAGTACACCTGCAAACCACAAGAAAAAGAAAAAAAAAATTAAAAACAGGTAACAGGTTGTAATAGATACTGTCTCAAAGAATACATGCAGAAAGGTGCTCCACAGGTATCGCAGGAATTTCTAGCTGTTGGCAAATGCACATAATAGTCACAAGGTTCCACTCTCCCCACAGAAGAGCAGCTATGGAAAAGGCACTTGCTGCTGAGCCTGATGACCTGAGTTCAATCCCCAGACCCCGCATTGTGGAAGGAGAGAATAAATCCCCACAGTTGTCCTCTGACCTCCACGCACACGTATGGACGCACACATACAAAATCAGTAAATCGGTTTATTTTAAAAACCAGAAAACAGGGGCTGGAGAAATGGCTCAGCAGTTAAGAGCACTGACTCTCCTACAGAGGACCCGGGTTCGATTCCCAACACCACAATGGTGGCTAAGAACCATCTTTAACTCCAGTTCCAGGGGAATCCAACACCCTCTTCTGACCTCCGCAGCATTGCATAACACAGGTACACCAACCTACATGCAGACAGTATACTCATACACATAAAATAATAAATAAATAAAATTTAAAAACCCCAGAAAACAATAAATGTTGACAAAGATATGGAGAGATTGGAACCCTGATAGTGGAAATAATAATAGGAGTGCTGTACGGGAAACAGGTCAGAGGCTTCTCTAAAAGTTACCATAGTTACCATGCAACTCAGCAATTCCAAAGAACAGAAGGCAAGAATTAAAATCCTACCAGGACATAAACGTTTACAGCAGAATTATTCACAATAGCCAAATGTGAAAACAACCCAAGTGTCCATCAACAGAAGGATGGTTAAACAAAATGTACTATATACACAGGGTGGAATATTATTGGGCCCTCCAAAAGGACAGCTAGCACATGGTTCAACACAGAGAAGCCTCAGGAGTGAGCCTTTCCACACAAAGAAGCACATATTTTAGATTCCACTTATATGAATCACCTTTCAGCATATGCTTTCATAAAGACAGGAAGTAGGGGTAACTAAGAGCCCAGAGTGGGAAGGGGGAATGAGAAATTGCTACTTAATTCATATGGACTTTCTACTTGAAATGATTTCAGAAGGCCTAGAAATAGACAGTGGTGATGGTTGTGTGACATTGTTAATGTAACCCGACCCACAAATGGTTCAAAGTGTAAATCTTGTATGCATATATGTCACCCCAAATGGAAGGACACATGCACACACAAGTTGCTGGGCTCTATTCCTGGAGTTTGACTCTATAGATCAAGGTTGGAGCAAGAGAATTTACTTTTCTGACAAGGGCCGGGGCATTGTTCACACTGGAGCCCACTAGAGGAAACCTGTCTGGAAGAGAACCATTCTGTTCTAACAAGAGAAGGTCAAAGAGGGCTTCAAACACGAGTCCAGATAGCAACCAGCTCCAAGGGGAAGAGGCAGGTCTCTGACACTCAGTGTGGCCTGGCATTCCGTAGTTCTGTCCAGCTCCTGCTCTGGGGGCCACCGGTGCATAGAGAAGCCAGCCACGGAGGGCTATGGGATTTGCTGCTGTTGTGTAGGGAACATGGAAGGAGAGGAGAGGGAGGACTAGGATGACTCGAGGAAGGGACAAGGAGAGAGCTGGCTATCCGAGTTAGAATAAAGAGTGAGAGATGAGGAAGTGTGCAAAGATGCCCTGTGAATTCCTCAGTTTGTGATTGAAAGCAGACTCAAATGACTCGGGTGGCACCAGGGTGGGCAGCGTGCCACGGTGGGCAGTGCATTCTCAAAGCCCAGCCCAGCACTGGCTAAGAATCTTCTGGGTGTGCCTTTTCTCAGGCCAGCTATTCTGGAAGCCTGACTGGTATATGGAATTCAGGAACTCTCCATGTTTCCAGCACGTCCTGGAGGACACATGTGGTCCACAGCCTGTGTTTTCTACCACCCACAACTTTGGGCCACATTTAGAGGAACCAGTGACGGACTCAATCTGCTGAGTCAAAATCAAGTTCAACATTTTGAAAATGTTGTCCAAAGAGCCATTCATATATGTCATCATGTTAAACACACAGGCAATCCTGTATATAATAAACTATCTAGACACAAAGGCCATTATGCTACAAGCTATGTTTTAAGTTACAAACAGATGATAAAACAAATGGAAATGTGAAGTCACAGGTCCAGAGTTCTGTTCCTAACTCAAGCACAGGCTGGAAAAAAGACATTCATCTCTCAATGGAGTTTAATGGTATTCCTTGTGTATCAAACCTGGCATAGTGGAACACACTTGTAATACCGGTGTTTGGGAGGTGGAGGAAGGAGGAGCAGGACTTCAAGGCCAGCCTGGGATTCATGAGACCCTGTCTGAAAAAATTTATATGTCCATAATTTCTCATGTTCTAGGAGGTGCTTAGCTGAAGGACACATAAGAGCAAGTCCTTGTCTTGAAAACACTCAACGTCAAACAAAGGGGTAGGATAAGCACATACATCAGTAAATGCAGCCCAAGTAATTCAAGGCATGATGAGAGCAACACAAGGGAAACACTGACAAGTGTTAAAGAAGAAAAAAACAAAACAAAACAGGAAGTGAGGTGCTCATTTCTCCATATGCCAGAGTTCTAGAATATTCCTGGCAGGACCCCATTTCCCACATACACTTGATAAATAGCTTTGTGAAGAAAACTAAATGACCAGAGCTAATAACCTACCAATGAACTGCTCCACAATGTATTCATTGTTTATTTGTACAATCAGATGAAACACTCACTTCCATGCCACAAAAGTATATGTGGACTACTGCACTCATAGTCTTGAAACAATATGACTCCTCAGACAGAGGACCAGCAACTTCAGCACAGATAGTAAATTTAAAAGTATCTAAAAAGCTGGGTGTTGTCATGTACATCTTATCCCCTGCACGAGGAAGGCAGAGACAGGCAGGATCTCCATGAGTTTGAGGCCAGCCTGGTCTACATAGTGAATACCAGACTAGCCGGGAATACAAAGTGAGACCCTGTCTCAAAACAAGCAAATAACAATAAAACAACAACAAAAGTAATGTAAGGAGCTGGAGATGCAAGAGGTCCTGAGTTCAGTTCCCAGCACTGAAAAAGAAGGCTTAAAGAGAAGTATTTAAACAGACGGAGACATTGAGAGAGCCGTAAACACAGGGCACAACAGAAAAAGGTGGGTGGATGAGAAGGACATGGTCTGTGTCTGAAACCTGAGTTTGTTTCTACCAGAGAAGTGGGGAGGAATTCTAAGAAGACCGCTGATGCCTGGAGAACTGGAGGAGGCAGCTCGCTGAATTTCTCTTAGCATTCAACTCACATTGCATGAATTTGGCACACTGACCCACTTCTTGCAGGAGTTGAAGATGGAATGTTCCTGATCATTGAAATCCTTTCATTTTGCACACTGGAGGGTAATTCCTGCAGATCCGACTGCATCGCGTGGCATTATGGAGCCCATGTTGCAAAAAAGGAGCTGAGCTGCCTGGAATGTTCTGGCAGTTGAAAACCAATTTTAAAAAGAAGCAACTTCAAGGCAGAGTTATGAGCTTCTAAATGCATTATAGCAACACTTTTTGAAAGGACAAACTCCAAGGCCTATTAGTTTATTTCTGTTCTACTGAAGAATGCAATAAATGTGGTTCATCCTCCCACGCTGCAAAGTTAATCTTGCTAATTACATAAGCAAACATGAGAACAGGTCCAGTGAAACTGTCAGGACAAAGAATAATGGTGGACTAAAACCAGCCCTTTGGCAGAGCATTGTGATTTGATGTTGTAATATAGGGTTTTATTATCTGCTTACAGTTTTTGTAATAAGATTACAACTCCTTTCACTATTCTGGATAACGTATCTGTACTTAGCGTATTACTATTGGACAAAAAAGTTTAAGTCTAAGTAACTAGCACATGCAGTATATATTTGTGACATAATATTATGGAACTTATCAGGTAATAGTGTTATTTTTTTTTCAACCACTGACCAAATGTCCACACATAATAAAACTGCCCAATTCCCTGGACTTTGATTCTATATTACTTTTCATTGTCCCCAAAGTGGGCCCCCAAATAAGGATCTGAGGGTGTGAAGCTTATTTAGGAGGTTCAGGGAGTGGGGGGGTACATCGTAGGTGCCTCCCACTGGCTAAGATGGGAAAACCATGTCTCCCACTTCCATATGCAGGTATAGCCCACTGAGAACTTAAAACAGGCCACAGTGAGAGCGTTTGCACATGGCAATCAGCAGGTATGACACATCCCTTTTCTGTTTCTGCTTTGTTTGGTAATTTCCTTTGTGTTTGCCTGTTCACTAGTGCATCAGCAGCATAGAAAATCTGACAGAGGAGTGGAGGAGAAAGACAGGGAAGGAATGGTGGCCAGTTTAGGGACAAGCCCCTAGAATTCAGCTGGAGAGTCCTTCTGTGAGGACATTCTGAGAGTGTTGTGGGACACGGCACAGAGTGCCTGAGAGCAGGGGTGCTGGGGGAGCTCTGCGCCAACGCAGTTGGTTGTCTTGAAGACTGCAGCGGTGGGGAGTGTTCAGACTCCTGGTGTTCCTGCTCCAGTGAGCGCAGAGGTCTTACCTATTCTCAGTAAGGACATGCCGGTCCTGATGCCAGCCAAGCGGCAGGCCAGCACCAAAGTGAGGAGGACCCAGGACTCCCCAACAGCATTGCTACGTTTCTTTGCATGTGTGTGCCTTTGCCATTTCACTTCCTAGTAACTTTTAATAATGTATCTTTTATTTATTCTTTGAGAATTTTATACAGGTAAACAATGTATCTTGATCATATGCTCCCAATTCTCCCCTCCCAGGAACCCCAACTCCTTCCTCCTACTCCCCCAGTAACTCCCAGCACATCCCCCTCCTCCCTTGATGTCCTCTCCTTCTTTGTATTGACAACCCATTGAGTCCAACTAGAGGCTGTTGGAACCTTGACTGGCTGTTGACTTGATCTTGTACATGTCATCATAGCTGTACTGAGTCCCTGAGTGAAATGGCCATGGCGTGTCCCAAAGACGGCACTTCATGACATTCCTCTGCAACCTCCAGCTCTTATATTCTTTCTATTTTGTTCTGAGTGGTTCCTTCACCCGTGGGAGAAGTGTTGATGCAGATGACCCGTTTAGGGCTGTGCACTCCATAGATACTTATTCTCAGCATCTTGGCCATTTATGAGTCTGCATGAACTGCTGACTACTGCAGAGAAAAGCTTCTCCGTCCAAGGTCCAGAGCAGGACTAATCTGTGGTCATAAAAATAAATATTTAGAAGGCAATTTGACAGTACACCACTTAGCAAACAAGAGTAATGGATCCCCCCCCCCCATAGCGTGTGATCTCTGGAGCCAGGGGTTTTGGAACAAGTGTACATTGCCAGGCCCTCCTGTGGAGCAGAACTCAAATCCAGTCCAAAAGCAGTTAGTCACTCCCATAACCTTTGTGCCACTATTGCACCAGTGGTCACATCTGATAGTGTAGAAAATTGTAGAATGCAAGGTTGGCTGCAGGGTTTGTTTTTGTTTTGTTTTGTTTTGTTTTTGAAACAGGGTCTCTTTGTAGTCCCAGCTGGCCTAGAACTTGCTATGTGAACAAGGCTAGCCTTGAACTCATGAACTCACAGAGATCTGCCTGCCTCTGCCTCCCAAGCACTGGGATTTTTTTTTTTAATTTTTATTTATTTCTGTATGTGTATGAATGTACTGTCTGCATACAAGTTTGTGCACCCGTGTCGTGCAATGCCGCGGAGTTCAGAAGAGGGTTTCAGATTCCCCTGGAACTGGAGTTCTCCTGGAATTGGAGTTTCAGACGGTTCTCGGCCGCCATGTGGGTGCTGGGGATCGAACCGGGGTCCTCTGTAAGAGCGGTCGGCGGCTAGGCCATCTCTCCAGCCCCCCAAGTGCTGGGACCCTGGCAAGGTGGCTGCGGGGTTTTCAGTCGTGTCTTTTTCCCCCCAGCTGCCTTCATGGCACCTTTCCTCACTGTGAGAACTAGTCAACAAGGAGGAGGTTTTTAGGTCAGTTTCCACTTGATTTCTCAATGTCCTGCAGCCAAAGTACATTGTGTCTTCAGCAGCAGAGTCTTACGATCTGTCACAGAGATTCCACCCTGGAGGTACCCACTCACGAAGTGCCCTGCCCCTGGTGCTTGCGGTTTTCCAAGGCAAATCAAGGAACAGACTCTTCAATCTTTGTTTCAGGAAGATTAGCCCGTTTACTCAGGCTACAGTGTGAATGAGGGCAGCTCCCATTTACATGGTGCCGTGGGTGCCTAAAGCCACGTGCGTTCCGGGCCACTCTCACACACGCACACACGACCCTCGGCCAACAAAGCGCCAGGAGGAGTGAGACAGCACCACCTTCCCAGCGAGCACAGTGCCTTCCCAGAGTTCCCCGTGTGTTCCCAGCAAGCGCAGCGGGTTCTCCCCAAGCACAGCGAGTTTCCCGCAAGTACCACAGTGCGTTCCCAGTGAGCACCCACGCACCTGGCTTGTCTGATATTCAGATCAAAAGGTGTAACTCATCCCACACCATCCATTTCTGGTGAGCAACCAAGATGGTCTCACTGTGCGGGGGCCTGCATGCCCAATACTCATAGAGAGGTACTGAGACTTTAATTTGATAACATATGTATTCTGGGGGAAGCATTGCCTTCCCATGCAGAGTAACTGTGTTCACACTCCTATTTTAAAACTATAAGGGCTGGAGAGATGGCTTAGCGGTTGAGAGAGCCGACCGCTCTTGCAGAGGACCCGGGTTTGATCCCTGGCACTCACATGGCGGCCGAGAACCGTCTGAAACTCCAATTCCAGGAGAACTCCAGTTCCAGGGGAATCTGACACCCTCTTCTGACCTCTGCGGCATTGCACAACACGGGTGCACAAACTTGCATGCAGACAGTACATTCATACACATACAGAAATAAATAAAATTAATAAAAAAATTAAAATTATACTTTAAAATTAGTTTACAAAGTAGTGGTTTCCCTAGAATTTTTTCATACACCCTTAGTTTTGGTTGATTCATCCCTACACCTTCCCGTTCCCTTACCCCTGCCTCTATCTTAATAACTTAATAATGTAAAAAAATGGATACAATCGTGTTCTATTATAACCAATATTTTGTCACCTGTGCAGAAAGGGCAACATGGTCATTCTCTTTTTAGCATCATATACTTCATAAAGAACAGTTAGGAGAATGGCTCAGTTGGTGAATTGCTTGCTGCACAAGCCTGAAGATTGGATCTTCAGCACCCCTGTGAAAATCTATAATCCCAGAATTGAGGAGTCAGAGACAGGCAGATCCCTGGAACTCACTGGCCAGCCAGTGTAAATGAAAGGGTGACCTCCAGGTTCAGTAGTGACTGAAGAAGACACCTGACATGGACCTCTGGTCTTTCCCCCCAAACACACACACTCTAATTAGTAAAAATAACCTATCAGTATAGAAAGTAAAAAAGAAACAATTCCCTTGTGATCTGTAATTATGTCCAGTTTTGTTTCTGTTATGATAAAACGCTCTGAAAAAATGGTCCCAGGGCTCGGGGACCATTTTGGAAGAGAGGGCAGAAAGATTGTAAGAGCCAGGGAGGTGGTGCAAGACCATGTGGAAATGAATCCTACAAGCTCCTGGGACCCTGCTCGTATGAACGCACAGCATTGGTGTGAGCAGGCACAAGACTCAAGCAGCCTCAAACAGACAGAAACCCAGCATGGACTGCAGAAATGGGCAGCAGAACCCTATCTTAGCTGAAGAAATATTACCAACAATACAGTTGGTGAGGAAGAACTGGCCTTCTTTAAGAGAGGGACTCCAGACAGGCTGACTAGAGCTCAGAGGATGAACTGGCACTGAAGAATGGCCGGGGGGGAGAGCAGTTTGGCACAATAAACCCTAACACAAATGACAGAATGTATGAGCTCCGGGAGCACCATGGAGGGTGCCAAGGAAGAAGGGAGTGTAAAGGAGATTAAGACTGACTGAGAAATTACGTATGAAATAGACAAAATTCAATAAAAAGAAAGGCCATGTTATAAAAAAAAGAATTTGAAGATATCTCCAAAATGAAATGGGCAGACATTTATAAATAATAAATAAGGACAACTATTATTAATTTCATGCCTAGGAAATATAAATATACTTCCCATACACTGATATATTTAGGAGAGGATACAGTATACTTGGAAGTGGGAAGTGGGAAAAGCGTTAAAATGTAATNGGGTGACAGGTTGTTTGTTCAATCAAGTTGATCAAATGAGTGTCCAGACTACATTGCTGTAGTTTCACCATTCACCCCAATCGCAGCCCTTACATTCTACCACGCCCCCTCTTCCGCAGGTTGTTCCCTAGGCTTAGAAAAGGGGCACAGGTGGATGAGAGGTAAAACAGTCTACTTTCTCTGGAGCTGTTGACTTGGACTCTGGTCAATTCTGGCTGTTTCCTTTCATGGGCTGACAGTTTGTCCAGGAATAACCTTTCGATCCTACTAATGAAGCACAAGCAATTAGATATATAGGTATTTAAACAGTACTAATTGTTATGGTAGGTTATTTTGGTATAGACGCAGATGTTTGGATGGTATGTTAATCCATGAATTACATTTTTTTCTGTTAAATATGACAGGGTCTTACTATGGCTTATAACATCTCCTAACCATTAGAGGATGTAAGCTTGTGGCATCAGCCGTGGGTTATTCCTCCAAGGAGAGAGCTAATAGCCAATTAGAAGTTACATATTAAATACACAAAAATTCAATAAAAAATTTCAAAATGATTTCATCATCTCGGCTCAGTGGTAAGAGCACTGGTTGCTCTTGCCAAAGACCTCTGTTCGATTCCCACCACCCACATGGCAGGTAACAAGCTGGCTCTTACAATCTTCTGCAATGGCTCCTGATCCCTGTGTGAGTGAAGCTTAATATAAGAGTCCTGTCTGGGGACCCACACTCTGCAGCCTCCTAATCTCCACACTTTCATGTTCCTGGCTCTCTTCGTTAATGAGAGTTAAGGGGTTAATTAATGTCCTCTTGGCTCCTTGTTCTATGTCATGTGAGGCTTAGGTATAAAGGTTGCATTGTAGATATGACACTTAGGCTTGGGCAATTCACAGACAATGTCTGTGTGTGACCAGTTGTGGTGCTCAGTAATAGTCTCTGTCTGGTCCAAAAGAGTGAAAGAGTAGAGGTAAATACTGCCTAAGCTAGTGTAAAAAACAGAGGAAGTCATATTAGTCTAATAACCTTGAGAAATTACATATACGATATGTGTACATGAGTCCATGTGCATAGCTGAAGGTTGTAGAACAAGAAACAGAGCCAGATGGGAGAAACCTTCCTTTGAGTTGTTAGCCAGGGTAGTCCAAGAGACTCCCAAAATTACACAGGCTATGATTGCTTCCCAGAACTTGAAAGTAAGACCCTATTGCGGAAGACAGGACATACTTCAGACACAGGCTTTACAGCAATGGAGCTGGAACTGACCTGGAAGCCACTTCCCCTAATGGCTAGCTCTCACAGCTTTGGAGAACACTCTGCATGCTGCTATGGGAGAACAATAATTGATGGTCCAACCCCAGCCTTAAGACCAAATAACCACATGAATGATCAGCATAGTATATGGCATCGATCTAGTAGTGGCACTTTTATCTTGGGGGCAATCAACAGCTACCTAATTGGATTTAAGGCCCAGTCAGTGGGAAGGAACTCATGTGTGTACTGTAAACATAGCCAAATACACACAGTTGGAGAGGTCATAGATCTTGGAAAAAACCCCCAGGCTGTCATATCCCTAGACTAATGTAATTGCTTACTAAGTGCAAAATATGTATCTTTATATTTACAGTCATGTATTCCAGTCACCAGGTCAAAATATTAAAAAAATTCATAATCTCAAAATCACCACACTAGAGACCAAGCTTCAAGCACATGAAAAGGTGGGAAAGAAACCACATTCTGGTAACTTCCTTCTTCTTATCCAGAGCAGTGAGTCAAAAGGGAGAAGTCTGAGTGGTCTTTGTCCCTGCTCTGCCTGCAGGGACAAGGACAGCCCAGCTGCCGAGCTCTGGTCCAGGCCATGTTCCCACAGTGCTGAAGTCTGGCAACACCAGATCATTCTCAGATTCCCACGTTGCCAGGATCTGCATCCCTCACTGCCTTTTCTGTGCCTTCCACCTTCCCAACGCCTTTAGAATTAGAATGTTAGTCTCTCTGTTGAACTCTTTGCTATTGCATTTAACATCCACTTAAAAGACAATGCTTATCAAAAGATAAATAATAAATGTCCCAATTTAAAGCTTACCTCTCTGTATACTTTTGTCCATAGGTAGCCCTATCTTGAAAGTCACTCCCATGTAGGCCAGGCTTGTCTCCAATTCATGGGTAATCCTCCTAATTCCCCCTTGTCCCAGTGCTGGAAACAGACATGAGCTACCCATACCTCTATATTACTAAAACTTGGAGCTGGAATTACAGTTCACTTACCCATACCTCTATATTATTAAAACTTGGGGCTGGAGAGATAGCTTTGTTGTGAAAAACACATACAGAGGACTTGAGTTCAGGTCCCAGCAACCATGTCGGTGGCTCACAACCTCCTGTAATACAAGCTCCAGGGGATCCAACATCCACTTCTCCCCTCTGTCAGCACCTTCACTCACACAGACAGACAGACAGACAGACAGACAGACAGACAGATAGACAAAGAGACACAATTTAAAAGCAAAAGTTAAATCTTTGGGGGAAAAAACTCTACACACATCCAGCAATGGTTTAGAATTCAGGATAGCAAATGCTTCTTTAATTATTGAGATTGGTAAGAATTGCTGCTTCATGGTGATAAGAACAGGCAGAGAAACTAAAGCGATATAATCACCATTCCTAAATTTTCTATGGCCAACTCAAGGGCTGACTGCTCTCATCCCTCTCTTTTGGAAGGTTGGAAGGTCAGTGCTGCCAGGAGAGGCGGTCAGAGGCGGAGGCAGGAGCCAGGGCAGGTGCCACTATAAAAGCTGTGCTGAAGACTTGGGCTTTTGTTTGCTTTTAATTTTAAGTGCAACAAAAAGTCAGTAGAATGTAGGGACTGGGGCGTAACATAATCTGAGTTTTCTAATAAAATCATCTGGCAAACAGGGAGTCTAGAGGGAGACTAATACAAGAAATGGGGCTAACTCATGTTAGAGGCTGGGGCTGGAAACACGCATGCAGACCTGGGCTTGCTTATCTTCTACAGGTAAACTTGACCAGAGGAGGTGCAAACCTAGAGCTCAGCATGGAAGTGTGGGGGCGATTTTCACTTGGGAGCATTGGCATGGAAATTGGAATAAACGGCTCATGTGTCCAGGGCTTAAGAAAGTATTTACAAGTCCAGCAGGGGATGAAGGACCAGGAAAAGAGACCAGAGGAGCAGGAGCTGATGGGACGTGGGTGAGGTGAGCCCATGTTGAAGAAGGATGGTCACCAGTCAACCCAGGAGACGCTGAGAATAATGAAGGCACACTGGATATCTATTTTGGTGGTCACCAGAAGTTGTTGGTGACCATGGAGAAGTACTGGTGTGACAGACAGAAGTCCCCCTGGGATGTGGTAAGAGGCAGAGAGAGATCTCCTTTGAGAAACTTTGTTCTAAAGGAGAGCAAAGAAAGGAAACAGAGGATGAAGATGCACTTCATTTTCCTTTCCTCTGGCAATACCGTGAACTGATTTCCAGAAACTTCCTCTCTCTCCCATGCTTAGAGTAAGAGTTCCAGAAGGGCTCAGCCTCTAGCAGGATAAATGCAGCAAGTGGTGCAGCTCAACAAACTGGAATATCATGTTTGTGGCTATGCGATTGTTACGAGGTAAAGGAGAAAGGTCTGAGCATGTACAGCTCTATGATTAAAGTGTGTTCCATTTCCAGCTCGCACACAGGAAAGAGAGAAAGAGAGAGAGAGAGATATTACATCTTTTGGAAGCCAAAGTGAATCTTCTTTCCACTTGAATTTGAGCTTCCATTGTGTGGTTTGTTGCTGTGAACACCAGGCTACCTAGCTCGACAGCTTCTAACACTCTCCAGGAGATGGCTCCATTACAAGTACTGGAATCACAGAACTGTGCTTCCACACCTGGTTGGCCGTGGGTCCTGGGGATCCCAACTCAAGTCCTCATGCTTGCACCGTAAGGACTTACTCGCTGGGCCTTCTCCCCATCCCTAGGACGATGTTTATAAGATACTGCATAGCAAAAGTTGAGCCCTTGGTGGGGGACATAGCTTAGTAGTAAAAACATGTCCTTAGCATGTGTAAGGTCCTGATTTCAATTCTGAGTAACCTCCCCAAAACTGAGACCTAAAATGTGACTAGTTGGTAAATGTCAGTAATGCCTATGCCAATAATAAAAATTTGCACACAATAATTAATTTTAAAAGCAGAAAGTCAAGCTGAATTAACAAAACAAAACATGTAGCCCTTCCTATTTTGCATGTCACATTCATGTAAGGGCCAAGGAAAATAGACAACGGACCCTGAAGAACACAGTCTTCCACATTCCGTACACCCTCTGCCTTTGAAGTTTGCAAGAAAATTTTCATTTGGGGGCTATACCTGGTTGTTTTTTTATCATCTCTGAATGTCCTAAAGTGGAGAAAAGAACAAATTAGAATGCTGGTAATATTACGATGGACAGTGCCCCTCAGCCATGCGGCCCATAAAAATCCATCTAACTAGAAACTGCATGGGAGGCCTTCTGTTTAACTTTCTCAGCTCATGTAGCTCTCTAAACTTGAGTTTTGTTCTAAGGATGTCAAAACATTCACAGGCTATGTATTGTTGCTCTGTGTCTCTAAAACTAAACATGATGTTTAGAACACACACACACACACACACACACACACACAAACACACAAACTATCCAGGAGATGCTCATCACATATGTTCTAGTTTGGTTTCTATTGCTGTGGTAAAACACTGGCCAAACTTGAGAGGAAAAGGCCTTATTTGGCTTATGTTTCCATATCACAGTTCATCACTGAGGGAAGCCAGGGCAGGAACCCAAAAGGGAGCTTGAAGCAGAAATGACAGAGGAATGCTGCTTACTGGCTTACTTCCCCTGCTTATTCAGCTGCTCTTCTTATACAGCGCAGGGCCACCTGCCCAGAGATGGTACCACCCACGATGGGCTGGGAAAATGTCTCACAGGCACAGCAACAGGCCAATCTGATGGAGGACATCCCTTAGTTGAAGTTCCTTCTTCCCAGGTGACTTTGGCTTGTGTCAGGTTGACAAAAATGGACACAAGTAGCTGAATCATGAAAACATGGTCACTCAACATAGACTGAATCCAATTTATTTTTTCTGATTTCTTTGTAGCATAAAGGAGAGTATTTCAGTGATGGAGAAGAATTATAATAACTAAAAAAAAATAAGGAACATGAATTCCTTGGATAATTAAGACATATCCAAGTTTCTTAGTCTTGTGTAAAGCACTCAATTTCAAGGTTGAAGATAGGGGAGCTGTGTGGAAGGGCTTAAAATTTGGAGTCAGTAGTCCCCAACAGGAGCTGGGATGTTCACATGTAGTCTGAGTATCTGAACATAGTAGGTGTAACTACATAAGCTCGCAATTCCTTTCCTGTCTTGAGCACATTATATTCACACTGGAGAATAGTTATTGTTCACACTTCCCTGGGACTCTATGCACAGATTGTATGATAGCCTAGGTCATTTGCTGTCATCATTCACAGCACACATCATAGCTGTAGCACCCTAGCTTGGTGTTTTAACTAGCTCAGTGACAAAAGACCTGAGATAGTCAAGTTAATCAAATAAAAGAAAATCAAGAGGAAAAGTTTTCTTTTTTGGCTCATGACAGAGGTTCCTTACTACGTGGAGGCCCGGAAGCAAAGAGAGAGGGAGGAAGGGGCCAGAGCCTCAATACCCCCTTAGAGGGCACACGCCCAATGGCCTAACTTCCTCAATACTCCCTTAGAGGGCACACGCCCAATGGCCTAACTTCCTCAGTACCCCCTTAGAGGGCACACGCCCAATGGCCTAACTTCCTCAGTACCCCCTTAGAGGGCACACGCCCAATGGCCTAACTTCCTCAGTACCCCCTTAGAGGGCACACGCCCAATGGCCTAACTTCCTCAGTACCCCCTTAGAGGGCACACGCCCAATGGCCTAACTTCCTCAGTACCCCCTTAGAGGGCACACGCCCAATGGCCTAACTTCCTCAGTACCCCCTTAGAGGGCACACGCCCAATGGCCTAACTTCCTCAGTACCCCCTTAGAGGGCACACGCCCAATGGCCTAACTTCCTCAGTACCCCCTTAGAGGGCACACGCCCAATGGCCTAACTTCCTCAGTACCCCCTTAGAGGGCACACGCCCAATGGCCTAACTTCCTCAGTACCCCCTTAGAGGGCACACGCCCAATGGCCTAACTTCCTCAGTACCCCCTTAGAGGGCACACGCCCAATGGCCTAACTTCCTCAGTACCCCCTTAGAGGGCACACGCCCAATGGCCTAACTTCCTCAGTACCCCCTTAGAGGGCACACGCCCAATGGCCTAACTTCCTCAGTACCCCCTTAGAGGGCACACGCCCAATGGCCTAACTTCCTCAGTACCCCCTTAGAGGGCACACGCCCAATGGCCTAACTTCCTCAGTACCCCCTTAGAGGGCACACGCCCAATGGCCTAACTTCCTCAGTACCCCCTTAGAGGGCACACGCCCAATGGCCTAACTTCCTCAGTACCCCCTTAGAGGGCACACGCCCAATGGCCTAACTTCCTCAGTACCCCCTTAGAGGGCACACGCCCAATGGCCTAACTTCCTCAGTACCCCCTTAGAGGGCACACGCCCAATGGCCTAACTTCCTCAGTACCCCCTTAGAGGGCACACGCCCAATGGCCTAACTTCCTCAGTACCCCCTTAGAGGGCACACGCCCAATGGCCTAACTTCCTCAGTACCCCCTTAGAGGGCACACGCCCAATGGCCTAACTTCCTCAGTACCCCCTTAGAGGGCACACGCCCAATGGCCTAACTTCCTCAGTACCCCCTTAGAGGGCACACGCCCAATGGCCTAACTTCCTCAGTACCCCCTTAGAGGGCACACGCCCAATGGCCTAACTTCCTCAGTACCCCCTTAGAGGGCACACGCCCAATGGCCTAACTTCCTCAATACCCCCTTAGAGGGCACACGCCCAATGGCCTAACTTCCTCAGTACCCCCTTAGAGGGCACACGCCCAATGGCCTAACTTCCTCAGTACCCCTTACAGGGCACCTGCCCAATGGCCTAACTTCCTCAGTACCCCCTTAGAGGGCACACGCCCAATGGCCTAACTTCCTCAGTACTCCCTAGAGGGCACACGCCCTATGGCCTAACTTCCTTCCATTAGGCTCCATGTCTTCAAAAGTTCCGATACTGCCCAGTTGACGGTTCTCATTCCACCACACTTGGAGGTTGATGCACAAACCTCATCCACTGGATTACAGGGAAAAGGAAAAGATGCAAGGCATTAAACGGCCGGGCCAAAGGCTGATAACCTTTCCCAAGCCCACCTGTCTCATCTAACATCTACACCAGGCAGTGCCCTATCAGCACTCCTGGATCCTCCAGGCTGCTGCTTGCTTAGTGCTCTACAGCCTAAATTTCCCCAGCACATGCAATGGCACTTACTGGACTTCCCAGGCTGGCATCTGATTGATTTTTCTCAGCCAAATTCCACTAGCAAAGACCACTTAAGCCTGAGGGGCTAAATATATGTGCTATAATAATGGCTAGAGGTTCCTGTCCGAATGTGAAAAGAACCCATTTATTTGTCCACATCATTTTTTAAATTTATTATTTTATGTGTATGAGTGTACTGTCTGCATGTAGGTAGGTGCACCTGTGCCATGCAATGCTGTGGAGGTCAGAAGAGGGTGTCAGATTCCCCTGGAACTGGAGTTAAAGATAGTTCTTAGCTGCCGTGTGGGTGCTGGGAATCAAACCCAGGCCCTCCACAAGAGCAGTCGGTGCTCTTAACCGCTGAGTCATCTCTCCAGCCCCAGTATTTTGTGTTTATACCCAGAGTGACATCATATCTCAGGGTCTGCTTTCAGACCCCCTGCCTCATGTTCTGTAAATATCATGAGTACTTGTTAGTCTTCATTCCCAGGGCTGTCTTAGGGGTTTGCTAAGGAAGGCAAATCCCGCCTAGGGCCAGGTTTCCATGTAAACAGACAAGCAGGTAATTTAGCACAATGTTGCCACAGGTGGCCTCTTTTTACCTACATGCAATAAAGCCACAGACTGGTGACCAAGACTCTAAAGATGGCCCTTTTGGAGGTACTTCCAAATCCTCTTCACCACCTTTACCAGCTTCACTCATTAATGCCAGTGGTCTCTCCTGGAAGCAAGTCTTTAATAAATCCCTCACATAGAATACTCATCTCAGAACTCATCCTATGAAACTGTTTTGTACAGATTCTGACTGCTACAACTTGCATAAAATCCAGTACCAAATTTTAAAGAGCTTTGAATTTATTTATTCTTTGAGAATTTTATGCATATATAAAATAAATTTTGAATATATCTATCTCATTTTCAATTCCAACTCTTCTCAGACATCTCCCACATATCTCCCTCCTCCTCCTCTTCCTCCTCCTCCTCTTCCTCCTCCTCCTCCTCCTCCTCCTCTTCCTCCTCCTTCTTGTCCTTCTGTTTCTATTACCCATTTAAGTTATCAGTGTTGCTGGAGCATGGCCTATCAGGGTCTACACCCCTGTCAAAGAGCTTTGAACCAAGCTCACCTTGATTGAATGATACACATGCTTCTCATTGGAAGGTGGGCCCCCCGTAAGTCTAGAAAATGCATTATTATATAGGTGTTCTTCAAATCTTGAGGGGAATCCTGTTTTCATAAAAAGCCGCCCAGCTCTGGCATGGCAGTAAGTTTGACTAGCTGATTTCACATTACTCCCTAAACGAAGCCAAAACAAGCATTATCAAATGTTTAGATTTACTGGAGCCCCTGGCTTCAAGTAGCTTGATGATTCATTCTGGAACAGCTCACAAAGCAGACCTCTAGTTGCATTAAGGCCATGAGCTTTGTGGTGGCGGGCTGGGTTTCCCTTGTTTTATTTTTAATCTAACGACACAAGCAATGCTAGCTGCAACCAATTAAAACAAGCAAAGAGTTAACATTCAAAATGGCTACGATCCAGATGGCAACATGGAAGTCATCAGAGCCATTTCATCTTCCAGGAGATTTATCACTATGCTAACCCAAGTCTTTTCATGTGGTTTTTCTGCCACAATCTTTAGTACACACTCTCAGAGGGAGGTTGGAGTTTGTGGGTATGACATAGCACCATGAACACGGATTTATGCAATACAAAGGACGCCGAAGCTGAAGGTGGGAGCGTCATGCTTGGCCTTGGGCCCTGAGAAGACAGTGACAGTGACAGTGTTGACAGGAGTACTCAGTGCTCTGGGCATGACTGCAGGGTCACCGGGCTGCTTTGCACCATGCTTTCCTTCTCCCATTCGCAGTCTCAGCTCTTGTATCTTTTCCAGCCATTGTGCTTTCTTCTTTCTTAGACTTCTGCCCCAGATACTTCCTTAAGCTCTGTCCGAATTCCTCAAGAACCACTTTCCCAGTGAAAGTCCAAGCTGTCATGGTTTCGTACCTTGGTGTGCAGAGTGAATGGGACACACAGTCCTACTTGGGGACTCCACCCTGGAGGGCAGCAGCCTGTCTGTCTCATGTTTGAATCCTGCTTCAGATTTTCCACTATCAAGCACAGGAACATATTCTCTAACTGTGTGAATTCTCTCTGTGTGTCTGGTGTGTACATGTATGTGCACATGACAGGAACGTATGTTATATGTCCATAAACTCTGTGTGTGGTGTGCATATATGTGTGCACGTGTGTGTAGAGACTAGAGGTCAACTTCAGGAGTCTTCCTCCATCACTCTACGCTTTCATTTCTGAGGCAGTCTCTCACTGGACCTGGGTCTTACAATTTCAGCTAGGCTGGCTGGCCAATGCGACCCTGGGATTCACTTGTTCGAGGCCCCTCAGTGAGCCATCCAAATGAGCATTTTTATGGTTAGGAGCTTTTCACAAAATGCTGCAGAGAACAGGATCTGGATGGTGTAAGCATGTTGTTTTCGGTGCAATGTATTTTTGGCTGAAGGAGGTTTCAAAAGAAAGATATATCTTTCTTTAGGTTTACAGGGTGTCATGCTTGTCCAAAGCAATTAAATACTACACGGACCTCTCAAAGAAACGCTCAAGTGGAATTTGGACATAGTTTGGGATTCTGAACAAATATCAATTTGACCAAAGTTTTTTTTCTATAAGAACTATAGTCCCAAACATATTACTTTTGAAAAACAATAAGGTTATTCTATGCTCTAATTTAAAATGACTTCCACCAGCCATTGATTTAGAAATGTCATTAACCATGTAATTCTAAATGTCTTTACAGACTGCAGAGCATGGAATTATCGTGTCAAAAACAGCCTTTAATAATCTTACACAAGCCAGAAAGACTGGCTTAGGTTTATAGTTTTATATGAGAAAATGTATTGGTTGTTTGGCCAAAGAAGCTCTTACTGAAATCACAGGATTTAAGAGACTACAAGCATATCTATAAAATGGGACCATGGTTGATAATAAGTGAGGGATTAATCCATTCCATGGCATTTTTTTTTTTACTCCTGTTGGACATGTAATCTTAGATCTATTTCTATCACCAAGGCAAATCACTGGTCTTATTGTCTGTTACTGCATAACCAACCGTTCTAAATGCAGTGGTGTAAAAATGCCAGCATTGGGTTACACTCATGGATTCTGTGGGCTCGGGATTTGGGGAAGGCCTCTGGTCTCTGCTGTGTGGGGTCTAGGGACTTGCCTGGGAAGATGGAGCAGCTGGGGCTGGAGAGATTACATTCAAGATGGACTCCTCACTCATTTACGATGGCTTAAATTAGGCGGGGCTGCCCACCAAACTGGACAAATACAAGTTATGTGGTCTTCCTATGTGGCTCAGGATCTTCAAGCTGACAGGTTCCAAGGTGAAGCATCTGCAAAGGGAACATTCTAGGAAGAAGCCCTCCATGAGCACAGGGTCCAAGTTAACCAGATGGAAGCTGTATGGCTTGTTTTGACATGGCCTTGGAAACAATAATGTGAGACTGCCATAATACTTACAGGTCCAGGCAGTTATAAGCCCACAAAGATTGAAGGGAGGAGTCACTAAGAGGAGTGTCAAAGGATCTGTGGTCATACTTAGGAACTACCCCTATTATGGTTTTTGCAAGACATAGAAACATACAAGTTTGATTTTCAATCCCAACTCCTCTATTTCTACATGGCTAACCCAGGCAAGTTACCTCTTCCTTTGCTATGTAAATATAAGTAGTGGTCACACAGTTGCCGTGTGTAGACACAATTCCATGTCAGAGCACACCTGGGATTCATAAGCAGTTGTCTAATTCTAATATTTTTCCCTTTATTCTTTTCAAAAAATGGCTTCAACAAAATATAATTGGCATAATAAGATCTATGTGTGTAGGAGCTGGAGAGATGGCTCAGTGGTTAAGAGCAGTTGTTGTTCTTCCAGAGGACCTAAGTTAGGTTCCTAGCACCCACATATGGGGCTCATAACTGCCTGTAACTCCAACTCCAAGTGATGTTATGTCCTCTTTTGGCCTCTGCACACATATGGCATACACACAGATACAAATATTCATGTAACTTAAAAAAAATCTAAACATATGTATGTAAACATTATATATGCATATTACATGTTACCCATATGTATATTTGTGGTGCTGCATATCAAACCCAGGGCCTCATGCACAATAGGCAAGCTCTCTGCTATACTAGATTCCCAGCCTAAAGTATCTATATATTTAAATGATAAAGTTTGACATAGTAACATGCCCACTAATTACTCAGCTTCTTGTCATTAAAATTAATTTGTATCTTGCAAGATGGTGCATGAATTGAATCATCTGCTTTGTATTCTCTTTTCCTGTCTGACTTCCTTCCCTTGGTATAATTCCCTTTGTTCTCCATATTGTGTGGCCAGCCCCTTTCTTTCTCTTGCTGTGAGCATTATTATTCTGTTCTATTACTAAACAAAATTATTTTTATTCATTCAATGTCTTTTCTTCTTCTTTTTTTGTCTTAACTACTTTTACCTCCCTTTTCAGGCAGAAACAACCATAAACCCATTCCAATTCTATGAAAATCTGCTTTACCAATTTTTAAAATATTTTACTCGTTACTTTTAGTTTCATTCTTATGTATAACTATCTGCATGTGTGTAACTGCACCCATGTCATGCAGTGCCCACAGAGGTCAGAAGAGGGGATCGGGTTCCCTGGAACTGGAGTTATGGACTCCAGTTAGTCACCATGCGAGGGCTTGGAATTGAACCCAGATCCTCTGCAAGAGCAGCTAGCGCTCTTAACTGCTGGGCCATCTCTCCAGCCCCCATTTTTTAATAAATTTTTAATTAATTATTTTTATTTAATGTGTGCGAGTGTGTTGCCTGCATGTGCACCCATGTCAGGCAATGCCCACAGAGGTAAGAAGACGACATTGGATCCCTGGAAGTAGAGTTACAGGTGGTTGTTAGCTGCCAAGAGGGGACTGGGAACCCAGGTCTTCTACAAGAGTAGCCAGGGCTCTTAACCACTGAGCCATCTCTCCAGCCCCCTTGAAAAATTTTTTATTGAATTTTTGTGCATTTCATATAATACATCTTGATCATGTTTACACCCCCTCCCCTATCCTCAATCCCCATCACTTCCCAGGCAGATTTCACGAATTCTGTCATATTATGTTAAAGCCTATCAGGTCCAGTTTGAGTCCCCAAATTTTCCTCTGTGTGAATCCACTCACTGGAGCCTGGTCAACCTATTACTTCCTTAAAGAAGACCAACTCGCCGGGTGTGGCGGCGCATGCCTTTAATCCTAGCACTCAGGAGGCAGAGGCAGAGGCAGGCGGATCTTTGTGAGTTCAAGGCCAGCCTGGTCTACAGAGGGAGCTGGGGCTACAGGGAGACCCTGTCTCAAAAAGACCACAAAAAATAAAAAATAAAAAGAGACCCCAACTCTCCCTCACCCAGGGAAAATCCGTTTTCTAGGCCTTTGTTCAAAGGTGCAGTCAGTCTTCTGCTCCCCACTGCCCCCTATCGGGGCTGAAGTGGAAACGCTGGAATGCCCACTGAGACCGTACCTCATTGGAGCCATCCACTGTATGAGGCCTCAATCCCAGCCTTCCCTTGCAGCTCAGCTAGAATTCTGAATATCCCCTTTGGGATCCTTAGAATACCTGTCCAGATGTCTTTTAAACCCTCACGAAGTTCCTTGCCCTTTAAAGAAAGTATAATAGAGTTCCAGATCATGGATCTCCAGATAACAAGAATTTCTGTTCTTTCTTCTTACTGTCCCCACATGGTATGAAATCAGTTGAGGTCAGGACACTCTGAGAAGATGAAGGACACTGTCAGTCCTGGCTTCTTAATTGTATCTGAGCATGGCAAAGAGTGCTCTGCAGAGCTCTTTCTTTCTTGTGATCGTTGTTATTCTCCAGCCACCCGTACTGGCCTTCCTGCTGTTACCCGGATGTACTTTGGCTCATCCTCATGCAAGAAAGAGTCAGGGAACCTTCCAGAAGCATGTTGTGCCCTGCTCTTTCTCTCCTCAGAACCTGCCAATGGCCCTGATTGCACATGGAATGAAGTGTCAGGCTCCTTACAGTAAGTAGCTCCCCAGGCCGTGTGATCAGAACGTGTCACTTTGCTGCCAAGCCCAAAATGGTTCTTGCAGTACTCAGATCCCTGAGCTTGAAAGGGCCCACATTTGGCTCTGCACTCCACTATTGTTTGATAATTTGGGAGCAAGAGGCCTAACATGTTCATTTTCATTTTGCACTGAGCCCTTCAAATAATGTAAATAATGTAGCAGTGTGTAACTCCAGTCCCCAGGTCTGCAAGTGGTGGGGTAGACTGCCACTTCTGTTTCAGAACTCAGGTTGTTTTTTCCCTCTGCCAAGAAAGAATATGATGGATGGTTGTATGGCTGTTCCTCTCCCTTACTCAGAGCCTGGGTCAAGGTCAAGTATTTCCCTAGCAGTGAACTCTTCTCTGACTGCCATATGGACAGACTCAATGTCCCCAACTCTCCACAATCATCCCTATTTGCTCATACTTGAAGCATTCATTTTTCAAAATACATGTCTCTGTCTGGTTTTGTGTTCTGTAGATATTCCCTGACTTTAGTCGAAGCTGTGTCCCAATACACCCATGCTAGTTGAAAACTTGTGCTGAGAAAGCATTGAGTACATCTCCCACACAGCCACCATAGCTTTGCCTTCCCAGACACACTCAGAACACATTAACTACAGGTAGGTAAAATCACCTAACACAGCTCAGAAACTAGAATGTTCTCAACCATCCCTGTTGTCTTGACATCCTGGACTCCAGTCTCCCAAATCCCATATTGTGTAGCTTATTCCCTGTGCTTTAAAACAAATATATATATTTATTTATATATATATATGCATATTTATACATATACACATAAAACATATATTTAAAATAATGTATCTATAATTAATATATTTATCATTTAATACCTTATATATTTAGTTTTTTAATATATGTTTAATATATATATATATATATATATAATTTGTTCGAAATATTTATTTTTTGAACGAAATGTTTTCAAATTTTTGTTGCTTTTGGCTGGGTACAGAGCTATGATGCTGTGGATGATTTTTTCTGGATTTTTTCAGAAGGGGCTGAGCTTATACTAAGACCAAACCCTTCTGCATCAGTTGGTGAAGAAATAAGCTGAGTGTGGCCCTGACGTGACCCAGCAGCATGGAGAGGCCGCCTTCCACTCCACCTTCTGTGGAGGGGAACCGCTAACACTAGAACACACATCCTCTTCCTGGGTTTGCTTTTCCTCACATACTCCACCTGTGCTCCCAGCAGAGCTGCAACCACCCACCTCGAAAGCCTGCTTGCTCCCCCACCTGTACAAACACACGGCTTCCTGTCACCACGTGGCCCACAGTACAAGGCTGAGGGTGGAGAGCTTCGAGTTTTTAATTTCCTAATGAGAAGGACTGCAGACCTGGAAAACAGCTGTTATCCCAGGAGCCACAGCACAGCGTAATTCAATTGTTCCTTTATGATTTCTGTCTTGTCCTTTGCAATTTCCCACAAACCTGAAACATGGTCTGTGACTCTCGCTCCATCTTACCGCCATCACAAGACTGAACACAGAACACTTTTACCCTAAATCCCAATGGGAATGGAGTTACTCATAACAACGGTGATATAACAATGCTCTCAGACTCTCAAGCTGCAAAGATAACCCATCCTCGGTAAGGTCTCCTCCTACATCCTCTGCCACTGCAGTTATTACTCACTTAAAAAAAAAAAAGATGCTAAGGCATCACCTTGGATTTTTAACATGGCATTTGAAGCTGGGACAAAGAATAACTTCACATTTTATTTCTGTCATTTACACCTTGCATGACCTTGGTATTCACTGTAAGATGAAGACAGCTACTTCATAAAGCATGTGAAAATTGACTGAGGTAAGACAGAGAACGGCATAGTTCACGTAGCTTTACCAGAGTGCAACTGAGCTGTGCAGTCTCTGGTAGCTTTTGGCCAGGCTCTCATTCCCTCGCCCTAGTCTACAAGAGTCCCCAGACTCCTAACATACACACTCTCTCTCTGCCCTCTGATCTATCACACACCACAGTCGGATGAATCATCCTGCAACAGCATCTGTATATATCACGTATCCTTCCCTCCTTAACCAAACCCACACCCATAAACACAACAGAAACCACCTGTGGTTTCCCAATGCCTTCAAGATGTCCAAATCCCTTAAGTTGGCATTTTGGTTGAGAATAATTTAGAGTCAAGTTATCCCCTCACAGTGGCCTTTTCTTTTTTTTTTAATTTTAAATTTTATTTATTTCTGTACGTGTAGGAATATACTGTCTGCATGCAGGTTTGTGCACCCATGTGGTGCAATTCCGAGGAGGTCAGAAGAGGGCGTCGGACTCCCCTGGAACTGGAGTTCTCCTGGAATTGGAGTCTCAGACGGTTCTTGGCCGCCATGTGGGTGCTGGGGATCGAACCGAGGTTCTCTGTAAGAGCGGTCGGCGCTCTTAACTGCTAGGCCATCTCTCCAGCCCACAGTGGCCTTTTCTTTGCCTATACCCAGGTCCTTCTAGACCATCGGACTGTTCTCTGAATGTGTGCACTTCATGCCAAGTCCTCTCTATGCTCATGTCCATGCTGTTCCCCTTGCACGCTCTGCTTGCTCCCGTCTTTGCACTAGTATGCATTCCATCTTTTATTTGAGAGATCAGTAAAGTCCCATTCTGTACTCTCATCCTTCCCATCTGTTGGCTGTTCAACCGCACCCTGTTTTGTCATTACTTATTTGTGTATGTGACAGCCAGCATCAGCATAGACCCTACTGAATATGTTCAGAAGTATGTGGTAATAACTACAAATACAAAAAGTATACATTTCAAAAATATTTCCACCTACAAATGCTTTTATAAGCAATTGTAATTCAACTCAGAACAGTTTCCTTTCATAAAATCTTGAAATGGTAACAACTACACTGGAATTTTCAAACATGGATTTGGCATGCTGCTATGGAGGGGTGTATGTGTGTGTGTGTGTGTGTGTGTGTGTGTGTGTGTGTGTGTGTGTGCTGCATTTGGTGGTTTGATCCTCTTTAGCCCAAAGTAGAAAAGAGTTGTCTTAACTACCTTCTCTGTGACTACCCTCATCTGATACTGATCCACTGTTATCAGCCTGAGATAGCAGAATCTCAGAAAGGTGATTAACCACTTTCATGCCTTGAAGGTTTCACTCAGACTCCCTGCTCAGTTTAAACTTGTAACAAAATATGCCAAGGAAAATTGTCTTCCCAGAACTCCCTGTCAGTCGGGGAGAGGGGGCTCTGGCTCTGTTGGCAGTAAAGGACCTTGGGGAAGGGGCTCTGTTTAAGCTCTCAATATGCCTGTTTAGATTCCAGACATTCTCGTTAAGAGTTATACCTAAACCTGTCCTTGGACCGGGACCAAAAGATTATGTGTTAGTACCATACACAAAATGTTTGG
This sequence comes from Rhizomys pruinosus, assembly GCA_009823505.1. Classification (NCBI taxonomy): domain Eukaryota; kingdom Metazoa; phylum Chordata; class Mammalia; order Rodentia; family Spalacidae; genus Rhizomys; species Rhizomys pruinosus. Next base: position 1,092,346 of record VZQC01013045.1, on the reverse strand, counting down.
GGATTCTGTCAAGTTGAAGGCTGGCCAGCATCTATGTGGAATGGTACAGCCTGAACAGTGCTGAATGTGAAGCAATTAAACAGTAATACCTTGAGTTTATATTCTTGAAGATGGTGTTAATTGGTGTTCATTTTTCAGTCATGTAGGAAGAGCTTTTAAGTTTGAACTCTGAGAAGGAAGAAACTCACCCAGCTTGGAAGTTTCCAATCTCTTCATTGTGTCCAAAGTTGCTAACGTTCTCAGGAAAGAGCCTCAACCAAGGAGAATGTTAATAGCTGTACCCCTCTCAGGTGAGACTAAGGGAAGCATGCTCTGTCGCATAGCCAGAGTAGTCCAGTTTAAAATGGAGGATGGGATACACACACCAGGCTTAGCAAGCATCCAATCTGGCAGGAAAAGTTCAGAAAGTCCTGGGAAGAGTTCTTCACACAGATAGCACTGATTGCCTCCCAAGTGTGTTTGAACATATGGAGAGGAGATCACACAATGCGGAGAGGCTTGAATATTGAATTAACAAGCCAAGGAAATGCTAAGCAACCAGAAATAAACTCAAAGTTCAACATACTCTCCAAGGAAAAACAAAATGGGTCCACGTTGTCTTTCTACAACAGTTACAATGTAACTGCTTTGGAGGCTGGAGGAAGAGGCACCAAGTGCCTGGGTATGGAAAGGGTGAGAGGAGGAGTGTAGGAAGGTTTCTTTGTAAGAAGCAGGTACAACTCGGCCCTGCTAAGTACCCGCCAGCGGCCACTGTAGGCAACTCGACCTGAGAGGTCCTTCCACCTCGGGCCCTTCGTCTGGGACAACGGAATGTTTCCCACTCTTGGCTGTGATTTCCCACCTGTCCAGAGGCTGCTGACCCCTGGACAGGAATTTCAGGCTGATGGTTGATGGCCTATCTTCAGCCTATGTCCGCTTACAACTCACTTCACCAACACCAGCTATCCAGGTTGGTGGTTCTGGAACCTCTTTCCAACCCACTGGCCACCTGAACAAAATGCAGGCCTGCTTTGGCCTGTATGTGTGCAAAAAAATAATGACGGCTCGGAATTCTGTAATGATGGTAATGGAGAATTCAGTTTATTGCCTGCTACAGCTTGCCTTTATAAGCAAAATGATGTCAGTTCCCAGACCCAATCACAGGCCCCCCAATTTGGTGCCAAGCACACTGCCGCCCCACCCAGTATCATGCACCTAGCCACGTTGTCTGCTCCTCCTTGGGGCGAGGTCAGAGAAATCCCCTGACTCCCACCCATGTGGTGCCCTGAGGGGTGCTAGCTGAGAACTAGCCCCCAATTAAAATTGGATCTTCCTACAGAGGAAAGCCTGGAGAGTCGTGCTCTAGGTTGGAAACAGCATAAAATGCCTAAGTATGAACTATCAGTTACAAGTATATTATTTAAATATATCATTGTTGATTCTGGGAAAAGAGAAGAACGTAAAAAGAAATGTTCTTTTTTTAATTTTTTAATTTTATTTATTTTTTATGTATATGAATGTACTGTCTGCATGTAGGTTTGTGCACCTGTGTCATGCAATGACGCGGAGGTCAGAAGAGGGTGTTGGATTCCCCTGGAACTGGAGTTAAAGATGGTTCTCAGCCACCATGTGGGTGCTGGGAATTATACCTGGGTCCTCTGCAAGAGCAGTCAATGCTCTTAACCACTAGGCCATCTCTTCAGCCCCAAAATGTTCTTCTTTTGTTCTAAGCAATCAATATGAATTAAAGTGTAATTGAACCTCAGTATCCATGGGGAATTTCTCTGGGATCCTACAAACATACATAACAAGTTCATACTTACATGTTCTAACTCCTTATATAAAATGGTGTAGTATTTGAATAGAACCAACATATTCTTCCCCATACCAGAACTGTCTCTAGATTACTTATAATATTTAAATATGATGTTATCATATTTAGTTATATAGTTAACATGTTCACTCCAAACCTGATTTTTCTTTTCAAATATCTTTTGTCTGTTATTGGTTAAAACCATGAATGTAGAACCAATACATATCTTAACAGGAAGTGTCCAAAGTATACAGGCCTAAATGGGACATATATATCCTTCTCTTATTTGATATGGTCCAGAGAGAGGAGATCCAAGTTGGGAAGTCATCTTCATGGCCCTCAAAATATGGGTGGGTTTCTGTGATCCAGGCACTGGGCTAGTTCTTGTCATCCCAGGTCAAGGATAGGGGACTGGGTCTGAGGAGCACATGTCCACATCTGACAGAACATACTCCAGAGGTAGAACAACTTTTTGTCACAATGGAACACACATCCTACAAGCTGCAAAAGGAGACCATGAAAAGGGAGTCCAGGTGTTAGCTACATGCTGTTAAGATGTTAGAGTCCGACTGCTACAGGGAGAATTGATGCTAGTGTACAGCCAGAATTCTGTCAGGGAAGGGCTGCAGAATTATTTGATTCTTTTAACTCACTGCACATTCGAGTTTAAAACAAATTAAAACTAAATA
>VZQC01013045.1:984865-1084865 GCA_009823505.1 Rhizomys pruinosus | reverse complement strand
CCACCAATCCAGTTGGTTTCTGAGAAGCCGCAATGGGCATGCTCTGTGAACGTCCGGTTCCTTTTCCTTCTGGAATCCTCACCAGGTCCTGCTCAGACACTGGCTGTCTCACAGCTGTGAGGCTGGAGGGTAGCAGGCAAAGGTGAAAACCTGTGGTCTTTCTCTTTTCTGAAAAGTGCCTTTCTAAGGAGTCAGGTTGGAGATGTCAAGCTTGGGGAGAATAGAAGGATCTGGGTCAAAAGCCAGTTAGATAAAAAAGCAGAAATCATTGTGTCCCGAAAGGAGGCTAAATATGGAGACATATTCCCCAAAGACTGTAAATGAGAGCCTTAAAACTTGAGGAAAGGAAGCATAAAGGTATTTCAAAGATGACCACAAATAATCTTTTGTTTTCCTGTGTATGTGTAAGAAAACCAGGGGTCAATGTTGGGTATCTTCCTATAGGATACTCTACCTATTTATTTAAACATTTATTCTATTTTATTTTTTATCTTTTTGAGACAGGGTCTCTCTTTAGTCCCAGCTGGCCTGGAGCTCGCTATGTAGGCCAGGCTGGCCTTGAACTCACAGAGATCCACCTACCTCTGCCTCCCAAGTGCTGGGATTAAAGGCGTGCACCACCACTCCCTCTTATCCTTACTAATTTAGGAGTTTATAGCAAATTACAAATAACTATCTTATGGTTTTGCTCATGCACTGAAATACACATGGTCCTCATGCACACAGATGGTTATATTTTTATGAAGGAAATCATCCAGCCAATAGCCAGATGGGTTCAGCTGGCTTCTTTTCACCTAGAAAGTTGTCCTGAGGAATCTCCCATATTGAGTACACAGAGACCAATTGCATTCTCTTTAGCAGTTGTATAAAGTTCAGACCCATCACATGTGTACATATATCTCTACATATACTTAGCATATGTGCCTCCAATATACACAGCTGCATATTTCAATGGTACTTTTTTTGGCATGCAAGTAGTTTCCAGGTGCTTTTCCCCTGCAGTTAAAAAGCGATACTGCCAGGTATGGTGGTGTGGGTCTTTAATTCTAGCACTTGGGAGGCAGAGGCCCATAGATGTCTGTGATTTTAAGGCCAGCCTGGTCTACGTAGCAAGTTCCAAGCTAGCCAGGGCTCCATAGTGAGTATCTGCCACAAAAAAGAACAAATACTTTTATAACTTGACCTTTTTTTCCATTTAAAGTATATTAGTTAAGATGGGGCTGGAGAAATGGCCTAGCGGTTAGGAGCGCTGACTGCTCTTGCAGAGGACCCGGGTTCGATCCCCAGCACCCACATGGCGGCCGAGAGCTGTGTGAAACTCCAATTCCAGGAGAACTCCAGTTCCAGGGGAATCCGACACCCTCTTCTGACCTCCGCATCATTGCACGACACGGGTGCACAGACTTGCATGCAGACAGTGCATTCATACACATACAGAAATAAATGAAATTAATAAAAAAAAATAAAGTATATTAGTTAAGAAAATCCTGAAAAGTAGGATTTCTTTAAAAACTTAAGTGTTCTTTCTAAGTGATTCTAATGTTTTATATAGACAGGGTGAAAGTTTCTAATTCAGCTGACATTAAGAAGAAAAAAAAGCAGAAAATGTCAGTGTGCTGGCCCAGCTGCCTTGTAAGGTTCAGATTTGACATGGAAGCAGTTGCCTATAGGAAGCTTATAGCAATGTCCTTCCAAGGTCAGGATGGAAGAAAATAAATTGCCCCGGGGCAGTACCTCCTGTGCAGTGAACATGCAAAGAGCTCAAGAAATAGTATTTGGCTTCTTGTTCTCTGCACATTGGCCAATTGTGAGTTTCTGTGTTAAATCACCATCTGCTGCAAAAAACCCAAAAAACAAACAAACTTCTCTGGTGAGAAGTGAGACATACATTCATCCTATGTGTAGAGGCTACAATGAAGATGTGTCACAAGAGGCTGCCAAATGCTTATCCCTGAATAGGACACCTATTTCCAACTTCTGCCTCCCAAGGCTCAGGGATCATGGTGGAGGACGAGGCAGAGAGATTATAGATGACCACAAGGAAACGGAGTCCTCCCAACAGCTGGAGTTACTCATACAAACTCTTAGCACTGGTGACACTATTCACAAGTCCTCTGCAAGCTCAAACCAGACAAAATCTCAGCCTAGACATAAGGAAGTGGGTAAGAAATTCCAATCCAACCTAAGGAATTTTTGGCAATTGATGTTTGCTGAGAGGGGGAAGGCAGTGTCTTACAGGGATGGGACTCTTGGGGGGCCCAGTAGATGGATCCACACTGAAGGACATTCGGGTCACAAATCCAACTCTCTAGGCCATACTATATATTTATGTAAATGAGAGTATATTGAATTAAATTAGGAAGTGGATAGTCGGGAGGAGATGGGGTAGGGAAGGGATCCAAATATCAAGCTATATTCAGGAAAACCATAAAATTCAATTAATTAAAATTGTTAAAAAAATTTAAAAAGAAATAATATGTATGATTCTCAAAGCTTGAGAAATCAAAAGACTCTGTTGCTTTAAAATCTACTGTAATTATCAAGAGTCGAAGGAAATATTACCCTAGTTTTCCAGTGGAAAAAAAAAAAGAAATAGAATTTGGGCTGGAAGGGTGGTTCCGAGGGTAAGAACACTAGTTGTGAAAGCAAGAGAATCTGAGTTCAAATCCCCAACACCCATGAACAAGTCTGGCAGAGCCATGTGTACCTGTAACCCCAACATTGTGGAGGTAAGGGGCAGAGTCAGGTGGGCCCTGGAGCTGGCTGGTCAGACATTCTAACCAAAACAGCTTCAGCTTCAGCGAGAGACTCCGTCCCAAAGAAGTAAAGCGGAGAGGGAATGAGGAAGACAGCTGATGTCTTCCTCTGATCTCTACGTGCACATACATGAGTGCACACATATGTGTGTATACTATAACCCCCACACAAGAAATAACTTTGGAATATTGACACTGGACAAAATCTTTGTGAAGAACTCACCATCGAGGATCTTATTAACTACACTGAACCCACAGAAGAAGTTTCTACCTCAAAGAAGATGTATGTGATATTGTTGGACCTCAAGTGGAGTCACTGAAGGAGATTTCTCTGGACAAAATAACTCACCCTATATATCATTTAAATGGTCTCTAAGCCATGTATAATTTCACCAGGCCTCAACATTGTAGAATACAAGCCAATTTTTCCAATCTTGCTTTCATTACATGCAAAATGTTCAACCTATGGGGAAAAGCTCAACTCTGCTTGCCAGCATTTGCAGCCAGATTGAACCTCCTGCACATCAGCACCACATGACAGCTTCAAATGATGCCTCAAGTCACTGCAGCTGGGGAGAAGTTGAGGTGGGCTATGGCCTGACGAAGAACAAAACAGCTGATGTAAGTCTGAAAAGAAGTTAATAATTTTAGGGAAGTTGTGTAAGTCCCAGGAGTCCCCCAGAATCCCCATGACTGCCAGCTGCTGCACACAGATTCCACACAAACTGTGGTGCCTCACACCTAGAATCCCAACACTCAAAGAGGCTGAGGCAGGAGGACTGTGGTGAGTTTGAGGTTTGGTCTGGACTACATGGTAAGTTTCAGACCTGGTTGAAAAGTTTCAAAAGTGAACTGGCCAAGGCCTCAACATACCTGGATATAAGTGCCTTCAATGTAGAAGTGATTAAGTTGTCTTGCAAGAAAAGCCCACAGAGTCTGCTCAGGATAGTAGTGGATCTGAAGCTGGGCATGGGGATACATGCTGTAATTGTAGACCAGAGGAGGCTAAAGCAGGAAGATCAACAGTTTCCTTTCCTTTCTTTTCTTTTCTTTTCTTTTCTTTTCTTTTCTTTTCTTTTCTTTTCTTTTCTTTTCTTTTCTTTTCTTTTTTGAGACAGGGGCTCCCTATAGCCCCAGCTGGCCTGGCCTGGAGCTTACTTTGTAGACCAGGTTGCCTTTGAACTCACAGAGATCTGCCTGCCTCTGACTCCCAAGTGCTGGGATTATGAAAAAAACTTTCATGCAGAGATATGTTATTGAGTCTTTTAGGTATACAACAGAATGGACATGGTAGGTGAAATAAGTCTGTGTTTAACATTTTGAAGAATGGCCAAAGGTTTGAAATAAAATAGACAAGGACTGCACAGCAGTTTGAATATAATTAATGGCAATTGTACACTTAAATGGTTAAAGCAGCAAATTCATGTTGTACTCACTTTATCACAACAAAGTTTAAAGAAAAAAAAAAATGACAGTTGTGGGTCGGCCAGGTTAACACTGGTGTGGAAAAATCCCTGGGCTACCCAGGATAACCAACCTAGAAGAAGGTGGATTTGTTCTGGCTCTGGTTGCACAGGGTTCCACTGTTTGTGGACCTGTGACAGTGACACAGTACATTGGGGTAGAGCAAAGCTCCTTACCTTGTGAAGTCCAGGAAACAAAGAAGACAGAAGAGGCCAAGGTTTAACCTTCCCTTCAGGAGCATGCTCCTGGTGATGAAACTTCCTTCAAGATGCCTACCTCTTAAGGTTCCAGAACCTCCTAATGGTACTACTGACTGACAACCAATATTTTAACATGTGAGCCTTTGGAAACCATTAAGAATCCAAATCATAATGAGTAATAACCTTGGTAATCAATGCAGGAGAATTTCTCTTTACACTTGAAAAGTTCATCCTGAAGTGCTTGAACTTTTTTTTAAATTAATTAATTTATTTATTTTGGTGTTTTTGAGACAGGGTCTCCCTGTGGCCCCAGCTGGCCTAGAACTCACTCTGTAAACCAGGTTGGCCTTGAACTCACAGAGATCTGCCTGTCTCTGCCTCCCAAGTGCTAGGATTTAAGGCCTGTGCCACCATGCCTGGCTGAACTTTTATTATATAGACATGTCCCTATTTTTTAGCAAACAAGACAATCCATGATAGGTTATGAATTATTTTCATTATTTTAATAAATTGTCTTCTTTTAAAAATATGTATGCAAAAGAACCTAATTTTCTAGTAGTTTCCTAGTTCAAAAAGTGGAGACATCTTGTTATCTTTAAAGCAAAATTTGAAAGCTGGGCATGGTGGCTCATCCCTTTAATCCCAGCACTTGGAGGCAGGTGGATCTCTGTGAGTTCAAGGCCAGCCTGGTCTACAGAGTGAGTGCTAGTACAGCTGGGGCTATAGGGAGACCCCATCTCAAAAAGACCAATAAAAAATAAAAGCAAAAAGCAAAATTTGATTGGGTAAAATAACTAGAATGGAGCTTTGGATTCACAACTAAAATCTTGGAGGAATCTGAAAATCACCTCTCATCTTAATTTAGATGTTTCATGTTTAGTAATTAGTTTGGTAATTGGGATATAATTTTTCAGAGGACTTGTAGATAAGGAGGATATTTTCCTCCTAAATTTGACTTCACAGTGAAAAAAAAAAAGATTTTGCTTCTTGTTCATCTTCATTTCCTTTCCTGTTGCTGAGATAAAATACCCAGATGAAGAATAGTACAGAGTCCCACACCTGTGCCTAGGTGACACATATGCAATGCAACCTCTACACATAAGCCCCAAGTATCACAGAACAAGGACCCAAGAAAACATTAACTACCTCTTAACTCTCATTAAGGAAGCTCCCCCATGCAACAGGAGGCCAGTAACCAAAAGGGCATGAATAGCCAAATCGTGAAGATTAGGAATCTACAGAGTGTGGTTCCATGGACAGGTCGCTTTTATTCAGCTTCACCCACCCAGGGCTCAGGGAACTTTGCAGAAGAGGGGGCAGAAAGATTATAAGAGCCAGGAAGGGAGTACAAGACCATATGGAAACAGAATCCTACAAGATCCTGGGATCTGGTTCATCTGAACCTATAGCATTGGTATCAGCATGCACAAGACCCATGCAAGCCCAGCTGGACAAAAACTCAGCACAAAACTATACAAATGGGTAGTAGAGCCCAACCTTGGCTGAGGAAATATTGGCAGCTGATTGCATTGGGCGAGAAAGACCTGGTCTTTTTTAGAGAAGAGACTCTGGATAGGCTGACTAGAGCTCAGGGGAGGAGCTGGCACTGAGGAGTGGGTGAGGAGAGTAGCTTGGTGCAATGAATCCTAGTACAAATAGCTGAAGGTGTGAACTGTGAGGGTGGAGGAGACTGTGGGAGGGTGAGAAACCAATTAAGGCTGATTGAGGGCTGGAGAGATGGCCTAGCGTTAAGAGCATCAACTGCTCTTGCAGAGGACCCAGGTTCAATCCCCGGCACCAACATGGTGGCTGAAAACCATCTTAGACTCCAGTTCCAGGGGAGTCTGATGCCCTCTTCTGACCTCCACGACATTGCACAACACGGGTGCACAGACCTACATGCAGACAGTACATTCATACACATATGAAAATAAATAAAATTAAAAAACACTGATTGAAAAATGATATATGAAACACATAAAAATTTTCAATTAAAAATTATGAAAAAACCATAAATAAATAAAAAAAATAGGCTGACAAAAGCAACTTCAGGGAGGAAGGATTTATTTGGCCACCATTCCACGTTATAGTCCATCATTCTGGGAAAGTTAAAGAGGCAGGAACTGGGAAGTGGCTAGTCACATGACATCCACACTCAAGAGCAGGGAGCAGTGCATTAATGCGAGCCTGCATGCTTGGTTCACTTTCTGCACTATCGTACAATCTAGGATCCCCCACCCAAGGAGTGGAGCCGCCCATAGGGAGCTGTTCTTTCCAGTAATCAAGATGACACTCCACAGATGTCCACGCAGCTCAACCTAATGTAGACAACTCTGCATTCTCCCTTCCCCAGTGATTCCAAATTGTGTCAAGTTAACAATTAGAAATGACCACCACACTGGGAGATGTATATGCTTGTGGATGTGCATGTTCAAGATGGACATATCTGACCCTCTCTACATCAATGCTCAGCTCTTGTCTTATGATTGGGAAGTAGTAAAAAGACACTGAGCACTTTTCCATACTCCACCATGCTGACACTGATAGATGGCTAAATTTGCTGGGATGCTCTGAACCCAGGGAAACGCATCACTTTTTACTATCATTGCTTATCCAGCCCACAGATTAGCAAGGGCTTGGATGAGAAGGGAGAATCGAGGAATGAATCTTTTCTATCTATGGGACTAAAGGCACAGGCCTGGACCCCACATCAAGGAGGACTGGTCAACGGTGAGCCTTTGGGTTGGAAGTAAGTTGGCCTGTGCAACATGCTTTCATGTGTAATGGCCTACTCTCTGCCCCCAACTTCTTTTTCAATGTCTTTTCTACTTTACCCACCATGGCTGTCTGCGGGGGACAAGGAACAGAACTGAATCTAGGAAAGAAAGAATAGCTCCTGTTCCCTCCACATTTCAGTCCTGAACGCCTGCTCTTGATAGAGAAGCCCAGTGATCCCTACCAAGGAAAGCACCATCTGCCCCACAGAACTTCAAGGAGGCAAAGCAGGACACCTAAAGACCAACATTCACTTGAGCTTGGGGTGGATGGGAGGCTGAGAGTACCTTCCGCCCATGAATCTCCTCTTGAGGACGTCAGCAATGGTCCTTCTCAGATGCTAGCTCTTAATAATCATAAGCATCCTCTCGCCTTTTCTCCCTCTGAACTATATACTCCTTGAGGTCAGGAATATGCTCAGAGCTGACATAAACGTCAACAGGGGTCAGGTGCCAGTACCTTTTTGTGATTGCCATCAAATGATATTGGGTGACACCTGGGGAAATAAAAACATTTTTGTAATTTAAAAAAATTATTTATTTTTATTTTATGTGTATGAGTGTTTTGCCTGTGTGCACGCATGCAGTGCCTATGCAGGCAGGAAGAGGGGCTCACATTCCCTGGGACCACAGTTGCAGATGATTGTTTGCCATCATGTGGGTGCTGGGAACCCAATCTGGGCCCTTGGTAAGAACAGCCAGTGCTCTTAACTGCTGAATCATCCCTAGAAAGTGATTTTTTTTAAACTCCACAAATATAAAATGTTAATTTTCAAAATGAAAAAAATTAGGTTATCCGAGTTTTCTTTTTTTTTAAATTTTATTTATTTTTGTATGTGTATGAATGTACTGTCTGCATGTAGGTTTGTGCACCCGTGTTGTGCAACGCCGCAGAGGTCAGAAGAGGGTCTCGGATTCCCCTGGAACTGGAGTTCTCCTGGAACTGGAGTTACAGACGGTTCTCAGCCGCCATGTGGGTGCTGGGGATCGAACCTGGGTCCTCTGCAAGACCAGTTGGTGCTCTTAACTGCTAGGCCATCTCTCCAGCCCCCTGAGTTTTCTAATGCAGTTGGAAACACTTCCGCTAAACAAGAATGAGAACGATGCTGAATGCTGGAGTAAATTGCTGCAAGTAGCCTGGGTTCAAAATGCAGTGACTCCTACAATGTCCTCTACACAGAGTTCCAACTTCAAGATACATATTTAACTATTTTCACATTTGTTTATTGTGTAGATGCACAACACTGTACATGTAGAGGTCACAAAACAACTGCCAGGATTAGTTTCTCTCTTTCCACCATGTGGGTCTTGACTATCAAACTCAGGTCATCAGGCTTGATGGCAAGTGCCTTTATCCACTGAGCCATCTCTTCAGCCCCAGTATATACATAAATGCATGTGTGTTTGCGTGTGTGTGACAAAAGAACAGATCTGACCCAACATTTATTAGCATGTATATTTTAAAATTTTATCTTCTTGTGACTTTTCCTAGGACTTTGTTTCCATTGGACCACCAGCAGCAAATTCCTGCAGTCTTACAGCCATGTGGCATGGCTGTCACTGAGTTAGCAAGCACAGCTCCATTTGTTAGTAAAGAGACTGAAAGTATTCTCTCATGAGTCACTACAATACAACTGCCAAAACCAATCAAACCAGTGCCAAATATGACAAGTCACTAGAAGACTTTCAGCAATTTACAGTGTTTTTACAGGGAAGGGGAAAGGAGAGAGAAGGGGGGGTACATTTGCATAACTGTTTTCTTCTCTTTTCTGCTAGTGACTTTCAGAAATTATAATTGCTATGAGGCTGGAGAGATGGCTCAGGAGATAAGAAGGAGTATTGTTTTTGCAGAGGACCCAAGTTCTGTTCCTAGCACCCAAACTGGATGGCTTTTGCAGCCACATGAAGCCCCATCTCCAGGGGATCCAACATCCTTCTCTGACCTCCATGGACACCTGCACTCATGTGTACACCCCCACACACAGACATACACACGTACAGATAATTAAAAATAAAGATAAGCCGGGCGTGGTGGCGCACGCCTTTAGTCCTAGCACTTGGGAGGCAGAGGCAGGCGGATCTTTGTAAGTTCAAGGCCGGCCTGGTCTACAGAGTGAGTTCCAGGACAGCTGGGGCTACAGGGAGACCCTGTCTCAAAAAAGACAAAAAAATAAAAAATAAAAAATAAATAAAGATAAATCTTTCCAAAGAAAGCATACTTACCCTTACCAGATATTCATACTAACATGTTACCAATTTGATCCAGATAGAGTATTAGAACTTTTAGTGGTTGCTGTTTTCCATCTCCATACTAAAAAATATTCCAATTCTTCCTGAGTTGAAATGGCTCACCCAAAATGAATGAATGAATATAGAAGAACCAATAGCTGAAGTTTACATTGAATAGTTAAACATTGGCAGCTGGTGAGATAGATAGCACAGTCAGTAAAAGGAAGAATGAGGACCTTAGCTCATTAGAATCCATGCAAAAAAAATAAAGCCAGGCATGAAGGTACACACTTGTGGTCCAGGCACTGGAGAAGTGAAGACGGGAGGGGCTCAAGGCTCCTTGGCCAGCCAGCCTAGCCTCTTGGTAAGTTCCACACCAATGAGAGACTCTGTCCCAATACACACACACACACACACACACACACACACACACACACACGTTCACACATTATATATATTTAACAGACAGTAAGAATCTAGCAGTAATTCTGCATGTCAAACAGCCTTGAGATAGGAAATATAGTCCACATACAGTCCTGAGATAACATTGAGGGGATGAATGGTGGAGATTCCCCACCTCACTGAGTTCAAGCATAGCATTTTTGGCAGGATTTGGGAAAATGGGATGTCTCATAAAACAAGAATTTTATGAAGAAACAGCTTAGATTTATTATATTATGGAAAGTACAAGAATAAGCAAGCTCCCTGATTTCCACTGGGGTCTTTGCAGACTTGTTAAGAACTGCTTCAAGTGGCTCAGTGGGTAAGGATGTCTGCCACCAAACCGACGACCTGAGTTCAAGCCGGGATCCATGTGTTGGAAGTCGAAGGGACTGCTGCAGGTTGTCCTTTGTCCTCCAAATACAGAGTACAGTACATGTGCACCCGCACCACCCGCAATAGATTTAAAATGTAATAAAAGTTTAAATAGAATTGTTGCAACATTAAGACATTAAGGCTGTAGCATGATTTCTGCCAAGATATCCTAAAGAGAGGAAAAAAAAAAAAAAAGGAAAAGGAAAAGATGTACTTAGCTAGTCAGAAGCTAAGGTTTGACTGTGTTCCCAAGAGAACATTGATTCCCACAGCAACGGCATGGAGAGGTGATGGATTTTGAACGATAGATAATTGTGTTGTCAAGGGGATAGTGAGAGTCTCTCAGGACTGCCTTGGTTACCACAGAGCGTGGCGCAGAGAAGCAAGGCTCCCCGCGTCCTGTTTCTTCCCATTTGCTTGCTCACCCTTCCACTGTTACATCATGTTACAAATCAGCCTGTGGTTCTTACCAGATAGACCTACACATCCTGGACTTCCAGCCTCCAGAACCACAAGCTAACTAAACATCTCTTCTTTATAAATCACCCAGGCCCTGGTGTTCAGTTTTAGCAACTGAAATAAAACGGACTGAGACCCCAGACAGCTGTTTCATTATTTATATTTCAAGTCCTAAATACATCTCTGTAGCTAGTGGCTACCATGTTGGCTAATAAAGGGTAGTGGCTACTACAGCACTGGTGTATGAGATCTCCATCATTATGGAGATTTCTCTCCTTTTTTCTTTTCTTTCTCCCTTTTTTATTTTTTAAATAAGGTCTCACTATGTCTTCAAACTTACAATCCTTCTGTTTCACCACCCATGGGTACCGGGATTATAGGCATGTATACCTGAATTTGGATGCACTTTAAAATGTAATATTTTGGTTACCATACAAAGACATAGATTTTATTCTGACATTTCCGTTTGTTTGTTTTTCTTGAGACTGGGTCTCCCTGTAGCCCCAACTGTTATTCTGACATTTCTACACACACACACACACAAACACACACACACACACACACACACACACAAACACTGCATGTGAGAGAAAACGTGATGAGTCTAGCTTATTTTACTTTACACGATATCTGGTTTGATGAGCATCTAGCATGACTGTCGTGGCTGTTGTGAACAGTACTGCAATAAACATAGACGTCCTGGTATCTCTGTGGTGTTCTTAGGCTCCTTCAGGTAAATGCCCAGCAGTTGGAATAGCTAGACCATATGGCAGTTTATTTTTAGTTTTTTGAGGAACTTCCATGCCAAGTGACTGCACCAATTTGCATTCCTATCAGCAGCGAATAAGGATCCTCTCCTCCACATCCTTGGCTGAATTTGTTGTCACCCTGCTCTTGATGATAGCCATTCTGATGAGGATAAGATGGACCCTCAAAGCATTTTTAATTTGTATTTCTCAGACATATAAGATATTGAATGTGTTTGTGTGTGTGTGTGTGTGTGCAGAATATGCCTTTTTTATTTTTTAAATATTTTTAAAAATTTATTTATTATTTTTTATGTGTATGAGTGTACTGTCTGAATGTGGGTTGGTGCACCTGTATAGTGCAATGCCGCAGAGGTCAGAGTGTCGGATTCTTAGCCACTAAGAAGGTTCTTAGCCACCATGTGGGTGCTGGGAATCGAACCCGGGTACTCTGCAAGAGCAGTTGGCAGTCTTAACTGCTGAGCCATCTCTCCAGCCCCTACTTTTTTCATACAATGGTTCCCAATCAAACCCAGCCCCTCCATGTCCCAGCTCCCCATCAGAACTCACATATTACAACATCCAAGCTAAGCCCTATCCAAACCCAGATGTCCTTCTGTGCAAATACATCCACTGGAGTCTAGTCAGCACATCTAGAAATCTTCGGTAAGGAATACTCTTCCTCAGACACAGTAAATACACATCTGAAAGAGGCCCGTTCCTAGGAGACACATCTACAGTTGAACCTCTACATGTGGAAAGAGGGTCAGAGAGAAAATGAGCACTTCCTCCATTCTCAGCAGGGAAGCTTCCTTACACAATGAGAACGCAATGCAAACAGAAGGCCACAATAGCCAAACTTCAAAGAATGGGAGCCTCCAGTGTGTATCCCTGGATAGGACCCCTGTATTAAACTTCACCCACCCATAGCCCAGGGATCACAGTGGAAGAGGGGGCAGAAAGATTGTAAGAGATTGTAAGAGCCAGGGCTGGTGCATGAACATGGAGAAGCAGTGGCTTGCAGTTGACTGGAAGCTTTCACGTGTGAACTCGTGGCAATGCTGAGCCTCAGGCACAGGACCCACACCAGATGGGACAAGGTCTCAGAGTGGAGCAAGAGAAATGGGTGGGGGACTGGACCTGGACTGAAAACTACAAGAGTCTGATTACTGCTGGATGAGGAAGAGCACAGCGTACCATACGCCACTCATCAAAGAAGTTACTCTTTGCAATAGATGGAGGCTACTGCTGAATGTGTTTTTTTCCAAATATTTATTAATGGTCTGTAATTCTTCCTTTGAGAACTGTCCAGTTCATTAGCCCATTTTTAATTAGATGATTTGTTTCCTTGAAAGTTAGTGTTCAGGATTCTCTATAGACATTAATTCCCTGTCTGATGTGTATTTTCTCCCACTGTGTAGACCATCTCTTCACTCTGGTGACTGTTTTCTTTGTTGTAGAAAAAGTTTTTAATTTCATACAGTCTTGCTTGTCAGTTCTTGGAGTTATTTCCTATGTTGTTAGCATCTTTCAAATCATCCTTGCCTATTCCTGTATCTTGAAGTGTTTGTTTCACATTTTCCCTGTTTAGACTTTCAGGTCTTACATAAGGTCTTTGATCCACATTAGATTGACTTTTGTATAGGGTGGGAGACATAGATGTATTTCCATTCTTTTACAGATGAACATCCAGTTTTCCCAGCACCATTTTGTCTTTTATTTCCAGTGTATGGTTTTGATACCTTTATCAAAGATTAGATAGATGCCACTCTGTAAAATTATTTCTGGGTTTTCATTCCTATTCCATTGATTTTGTATCAGTACCTTGACATCTTTGTTGCTGTTCTCTGAGGTACAGTTTGAGGTCTGGTATTGGGACATCTACAGCATTTCTCCTTCTGCTTAGGATTACTTTGGCTATTTAGGGCTTTTTTGTTCTTCCATATGTACCATAGGATTGATTTTTCTCGTTCTATGAAGAATATAGTTTTGGGGATTGTGGTGAATCAATAAATCATCTTCAGTAATTCAGTCATTTTCACAGTATTAATTCTGCCAATACATGAAGATGGGCAGCTGTGCTGGATAGCTTCAGTTGTCACCTTGACACAACTGGAAAGAGGCAACCTCAACTGAGGAATTTCCTTTATTGGATTGGCCTATGGTCATGACTGAGACATTTTCTTGATGGTTGAGTGATGTGGGAGGGTCCAGCCCACGGTACCACCCTTGAGTAGGTGGTCCGGGTTATATAAGAAAGCAGGCTGAGCACAGGCAGAGGAGCAAGACCTCTAAGGTCTGTGCTTCAGCTCCTGCCTCCAGGTTCCCGCCCTGAGCTTCTGCCCTGATTTCCCCATCGATGAACTGTGATCTGGACATATCAGCCAAATAAACCCTTTCCTCCCTAAGTTGGTTTTGGTCAGAATGTTTTACCACAGCAATTGAAAGCTAACTGACAGGAAGTCCCTCATCTTCTTGTGTCTTCTCAATTTCTTCTTTTGCAAATTTATTTATTTATTATTCTTTTTTTTTATGTGTATGAGTGTACTGTCTGCATGTAGGTTGGTGCACCCGTGTTGTGCAATGCTGTGGAGGTCAGAAGAGGGTATCAGATTCCCCTGGAACTAGAGTTAAAGATGGTTCTTAGCCGCCATGTGGGTGCTGGGAATTGAACCCGGATCCTCTGCAAGAGCAGTCAGTGCTCTTAACTGCTGAGCCATCTCTCCAGCCCCCTCAATTTCTGTTTAAGTGGGTTACAGTTTTCACTGTAGATCTTTCACCTCTTTGGTAAGATTTATTCCTACATTTTTAATGCTATTATAAATGAAAGTTTGCTGATTTCATTTTTGGCAATTATTGATACACAGAAAAACTACTCGTTTTTGTATATTAATTTTCAGAGATTTTTTTTATTAATTTTATTTATTTCCATATATGTATGAATGTACTGTCTGCATGCAAGTCTGTGCATCCGTGTCGTGCAATGCCGCAGAGGTCAGAAGAGGGTGTCGGATTCCCCTGGAACTGGAGTTCTCCTGGAATTGGAGTTTCAGACTGTTATAATTTCATTGAAAATATTCTTTAAGCCTTTACTTTTTTGTTTTGTGTTTTTGTTTTTGTTTGTTTTATGTCTTTTGAGACAGAGTTTCACTTAGCATCCCTGATTAGCCAAGAACTTGCTATGTAGGCCAGGATAGTCTCCAACTCATGGAGATCCACCTGCCTTTCTGCCTCTTTGCTTCTCTGCCTCTCTGCCTCTGCCCCTGCCTCCTCTGCCTCCTCTGCCTCCTCTGCCTCTGCCTCCTGAATGAATGCTGGGGTCAAAGTCATGGGACATCACTGCAGGGTATGCCTTCATCTTTTAGCTCAGCTCCTATTCTGTGGATTCTTGGGTTTGGCTTCTTGATCATATTCCAGAGTTCTTGGATGTGCTAGAACTGCTCATTAATTGTGGTTTCCTTATTATGTTTCTAGCAATTGGTGTTTGACCTTATTCTCTTTCTATGATTTGATTAAGTCTGCTGGTAATGCTTTACACTGTGTCTTTTATTTCATTAATTGGGTTTTTCTTGTCCACTTGTTCCCATTTCTTTTGGCTTTGCATGTGTGGGGGGAGTTGAGACAAAGTCTCCTTGTAGCCCCAGCTGGCCTGGAACTCACTACATAGATCAGGCTGGCCTGATCTCACAGAGATTCACCCCTTCCTCTGCCTCTGCATGCTGGGATTACAGGTGTGCTCCACCATGCCCTGCATGCACTGTCTTTTTTTTTTTCCTTTTTTTTGTCCCTTCAATCCTGTTTGACTCTTCTAAGCTAAGTGAAACAAGCCAGACGCATAAAGAGAGTGCTGCTATGACCCATCTCACTGTGAAATCTAAAAGAAGAAAGCACAGAAGCAGGAAGTGGGAAGGAAAGTGGCTACTCAGAGTTGGGGGGAGGTGCGATGGGCGATACTGGCCAAAGGTACAAACTTTCTGTTGTGGAAGGTGGATACTTTCTAGAGCAGGTGACAATACTTAATACTTGCTGTATACTTGAAATTGAAAATGATAAATCTTTTTTCTCAACACATAAAAAAAAAATTAGAAAATGGGGCTGGAGAGATGGCTCTGTGGTTAAGAGCACTGGCCGCTCTTGCAGAGGATCTGGTTTGTTTCCGAGCACCCACATGAAGGCTAACCACTCCAACTCCAGGGGAACTCGACACCCTCTTCTGACCTCCATGGGCATTCTATGACTCACTTACATACATGCAGGCGATGCACTCATGCACATAAAATAGAAATAGTTTTTTTAAATCAGAAAATGGTAACAGTGTGAGATGATGGATATGCTATTTAGCTTGTTTGGGGATAATTGTTTTAAAACATATATTCATTAAATCCTTTAATTGTATACTTACTATATAAAAATGAGATTTTTTAAAATAAGATATTTTTTACTTATTTTTTTATGTGTATGAATGTACTATCTGCATGTAGGTCTGTGCACCCATGTCGTGCAATGCCGCGGAGGCCAGAAGAGGGTGTTGGATTCCCCTGGAACTGGAGTCAAAGATGGTTCTCAGCTGCCTTGTGGGTTCTGGGGATCGAGCCCAGGTCCTCTGTAAGAGTGTTTGGCACTCTTAACCTCTAGGCCATCTCTCCAGCCCCCAAAATGAGATGTTTTTTAAGTCCTTATTTAAAGTAAAGTATATGTAGTCTCTCTTTTTCTGTAAAATATTTCCAAAGCATGACAGGAAAAAAGAGAGAAAAGGAAGAGAGCTCTATTTATATAGACCAAACATGATGATATACAACAGCCTTCAAAGCAGAGGCCTGTTATAGTGTACATAAGTATTGGTGGGGGTTAGGCATCGCCATCCATGCCAAGGCATCAAAAATGTTTCTTCCCGCACGTAGGAAGACTATGCGAATAGCCTCTGATTGCACACACACACATCATCATCATCATCATCATCATCAAATGAGAGTACTTCAAAGGCTGACCTCAACTGGGTTCTCTCCTTTGTTCCTCAGTGGGATGGAAATCATTGAAAATGTATTTCTGGCTGAACTGAGGCTTGTTACACAGTGCCCTTCCATAGGGACACTAGAAGCAAAGTGGGCATGCTGGCCAGAGTAAAACTGTCCACCTGTCTCTACATGGAAGCCTTTTGAACTTCTTTTGGCTCCAGATAACTTGTAGCATCAGTTCAAGCCTGGCAGAACTCGATCCACCAACAGAAGACCTGGCCCCAGAGTCTAGTCCTAGGCATTCTGTGTTGCATATATTCCATTCACAGTGAAGCCCACAGCTGCTCCATGCTTATTATCAACTTTTTCTTTTTTCTTTTCTTTCTTTCTCTCTCTCTTTCTTTCTTTCTTTCTTTCTTTCTTTCTTTCTTTCTTTCTTTCTTTCTTTCTTTCTCTTTTTCTTTTTTGGTTCTTTAGTTGAACCAGATCTCCAAAAATAATACATTCACTATTCTGCCTGTATACCTAGCCTTTCCCTGAGCGTGGTGGTGCATACCTTTAATCCCAGCACAGGGGAGGCAGAGGCTGGGGAATCTCTGTGAGTTCTAGGCCAGCTGGGGCTAAAGGGGAGACCCTATCTCAAAAAAACAAAAGAAAAAGGCTTTGAAAGGTGAATTCTCTGGTGTTACTAACTCTACAAAGATCTTT
The DNA here is from genome assembly GCA_009823505.1 of Rhizomys pruinosus. Taxonomy (NCBI): domain Eukaryota; kingdom Metazoa; phylum Chordata; class Mammalia; order Rodentia; family Spalacidae; genus Rhizomys; species Rhizomys pruinosus. The sequence goes on along the minus strand of VZQC01013045.1, from coordinate 1,067,758 downwards.
GATCTACATTCAATGTACATCTTTAAACTCCTAATTGCAATCTATTCTCTAACCCCAGAGCCAAGAGCAAGGGGAACATCAGGAAATAAAGTTGTTGTTTGTTCAGAGGCAGGTTAGAGCCCTTGGGAGCATTCTTTTTTTATTTTATTTATTATTTTATGTGTGTGAGTGTACCGTCTGCACGTGCACCTGTGTAGTACAATGCTGCAGAGGTCAGAAAAGGGTGTCAGAGTCCCCTGGAACTGGAGTTAAAGACAGTTCTTAGCCACCATGTGGGTGCTGGGATTCAAACCTGTGTCCTCTGCAAGAGCAGTCAGTGCTCTTAACCACTGAGCCGTCTCTCCAGCCCCAGGAGTATTCTCTTGAGTGTGAACCCAAGACACTCTATAAATGACAGTACTCCTGTGGGACTTAAGCTTCCATTTGAAACATTCTCTTCCTTTTCAAGAATGGTTCTACTCTGAGCCCCAATTATGTGTCTTCTGTATTTTTATCTGCTATCAATGAACAAAACAGCCCTCTAATTATATACCCTCACAAGGTAGGAGATTCGTGAAAGGCAATTCATATACAATCCATTATCATTTCAAAACAGGACAATTTGATTCCAATCTGAAACAGCATCATTTTTTTTCTAAGTACAATTTTTATTGTACTTAGGGGTTTGAGACAGGGTCTCCTTGTAGCCCTGGCTAGCCTGAAACACTATATAGATCAGGCTGGCCTCATTCTCACAGAGATCTTCCTACTTCTGTCTACTGAGTGCTGGCTGGTTAATGTCTATTTTATTTTTTTATTTATTATTTTTTGTGTATGAGTGTACTGTCTACATGTACGTTGGTGCACCTGCGTCGTGCAATGCTGCGGAGGTCAGAAGAGGGTGTTGGATTCCCCTGGAACTGGAGTCAAAGGTGGTTCTCAGCTGCCATGTGGGTGCTGGGGATCGAACAAGGGTCCTCTGCAAGAGCAGTTGGCACACTTAACTGCTGAGCCATCTCTCCAGCCCCAATGTCTATTTTAAAACAAAGAAAAAGATAACATTTTGCATGAGAACTGGAAAAAAAAAAAGGCTAACACGTATTGATCATCTTTATGTTCCAGGACTACACTAAATAATGCTTAGACTTATAATAAACAGATCAGGTACTAGATCATGGTGGTACCATATTAATGAGAAACTTCACTCTTGGAATAGTTTGACCAAGAGTGAGCCTGATCTTGTTCTGAGCTGTTCTGATTTCTCTCAGAACTACTCTTTCAGAACTGAGCTCTATTCCATTCTGTTCTGTCCTACTCTAGTGTCTAACGAAGGGTTTCTCACATATTTATTGAACAATGGATCAAGCATGGCAAGACAAAGGCATGAACAATCTTTGAAAACAGTTTTACAAAGGAAGAAGTTGTTTTTCTGACTCTATTGATTCAGAACAGTGCAAAAGCTACAGGCAGGTGCCATCAACCTATGCCCCCCTATTGCTTACAACATCTGTGGGGGAGACATTGTAACAACATTGTTGTTTTCAACACTATCACTGTCTCATCTCATGCACACATCTTGTTCTGAGTCAAGAGCATAACTGAGTCACAAATAGAGAAAAGAGTCTAAGATTAAAGTTATGGGTTCAGGTTAACCTGTAAGAATTAGTTACAGGTGCCGGGCATGGTGGCGCACGCCTTTAATCCCAGAACTTGGGAGGCAGAGGCAGGCGGATCTTTGTGAGTTCAAGGCCAGCCTGGTCTACAGAGATAAGTTCCAGGACAGCTGGGGCTACAGGGAGACCCTGTCTCAAAAAGACCAAAAAAAAAAAAAAAGAATTAGTTACAGGTTAGCCTGTAAGAGTTAGTTACATCAGGATTCCAAACCATTGTAGGACCAAGTCTAATTCGGTTTACAAGGTTATGTAAGAGTTCAAGTTGTAAAGGCTTCGTACAAAGAGTCTTAAAGTCATTCCCATAGTTCCCTCCCTTATTTGTTTTATTTATTTATTTTTGGGTCCTTTTTTTGAGTTATATTTAAATAAATTTTAATTCTACTGACCATTCATTCAAAAGGAATTAGGGGTAACTAGTTACTGAATCAAATTTTCACATTGACCACCATAGAAAAAGTGATTTTTTCCCCCCTTAAATTCGGTAACTTGAAAAGCTTCCTGTTTTTATAGATTTAAACTATATCAAATGCTTTTAATATACAGTTATTTGTTAAGAATGTATATTTCTGAATATAAGATAACATTATTTTAAAATAAAAGAAATCGAAGTTTAAGTAAATGAAGAGAAACAAAATTTGATTTATTTTTACAATGAGACCAAAAGAGTACATTAATAATTTAAACACACACACACACACAAAATGAATCAATAAAGGAGACATAGAACTAATAATTTTTGGAAAGATGATTTTTTTCTTTTTATAAAGTTACTACATAAATATGATGAATCCACTTATAAACATAGAGTGAGACACGGCAGAATTAGGTATTAAATTAATGAAAATGATTAAATATATTCATAAAAAATGCAAATCAAATGATTTTATGTGTCAGCGTTTGTCAATAGGTCACCTAGAATCTGGCAATAAGATAATTATTCTGGTTATATTAATTTAAATAAACTTTTATGAGGAGGAATTTTGTAATTTTAGTTATAGGATGATTAAATTTCAGATAAGTTTTGAATTTTATGACATAACCATAGGTTTTATTACCAAGATATCAGAAAAACATTAAAAAGTAATCAATTAGGGCTGGAGAGATGGCCTAGCGGTTAAGAGTGCCGACTGCTCTTGCAGAGGACCTGGGTTCGATCCCCAGCAACCACATGGTGGCTGAAAACCGTCTTTAGCTCCAGTTCCAGGGGAATCCGATACCCTCTTCTAACCTCCACAGCATTGCACGACACGGGTGCACAGACCTACATGCAAACAGTACATTCATACGAAAATAAAAAAATACAAAAAGTAATCAACTAATACTGACTCTTATTTCTATACCAACCATATCTAGGGAAATAATAATTAAGAAACACTTTGTGGGGGCTGTGGGGATAGTGCAGCCATTAAAGGCTGAAGCTAAGAACCGCAAAAAAAGAAACACTTTGTGGAAGTTTTGTGCTACTATTCCTTTGTTTAAAACATAGATATGATAATGGTTATTCTCAGAAATGTATTAAGATTTAACTGTAAGCAGCTTTCTTGTTAAATTTTCTTTGACTTCTAATATGTTAAGGATACATAACTTTTAATGGCTAGAAGCAAAATCATTTCATCTCTGAATAAAGCAAAATCCAAATGTTTTCATTTCCTTATAGAAGTAGGAAATACTTGTTGATACTTTTTTCATTGTAGGACTGAGTCTAATTCGGTTTACAAGGTTACGTAAGAGTTCAAGTTGTAAAGGCTTTGTACAAAGAGTCTTAAAGTCATTCCCATAGTTCGCTCCCTTATTTGTTTTATTTATTTATTTATTTATTTATTTATTTATTTATTTATTGGTCCTTTTTTTTTTTTTTTTNGGCATGCTTTTAAACGCTGTTCAGAAATGCTGTCCCTGGTCTCCATAGGATGGGTACTCTGTGCTTTAGAGACTTCAGAAAAAAAACGAGCTTGACCCATATACTGCTGCTTAGAACAGGTTCAACTCAAAACTATGAAACAAATTAGACTGAGCTATAAAACCAAATCAAGAGAGAAAAAAGAGAAACTTTAAAAAACATATTTGAACTCCATCTACCTCCTCTCCCGTCTCATCTGGCCACAAAGCTCTATCCCAATCTAAGAAGAAAAGAAGACTGGATTACCACTACAAAATCATATACAATCAATTTTATCTATACTAAAAGAAAAGCTCTTATTTGGTCAATGTTAATGGCAAAAAAGGTTATAGAAACCAAAGACATTAATAAGTGCCTTTTGTCATCTGAAACAGCAGTGACAGGGTTAACATATAAAGATTTCTGGCTCACTGTGAAAGCCTTTCACTTCAAGATATTTAGATATGTAAAATAAATAATCGTTTTTCTAAATTTATTCAAGTACAGGCTTCTGAGACATAGGAAAAAAGATGTAAAAGTCCAAGCATGAAGAATAGTTTGTTGAGAACTTGCAACAGGAAAAAGCTTGATAATTTAAAGGGTATGTGTGCAAACAACATTCCAAGTCTATAATTTGTAAGAAAGGAAGACCAAAAATAAAGAGCGCGATAAGGTTTAGGAAGTATTAAATAGAACCTAATTTTAGTAAGAAGAATTTACAAACTGAAGGTTAAGATGGCTGATATTTCAAGAAATGGAAAAGAACAAATCAAAAGTTCTATGCAAGATCTGGAGTAAGTTCATGATACAGGAAGAGAAAACAGTAGGTAGGTTGAAGAGAGAAATTAGATAGAAGAATAATATGGGATGGAAATAATTTTGAGTAGAAAAAGGATTGGTGTGATAAGATTAAGTGGGTGATATGTTCATGAATGGAAAAGAAAAATAAAAAGCCTACACAGTTACAAAGAACCTGAGGCGAGAGTTGGAGAAGTTGTGAAGGCCAAAATTCAATCAAACCTCTCCTTAAAATAAGGGAATTATTGATCTACTCTTAATGATAACTGCAAGGACTGGCTTAAGAATAGAACGTATGGAAAACTTTTATCTTTTTTGCCAACTTTAGAAGGTTCATGTTTCTCATGAAATTTCTTGTAACCCCCAAGTACAATCCATAATTGAATGAGCTGGCATGATGGTGCACACCTTAAATCCCAGCACTTGGGAGGCAAGGGCACCCGATGGAGGTCTCTGGTGGGTTTCAAGACCAGCGTGGTCTATAGAGAGAGTCCAGGCCGAGCAGTAGGACCAAAGGGAGACCCTTCTCAAAAAAAAAAAAAAAAGCCAGGTGTGTTGGCGCACGCGCTTTAATCCTAGCACTTGGGAGGCAGAGGCAGGTGGAATCGTTGTGAGTTCAAGGACAGCCAAACCTACAGGAGACCTGTAGTTTCCAGGACAGCTGGGGCTACAGGGAGACCCTGTCTCAAAAGACCGTTTTTTTTTTTTTTTTTTTGAGACAGGGTCTCCCTTTGGTCCTAGCTGGCCTGGAGCTCTCTCTATAGACCAAGCTGGTCTTGAACCCACAGAGATCCATCTGCCTCTGCCTCCCAAGTGCTGGGATTAAAGGTGTGCACCATCATGCCCAGCTCATTCAATTATGGATTGTACTTGGGGGTTACAAGAAATTTCATGAGAAACATGAACCTTCTAAAGTTGGCAAAAAAGATAAAAGTTTTCCATACGTTCTATTCTTAAGCCAGTCCTTGCAGTTATCATTAAGAGTAGATCAATAATTCCCTTATTTTAAGGAGAGGTTTGATTGAATTTTGGCCTTCACAACTTCTCCAACTCTCGCCTCAGGTTCTTTGTAACTTGTGTAGGCTTTTTATTTTTCTTTTCCATTCTGGAAATATCCACCCACCTTAATCTTTATACACAAATCCTTTTTCTACTAAAATTATTTCCATCCATATATATTCTTCTATCAATTTCTCTCTCAAACCTACCTACTGTTTTCTTTTCCTGTTATCATGAACTTACTCAGATCTTGCATAGACTTTTGATTTTTCTTTTCCATTCTTGAAATATCTAGCCATCTTAACCTCAGTTTGTAAATTCTTCTTTACTAAAATTAGTTCTATTTAAATCCTTCTAACATTTCTCTCTCTTATTTATTTGTTATTCCTTTCTTACAAATTATAGACTTGGAATGTTGTTTGCACACATACTTTAAATTATCAAGCTTTTTCCTGTTGGAAGTCTCAAGCAAACTATTCTTCTGCTTGGACTTTTACAACTATTTTTCCTATAGTCTCAGAGCCTGAACTTGAAAATTTAGAAAAAGATTATTATTTTACACTATCTAAATGATCTTGAAGTGAAAGGCTTTCACAGTGAGCCAGAAATCTTTATATGTTAACCCTGTCACTGCTGTTTCAGATGACAAAAGGCACTTATTAATGTCTTTGGTTTCTATAACCTTTTTTGCCATTAACATTGACCAAATAAGAGCTTTTCTTTTAGTATAGATAAAATTGATTGTATATGATTTTGTAGTGGTAATCAAGTCTTCTTTCTTCTTAGAATTAGGGATAGAGCTTTGTGGACAGCATGAGACAGGGAGAGGAGGTAGATGGAGTTCAATATAGTGTTTTTTAAAGTTTCTCTTTTTTCTCTCTTGATTTGGTTTTATAGCTAGTCTAATTTGTTTCCAAAGTTTTGATTGAACCTGTTCTAAGCAGCAGTATAATGGGTCACCGTTTTTTTTCTGAAGTCTCTAAAGCAAGAGTCCCATCCTATGGAGACCAGGGACAGCATTTCTGAACAGCGTTTAAAAGCATGCCTTTAATCCTAGCACTCATGAGGCAGGGGCAGGTGGATCTTTGAGTGTTCAAGGCCAGCCTGGTCTACAAGGTGAGTTCCAGGACAGCTGGGGCCACAGGGAGACCCCGTCTCGAAAACAAACAAACAAACAAACAAACAAACAAAAAGTTCATAAACTGCCGGGTGTGGTGGTGCACGTCTTTAATCCTAGCACTTGGGAGGCAGAGGCAGGTGGATCTTTGTGAGTTCAAGGCCAGCCTGGTCTACAGAGTGAGTTCTAGGACAGCTGGGGCTACAGGAAGACCCTGTCTGCAAGCCTTCAAACACAGTGAAGAGGCATTTGGATTCACATTGGAATACAGGCAAGGGAAGCCCATATGCCAGGGACACAAGAGGCGACAACATGGGAAAGGTGAGGATAATCCCACACCAAGCACTACCAACACTGTAGGACAGATTCTACCGTGGGATCCACCTGGGGATGAACCAGGACACAGCTATTAGAAGTACAATGTGCAAATTTAAAGAAGTACAGATTATAAAGAGAAAAATCAAAGAAATAAGAAAAAAGAAGCTGTCAGAAGGACCTAGGCGAAGAGATTGAGAAGCCCAAAAGGAAGTGGAAACACTGAAAAGGTTCCATGTTGAAAAAGATAAGTAAACCAAACAGAGAAGCAAAGAGCTGCAGAAAGGGATTGAGAAGCTACAAAAGGAAGGGAAATTAATAAAGAAATCAGAAGAGGAACCGAAAAAGGAAATCAAACACTCATCCAATCAAGAGGAAAGGAATGGCAAAAAGCCTCAGACGCAGAATGGCGGCAGAAGAACAAGGAATATCAGACTTGCAAGATAACACAGAACAACTAAAAACCTCAAGGGAATAATTATGAAAATTAAAAAATACACAAAGTAGAACAACCAAGAACTGTGTGGTACACTATGGAAAGATAAACCTCCACATCATAGGACTAGAGGACGGAGAAGAATCCCACGAGAAATGGGGGGGGGGGGGGGCGGGGGATATAGATAAGATTTCAACAAGAATAACATGAAAAATTTCCCCAAACTAAAAAAAGACAACCACTTACAAAAATAAAAGAAGTGCATAGAACTCCAAACAGACACGCTCAGAAAAGAAAACTTTTCATGCCACATCATAGTTTAAAATGTTAGGCCCGCGAAGAAAAATCCTTAGTGGGCTACAAGAGAAAAACAAGTAACATAAAAGGGGAAACTCCTCAGAATAACAACTGACTTATCACTTCAACATGAAGCAACAGAATTGAACAGACAGCATTTCCCAGTGTTCCCAAGGACAATACGATGCCAACCCAGAATACTTTTACCCAGCAAAAATGTTCGATTCTATATGACGGAGAGAGAAAAACTCTTCCATGAAACATAAAAAATATGAAGAATACATGTCTGAAAACCAACCCCTTTCATGAAAATACTTGAAGGCATTCAAAGGACTAGAAAGAGGAGCAACCATCCCTCAAGAACCTAGGAACAGAGAAATTACTAAAAAACATAACAATGCAGAAGTAGAACCTAAACAAACCACAAATGGATAATAAGCAAAAGGAACACAAACCTATCATCATAACCTTAAATATTAATGGACTAAATTCCCCAATCAAAAGGACATAGACTGGGAGATTGGATTAGGAAACGAAACCCATCTAATATGCTGTCTACAAGAACACATCTTATTTCAAGGACAGGCACCACTTAAAGTGAAAGGATGGAAAAAAATATTCCAAGCAAATGGTACCAAAAAGAAAGCAGGTGTTGCTATTTAATATCAGACAAAACAGACTTCAAAGTAAAAGAAATCAGAGAACAAAGAAGGCCTCACATTTTTATCAAAGGAACAATTCACAAGAAGATTTCACAATTATGAATATATTATGCACCAAACTCTGGTGCACCAGATTTATAAAGACATTCTCCAGGACACAAGTCACAGACTAACCCCATACACATAACTAGGGGACTTTAGTACCCACTGAGTCCTTAGACAGGTCAACAGGACAAAGATAAACAGACAGACATCTGAACACTGATAATGATATATACAAATGGACCTCACAGACATCTACCAATATTCCACCTCAATACCAGAGAATACACTTTCTACTCAGCACCCATGGAACATTCTCCAAAATAGACCATATACTGGGGAAGAAGAAACATCACAAATACAAAAAGATTGAAATATTTCTCATGCTTCTATAGACCACAGTGCAATAAAGCTCAAATCAACACTAGGATGCCCCTACTATCTACAAGATACATGGAGACTAAACAACAACTCTTGAATAATGAATGGGTCAAGGAAGAGATAAAGAAAGAAATAAAAGCCATTCCTTTAACTGAATGACAATGAAAAAAAAAAAAAAAAAAAAACCTCATGGGACACCTTAAAGCAGTCCTAAGAGGGAAGTTTAAGGTCTTAGTGCCTACATTAGAAAAAAAATAGAAGAGCACAAGTGAACAATCTAACACTGCAGCTAAAAGCACTTGAGAGGCAACACAATAAACCCTAAATGCACAGACAGGAAGAAATACAAAAATCAGAGCAGAATCAATGAAATAGAAACAAAGAAAACATACAAACAAAAAACAATGAATCCAAAAGTTGGTTCTTTGGAGAATAAACAAGATAGACAGACCTCTAGCCCAGTTAACCAAAGAAAGAAGGAAACATCCAAATCATACAATCGTGATGAAAAGGGAAACATCACAAAAAAAAAAAAAAAAAAAAAAAAAAACAAAAAAAAAAAAAAAAAAAAACCTATACTCTACCAAGTTTGAAAAACCTAGAAGAAATGGAATATCTGAAATCCTGGGAATCCCAAAGCTCAACCCAAGAAGGATCTACAGCTTAAACGGACCCATATATATGAAGAAATGAGATGTAATAAGAACACCTCCCAACACAAAAAAGCCAGGCCCACGATGGTTTCAGCAGAATTTATAAAACATTTCAAAAAGACCTACAACCACTATTACTGAAAATTGTTTAGAAGGATACAACAAACAGGGAATTCTCCCAAATCCTTCTATGAAGCAGCATCACTCTATTAACACAACAAAAAAACAGGAAAAATAAAAAAAAAAATATAACATAACTAAACTACAACCAAAAGTCAAAGCGAACTGTAGACCCACTATTAATGAACCGATGCACAAATTCTCAACAAAATATTCAACTGCATACAGACCCGTCAAGAAGATCTCCATCATACCAAGTTGGATTCATACCAGAGATGCAGGGATGGTTCAACACAAAAATCAATAAATAGCATCAACATATCAAATGTACTGAAGACAAAAACACACCATCATCTCAATTGACAGAAAAGCCTTTGACAAAATCCAGCATTCCTTCATACTTAAAGTCCTAGAGGGAAATTGGTTGAGGGATATTCCTCAATGTAATCAAAGCCTATACAGGAAACCCACAGCCAATATCTCCTAAATGGGGAAATGACAGAAAAATTCCTTTTAAAGGTAGGAACTGGCAAGGCTGCCCCTATCACCACTCCTCTTCAAAATAGTGCTAAAAACTTGCTAGGGCATAAAGGCAAGAAAGGAAATTAAAGGAGAATTATATGGAAAAGGGAAGTCAAGTATCCCTTTTTGCTGATGATATGATGTCTACCTAAGGGATGCAAGAACTCCACCAGAAAACTCCTAGAAATGATAAACGCTTCAGCAAAGTGGACAGGATACAAAATTAAGCTAAATATAGTAGCCTTCTTTACACCAACAACAAGCAACTGAAGAAGGAATTCAAGAGAACCTTCCCACTCACAATAGCCTCAAAAACAATAAAATACCTAGGAACAAACCTAACCAAAGACACAAAGATCTTTACAACAAAAATTTTAAACCTTAAAGAAGAAATTGAAGAAGATATCAGAAGATGGAAAAACCTCCCATGCTCATGGATTGGGAAAATAAATATAGTAAAAATGTCCATCTACCCAAACTCTTTACAGATTTAATGCAATCCAAATTCAAAATCCCCAAGAGTTTCTTCACTGGCTTGGAAAAAAAAGTCCTTAATTCATTTGGAAAAACAAAAAGACCCCAAATAGCCAAACAACCCTGAATGAAAAGAGCAATACAGGGGGATCTCTTATACCAGACATCAAACTAACTATACTACAGGGCTATAGTCCTAAAAAAAGCCTGTACTGGCACAAAACAGACCTTTGGACCAATGGAACAAAACTGAAGATCCAAACTGAGCCACATACAATTTCAGCCATCCTATTTGACAAGGGGGCCAAGAAGACACAATGGAGAAAGACAGACCCCTCAGCAGTGATGCTGGCAAAACTGGATCACCACTTGTAGAAGAATGAAATTAAACCCCTACCTCTTGACCTGTACAAAAGTCAATCCAGATGGATTAAAGACCTCAAAATGTGAAACCCCAAACTCTGGAGGCGATAGAAGAAAACTTGGCAGCAGACTACAAGACTAGGTGTAGGAATAGACTTCTTAAATCAAATAGCGACTGCACAAGAATAAAGGTCGACAATTGACAATGGACCTCATTAAACTCAAAAGCTTCTGTACATCAAAAGAATGACAAGAAAAGTGAAGGTTCCCACAGAGTGGGAAGAAACTTCACCACAGAAACATCTGACAAGCATTGATTTCACAGAATAGTACAACTACTCAAAAACAAAGAGAAAGAAAAACAAATGACCACCAATGATGGAGCAAAGAGCTGAACAGAGACTTCACAAGTGAGGAATGAGAGTGGCTGAGAAACATCTTAAGAAGTGTTCAACATCATTAATCCTTAAGGAAATGCAATTAAAACACTTTAGATAATCTTACTCCAATAAGACTGGCTAGGATCAAAAAAACAAATGTACCACGTGCTGGAGAGGTTGTGGGAAGAGGAACACTCATCCACTGCTGGTGGGAATGTAAACTGTACAGCCATTATAGAAAGCAGTGTGGAGAACCCTGGAAGACTTGGAATGAACTTGTCACCTGACCCAGGCATACCACTCCTGGCATGTAACCCACAAGACCCATCCTACCGCAGAGATACATGCACACCATGTTTATTTCAGCTCTCTTCACAATGACGGCAGCTGGAAGAACCCCAAATGCCCCTCAATCTGAGGGAGTGGATAGAGAAAATGGGTACATCTTACACAATGGAGTTCTATGCAGCAGTAAAGAAAGATGGACATCATGAACTTTGCAGTAAATGGATGGAGCTAGAAACATATCATGTGAGTAAAGTAACACAGTCCCAGAAAATCAAATGAGAATGGTATCCCTCATCTGTGGATGTAGCCAATTACCTTAATTGTATGGGCAAATGAGCTAAGTCAGTGATCCGAAAACAAACTGTGTCTCTTACATTGCAAATGCCCTTAAGAATATAATAAAAAAGAAAAAAAAAAAGAAAAAGAAATGTACTTGAAGTTGTTTTCTTTTTTTCTTTTCTTTCGTTTGTTTTTATCTTTTTAAAATAATTTATTTGATTTACATTTATTTTTTTAAGAGCACAGTTGTTTTTCAGATCACAAAAGTTTGCTCATGTCTGCCATACAATTAAGAATTGGGTTGCTAGCATCCACAGATGAGGGATACCATTCATTTGTTTTTCTGCTGTGTCTTAATTCACTTAGCATGATCTTTTCTAGCTCCAGCCATTTACAACTGCGGTAATTGGACACTAGCATCCACAGATGGTGGATACCATTGATCGTTTGTTTTTCTGGGATGTGTACTTCACTCAGCATGTATGTCCGTCTAGCCTAGCCATTTTCCGCAAGCTCGTGAGGTCGGTCGGTTCTTGCGCGTTCAGACGAAGGTTCCAGGGGGTAGGATGTACCACGGTCCCTTCCACGCGGCAGGGAGGGGAGGCGTAGGGTGGTCCAGCTGCCGGTCGGGCTTGTGAAGAGAGCTTGAAAACGAGGATGGCCGTGCAAGGTGGGGCGCGGGGGGGGCTCGGTAACGGCGGGAGTGGGATCATGCCTAGGGAAGGGTGGAGGGCGGTGGGCGGGGGCAAGGGCAGGCCAAGGCGGGGGGGGGAGGAGAAGCTAGTTCCGGGAGGAGGAATGGGATAGGGGACGGCGGGCGCGAAGGGCGCGTGAGAGTAAGCCAGGGGGAGGGGCCACCACGCGACACGTGGGGGAAGGGGGGGGTGGCAAGACAAAAAAAAACCAAAACTAACAATATAAAACCACAAAACAAAAAAAAAAAAAGCTGACATAAAAAGTCAGAAAAAAAAAACGAACGAAAAAGGATAAACTAAAAAAATAAGTCAAATAAAGAAACAAACAAAAAAAATATACAAAAAAAGTAAAAAAAAGACAAATTAGCGAAACAAAACACCTAACAAACAAACAAAGCAACAAGAAAAAAACCAACAACAAACAATAATCACCAAAAACAAAAAAACACTATAGACTGTAAAAACATAAAAATATTCTAAGACACAACAAAAACAACAAAACAAATACAAAAAAAAAACCAGCAACCCAAAGAACAAAGAAAAGAACAAATCCCAAACAGAACCACAAAATAAAAAAAACAAAAAAAGTACGCAACAACCCCAAGCAACATAATAAAAACAATAAATAAAAAATACCAAAATCTATATTTAAAACATAAAGTAAAAGAAGCAATACTAAGAGACAAAATGACAAAACAAAACAACACAACAAAAAAAAATCAACTAAAAAAAAAAAAAAAAAAAAAAAAAAAAAAAAAAAAAAAAAAAAAAAAAAAAAAAAAAACAAACTAAAAAAACAAAAAAAAACATCACAAAACGAATACACACCAAGCACAAAAAATCTAAAAAAACCACGAAAATCACAAAACCAAAAAATAGAGAAAAACCGAAAAACAGCAAAAAAAAAAAACACAAACAGAAAATACAAAAACACAAAACACAACCAAAATAAACAACGAAAAAAAACAAAAAGAAAAAAAAAAACACAAACAACAAAAAACTACAAAAACAAAATAAAAACAAATACAAAAATCAAACAAAAAAATAAACAAACAAAAAACAAAAAACAAAAACAAAATTATAATCAAAATAAAAGAAACATATAAAAACACAAATACCAAAAAACACAGAAAAAAAAACTCACATAAAAAAAAAGACTAGCAAACACCTCAAAAAAAACAAAAAAAACAAACACAAATAAAAACAAAAAAAACATTAACCAAACCAAAATTAAAAGCCAAAAACAAATACACAAAACCAACACATTAAAACGAAAAGAAAAGCAAATAAACCAACCCAAAAAATCTAAAAAAACAAACAACTAAAAGGCCAAAAAAAAAATAAAAAAATAACAAACATACTCTACAACGTAAGAAAGCACTTAAAAAACATAACTAAAAACCCACATAGAAAAAAAAAACAAAACAACAAAAACAATCAAAAAAATACCACAAAAAAACAAACAACAAAAACAAAAACACTAAACAAAAAAACCCAAAATAAAAAACATAAAAAAAACCAAAACTAAAACAACCTCAAACAACAAACCCAAAAAAAACATCAAAACACACGTTGCATGGTTTAGGATTCGTCACCTGACTGGGGACATTACCTGATCAAAGCAATTAAAGAAAGGCTTATTTTTTTTTTATTTATTTCTGTATGTGGTAACAATTGTACTGTCTTCATGCAAGTTTGTGACCGTGTCTGCAACTGCCGCGGAGGTCCGAAGAGGGTCTTGGATTCCCTGGAAATGGCGTTCCTGGAATTGTCGTTCCCGAAGTCTCGGCCGCCATGTGGGTGCTTGGATCGAACCCGGCTCCTCTTCAAGAGGCATTGCCACGACACGGGTGCACAAAACACCTTGCATGCAGACAGTACNCGAAAAGACCAAAAAAAAAAAAAAAGTTCATAAATAACTGCTTCTACATGACATATTAACTCAGTTTCTTTTAAGTACAGCTATTAATTGCTGTACATGAGCATGAAATTCAGGAGATAAAGAACTCCTCATAGTGAAAGTAAATTATGACAGTAAGTGCTGAAAGCAAAGAGCAAAGATAGATCGGGCTTGCCAGGTGTGAGCTGTGGGGAAAGCCCCGTGCTTCTTGTCGACTTACTGAGCCAGTTCAGAGCAAAAGATGAGATACCCTGTCAACCTGACAGCTCTGCATTTTCGCTCTATATAGACTGGAACGCCCCAAAGTCCCTCTTTCCTCAAGAATTTCCAGAGCCTATCTGTGAGTTCAGAGTCGAGATGCTCTTCCTCTTATGGGGCACCACAACATGATGGTGTTTTTGATTCCTTACAACAGGTCCTCCGTGATGATTGCTAGCATAATATGGGGTGGGGGAGTAGTTAGTTTGACAATTGTCACTGTTGTTTTCAAGGTCATCACTGTCACATAATTTGGTTTAAAATGTTATGTAAAATTTTAGTTTGGGGGCTACAAAAGAAAAACCACAGTCACATACAAAGGGAAACCCTCAGAATTACATCTGAATTATTCCACCTCCCAAACCATGAATGCAAGAAGAACATGAGCAACGCATTTCCCCATGTGTTAAGGTGGACCTACGGATGCTAACCCAGAATATTTTACCCAGCAAAAAATGTCGACTATACATGAACGTGAGAGAGAAAAATCTCTTCCATGAACATAAAAAGAGATGGAATACATGTCTGGCAAACCAACTTCTTCATAAAATACTTGAAGCAATTCAAAGGCAGAAGAGAGGAGCCACAATCCCTCAAAACTACTAGGAAAAGAAAACTAATAAAACATAACCATAGGAGCAAAACAAAGGCTAGAAGCCAAATGGATAATAAAAAGTGAAAGGAACAACATCATCTTTCAATTATAACCTTAATATTAATGGCTAAACTCCCCAATCAAAAAGGGCATAGACTGGGAGAAGATTAGGAAACAAAACCCATCTATATGCTGTCTACAAGCAAACATCTTATTTCAATGACTAGGCACCAAAAAGGTGAAGGGATGGAAAGAAAGTATCCAAGCAAAGGTACCAAAAAGAAAGCAAGCATTTGGGGGCTATCATACAGACAAAATAGACCAAAGCAAAAGAAATCACAAGAGACAAAGAGAGGGCCACTACATCTATAAGGAACAATTTGACGATGAAGATTTCACAATTATTAAATATTATATGCACCCAACTCACGGTGCACCAAAACTTATAAAGACACCTTCAGGAATCTCAAGCACAGATTAACCCCAGCACACTACATAACTAGGGGATTCAATACCCCATTAAGTCCCTAGACAGGCAACAGGACAAAGGATAAACAGACAGACATTCGAACTAATGAAAAACAAAATGGACCCCTACAAAGCGCACTAGAATAGGTCCACCCAAACACCAAAGGAATACACGTCTAGCCAGCACCGCCATGGAAGGCTCCCAAAAGACCATATACGTGGGGACCACAGGGAACAACGATCAACAAAAGTAGAAAAAGAGTGACATAACCATGGCGACTACAGCGACTCACTAGGGCAAAAAACTGCAAATCAACTACAGAAAAACCCCCGTTACAGCCACAGTGAAGCCACATGGAGCAAACACACTCGCCTGAAGTAAGAGGGGCAGGCAAGTAAAAGAAAGAGAAAGATAAATACCATGATCCTGGAACGGAAGGACCATGAGTAAAACAACAGTAGCATATCTAGGAGGTTGGGACACCGGGTTAAAAGCAGTCCTTAAGAGGGAGTATACGTTCAAGGTGCGTACAGTAAAAAAAAAACAGAAAGAACACAATTTTCGTGAATGGCATCAAACACGCAGCTGGATAAAATACTTGAGTAAACAAGCAACAAGGATGAACCGAAAGGCGAGCAGACACAGAAGAAGTAACAAAAAGCAAAGCAGAGAATGCAATAGAAAATAGAAACAAAGAAAACAGTACAAAAAAATCAATGATCCAAAAGCGGGGGGTTCTTGAGTAGAAGTAAACCAAGTAGGACAGACCTCTGCCCATAACCAAAGAAAACGGAAAGAGGGACCACTCCAAAGCAACAGAAGCAGGTGGGAAAGGGGAAACACACAACCGACAAGTGAAAAAATCCATGACCAATCAATACGGGACGTACTCAAAAACTTAGTACCTGACGTTTGCCATAGAAGACCTAAGAAGAAAGGATGAATATCTGACATCTTGTGGAATCCCAACCAAAGCTAACCCAAGAAGAGATTGACAGCCTAAAAGGACCAATATAGAACAGGAAGAAATCGAAGATGGTAATAAGTACCTCCCAAAAAAAAATGCCCAAGGCCCGAGATGGTTTCACGAAGCAGAATTGTTATAAAATAATTTCGACCTAAGACTACAACCATTACCTACTTAAATTGTTGTTTAGAAGGATACAAACGGACGGGAATTCTCCCAGAATCCTTCTATGAAGGCCAGCATTACTCTACTAACCAAACCAGGGAAAGATACAACCAAAAAGGAGAACTATAGACCCACTCCCTATGAACACGATGCAAAATTTCAACAAAATTTTGCAAATCGCCATACAGACCACATCAAAAGATCATCCCCCATGACCAAGTTGGATTCATACCAAGAGATGCAGGGATGGTTCAACATACAAATCAATAAACACATCAAACATTCAATGGACTGAAGGACACAACACACCATCATCTCAATTGATGCGGAGAAAGCCTTTGACAAAATACAAAGCCAATCCTTTATGTTCTAAAAGTCCTGGAGGGAATTGGCTCCTAGGGGATATTCCTCAATGTAATCAAAGCCATATACAGAAACCCACAGCCAATATCACCTAAATGGGGAAATATGACAGAACAATTCCCTTTAAAGGTAGGAACTCGGCAAGGCGCGCCCCCTGTCACCACTCCTCTTCAATATAGTGCTGTGAAACCCTTGCAGGGCAATAGGCAAGAAAAGGAATAAAGGAGTTCTAATTGGAAAGAGGAAATGTCAAGCTAGATCCCTTTTGCTGAGATATGATTGTCTACCTAAGGGAGCAAGAACCCACCAGAAAACCCTAGAAATGAGATCAGCTTTGGTAAAGTGGCAGGATACAAACTAAATAGCAGATCTACAAAGATCCGTGAGCCTTCTTCTGCCACACAACAACAGCAACGTAGAACGAAGGAACATGAGCGCTCCCACTCACCAATAGCTCAAACTAATAAAAAGATACACTCAGGAACAAACTAACCAAGACCACAAGATCTTCACAACAAAAAATTTTTACAACCCTGAAAAAGGAAATTTAGGAAACAGCAAGATCCGAGAAGATGGAACAACCCCCATGCGCGATGGATGGGAAAAATAAGATATGAGTAAAAAGGGTCCATCCATCCCAAAAAACAGTGTGATACAGATTTACATGCAAATCCAATTAAAACCCCAAGAGTTTCTTTCACGAGGCGTGGAAAAAAAAAATCCTCAATTTCAGTTGGAAAAAACACAAAGACCCGAATAGCCAAAGCATCCTGAGTGCAAAAGAGTAAACAGCGGGGATCTCGATATAAAGCCAACATAACATTACTAACAGGGCTATAGTCCATAAAAACCAGCTTGGTACTGGCACAAAACAGACCAGTTGGACCAATGGAATAAAACTTGAAAGATCCAAACTCTAGCTCATAACAATTCAGCACACCTCATTTTGACAATGGTGCCATTGATACACATACCGAAATAAATAAAATAAAAATTAAAATTAAAAAAAAAAAAAAACAGGTGACATTTGGCAAGAGCCAGATGAACAGACGTAAATATAAAAGATCAAATTTCCCATTCCTACAATAACTGGATATTTCTTATTTAAGAACTGAAGTACAAATAAAGCCAAAGTTCAGTCATGTCTGAGTAGCCACAGGGGATTGATTTTAGGAGCCCTGCTGGTACCAGAATCCAATGGTACTTATCAGTACCTTGGATACACTCTCAGAATGTGCATATATCCTTCTATATATCTAAAATTATCTTCAACTGGCTTATCCCTAATGTGGTGTAAATTGTAGGGAAATGGCTGCTTTGTAGCATTTTCTAGTGAATAATGATAAGAAAAGGAACTGTACATGTATAAAGACATATTTTTCAGAATATTTTTGATTTGCAGTTGGTTAAAGATACAGGAAGACCCATAGATACAGGAAGCTCACTGAAGTTCCCACCCACCTCCCTTTTCTCCCTACAGACTGTCCTTTTCAGCTGTCAAACATGGAAGATCAGAAAATAAACTCAACCTTAGGTTGGAGAGATGGCTCCAATGTTAAGAGCATTTTGCTGCTCTTGCAAAGAATCTGAGTTTAGTTCCAGCACTCAGTCAGGTAGCTGGCAACTGACTATAAATAATTCCAGATCCAGGTGACTTGACACCCTCCCTCCTGGACTCAACAGGCACCCTCATATATATATATTTTTTAAAGAGGCTAAATTGGGTATTATGTATCTAAAATAGTGCAGATATATTTAAGCCCTCCACATAAGACCTAAGAAAGTCAGAAGACAGCAGGATTTGTCAATGAACAATGTAACTAACAGTAGATAGTTGACATCATTTTATCCTATAGATAAAAACATCAAGCCTAGGTTCTGGCTGGGACATAGCTCAGTTAATAGAGTACTGGCCTAGCATGCATGAAGCCCAGAGTTCCATCCTCAGCGATGCGTAAATGGGGCAGGTGGTCATACTTCTGTGATTAGGGAGGTAGAGCCAGGAGGATCAGTAGTTTAAGGTCATCCTCAGCCACATGGCCAGTTCAAGGCCACTCTGGGCTATATGAGACTATCTCAGAGAAAGAGGGAGGAGGAAGACACACACACAAGCACACACACACACACACACACACACACGCACACACACATACACACATATGAGAGAGAGAGAGAGAGAGAGAGAGAGAGAGAGAGAGAGAGAGAGAGATGTAGATGTTACCTGTTTCGTCAGTCTGGGGCACATGTGGTAGGGACAGATGAGTGATCCTTATGAGCCTGTGGATCAGAAACCTCAACATACTTTGCAAGGTCACTACCAACTGATCAGAGTTATAAAATAAATGGGAGTTGTGGGGCTGGGAGTGCAGCTCAGTGGTAGAATACTCACCTAATGTAAACAAAACTGTGGATTGATCCCAAGTACCTTGAAGAAGGCAGGCAGGCAGGCAGGCAGGCAGGAAGGAAGGAAGGAAGGAAGGAAGGAAGGAAGGAAGGAAGGAAGGAAGGAAGGAAGGAAGGAAGGAAGGGGACTATTTACAAAAACTGTTTGATGAACATCAGGAGTAAGACTTTTCTATTTCTCCCTGGAAAGTAATACTGGTGGAAAGGCCCAGACTCACTCTGAAGGACACCTGTGCTACTCCAATGCAGGAGAAAAAAGCATGTGTAACTTGGAGCTGTGCTTAAGGGAACCTGGATTTTCATAGTAGCTTCTTTTACCCAAACAACAAGCAAGCCTTTTATTCCTCCTTCCTTCAATCTTGTTCCCAGGCATCATAAAATACATGGGCTCTCCCTCAAGGCTCTTCAACTGGCTCCAGAGCTGTAAGTAACACCACTGTTTTTAAGACACCTTGCAGCAGCCAAAAGTTTAGCCTTCCTGGTGTGGGCTTCCCTTCACTTTCCGTGTGGCCAAACATCTGACAACCATTTGGTGGAATAAGTGAAAGGATTAGAAAAAGTAACACAACCTTTTGTTAATTTTTCCGCTGATCCATTGGAAATTCAGCTAGACCTGCAAAAACATGTTGATTCTTACTTCAATACTAGAAATGTGCTGTCTTCAAAGGCCGGGTCCCATTGTAAAGGTCGCAAATAGCTGTCCCCATAGGATTCCTAAAAGGGGGTTCTCTCACCTTTTTAACTCTGCCCTTTTCCCCTTTGAAATTGTCCCAGTGTTCTTGAGAAGCCCAGAGAGACAGTTTCCATCAACCATGTTATTACTGCTTGGGATTTCCTCTACTCTGTACCATGGCCTGAGCAGCCATGTCTGTACCATGGCCTGAGGTGCCTTGCCCAAAGGAGCAACCTGGGGTGAAAGGCGGACCCTGCCAGGTCTTACAGAGACCCTCATCTCCCTCCATGATGGACATCCTCCCTGGATTTCTTCTAGTCCACTGTCTTACCTCCCTATTGCTGAGGAAATGTACAGTGTCAGATCCTTGAGCATAGTCAGTCTGAGCATTTCCCTAAAGGTTCCTTGCCCCTCCACAAGTCTGGAAGCTACATGGAACCCAGGACAAGCTCTAGGAGAATCTCCTGCCAACAACACATCTGTAGGAGACCAGAGTCAAGGGCATGGTTCTGATATCAGACAGGCTTCTATCTCATCTGGCCACTTGTCCAGGAACAAGTTTCTGCATCCTTCTGAGGCTCTGTATTGTCAAAGGACCAACTACTCCAATTTAGTGGGATGATCACTGGTGTGGTTTTTAATGCTAGAACTGAGCAACACTTCATTCCACAACATAGAACGAATGCGTCCATGGGCCTATCAGAGAAGTTGGCTTTATAGACTTAGGAAGGAGCTGAGCAAGGGAGAAATCAAGAACAAAATGCAGGTTGGCCATTTTAAAGTCACTTTTCTTGTAAGGCAGAGACAAGGAGATAGAACAATAAAAAAAAAATTTAGCTCAGCAGTTAAACTCAGTTGTTTTTTTTTTTTTCATATAGTCAGGCAGACTGACTTCATTATATCAATAGAAAGCAGCTTGTTTCAAAAATTTGACTGTTTTCTCTCTAGTTCTGATTTCTCCAAAGGTTAGTCAAACATCTTCTTCCAGCTTGGTGAAGTGAAAGTCTCACAAAATGTGACTGCATTTTTACTTTTTAAAAAAAATTTTTATTAATTTTTTATGTGTATGAGTATACTGTCTGCATGTAGGTTTGTGCGCCCATGTTGTGCAATGCCACAGTGGTCAGAAGAGGGTGTCTGATTTCCCTGGAACTAGAGTTAAAGATGGTTCTCAGTTGCCATGTGGGTGCTGGGGATTGAACCCGGGTCCTCTGCAAGAGCAGTCGGCACTCTTAAACGCTAGGCCATCTCTCCAGCCCTGCATTTTGACTTTCTACTGGTCTGTGCAGCCATTGAAGAGCCTAGTCTGTAAAACACAGACTCTGCTTCTCAGCCATGTACACACACAGTTACTCTTGTAACTGTGTGTGTACAAGAGTAACTGTGTGTGTACATGGCTGACTGTGTGTACATGGCTGAGAAGCAGTGTAAGAAAACCTGCTATTTCTGTTTTGGGGGGGTTTGTGAGGACAAATGAGCAAAAATTGTGAAACGGATTTCTTTTCCTGCTTCTTTTGCCCCCTCCTGACTATATGCATGGGTTGAGAAACCTTCTATGAACAAAACCTGTTTTTTCCTTTCTCAATGGGAATGAGGGGGCTGCTGTGGTATAGGAGAGCAGTCCATGGAATTTGACCCTACTGTGCCTGCTATGGGCACGGACAGTGCTCCCCATGTCCTGAGGCTGCTGCACAAATGTGACTGCTTTGAGTGTTTCAGTGAGGATGCTGAAGCATGGGGTCTCCCATTGTGCCCTGGCTTGTCCACACATCCGACAAGGGAACAGCCGTCAGGGAAGTCTCAAACTAAGTTTGCTGCCAGGGATGGTAAGTAGCAACTTGGGAGGGAGCTGAACAAGTAACCTGCCCTAGAGAGGAGTGCACGGCCCTCCTTTACACTGCAGCCTCCCTCCACTGCCTACTCCTGCCTCCCATCCCATCATGAATAGATCCCATGATTCCCACAAGAAAATGTGATTACAACACCTTTGTAGAAATGCCCCAGAGTATAGGCCTGGCAGTGCCCCCAAACAGGCAGGCAAGGCTGGGGTTGTAGCTCAGCTGGCCAAGTGCTTGCCTTGAATGCAGGAAGCCCTAGGTTCCACCCAGCACTGCCTAAATGGGACCTGGAGATACACTGCTGTAATGCCAGCATTCAGGACATGGAAGAAAGAGATCAGAAGTTCAAGGTCATCCTCAGTTATATGGTGAGTTTGAGGCCACCCTGAGCTGCATGAGACCCTGAAAAGAAAGAAGAAAGGATGGAGGGAAGGAGAAAGAAAGAAAGAAAGAAAGAAAGAAAGAAAGAAAGAAAGAAAGAAAGAAAGAAAGAAAGAAAGAAAGAAAGAAAGAAAGAAAGAAAGAAAGAGAAGGAAGGAAGGGAGGATGGGAGGAAGGAAGGGAGGGAAGTGAGGGGAAATGAAGGGAAGGGAAGAAGGAAGGAAGTGGGGCAGAAGATAATGAAAGAAAGGCAAACTTTAAACACACATTTGATGGTCATGCTATAGAATATCCATTATGACATATAGTACAATACATTACTGCACATAGTATATGATTTGATCCCTAAATAGAATTTCAGTGGTGAATCTTATTTGTTTGTTGTTATTATGTTGTTCTTTTATGGGTTTTCTTTTTATACAGGATCTTCATGTAGCTTAAACCAAACAGAATTCGATATGTAAACCAGGCTGACCTTGATCTCATAGAGATCTACCTGCCTCTGCCTCCTTCATGGTGGGATAAAGGGTATGTGCCACTACATCCAGCATTGACTCATCCTATTGAAAGGGTACCTATATTGAAAACTTGGGACGGCAAAGATCTGGTTAATTGGAAAGACAGGGAATGATGTTTTTGAGACCTTAGCCCACAGGTGAGATGCACTGGATCCTGAGCTCCCAGATGCTGAGGGCTTATGGCTGCCAAGGGAAAGAGAGGAGTTTAAGGCCAGGCCATCATTTTCCAGATAAGACCCAGTTGCTGAGTGAATTAAGCGCATCAGTCAGTTTTCTAAACCCATAAAATACCTGAAGTGCTAGGGAGACAGCTCAGTTCATGAAGCACTTGCCATGCAAGTGTGAAGAGCCCAATTTGGATCCCTAAAATCTGTGTAAAGCTAGGTGCTGGGTATGTCTATGATCCTAACACTCACAGAGAGGTGGGAGGCAGAGATAGGAGACTCCACAGAAACTTGCACTCCAGCTAGCCTGGGGTATGAGCACCAAGCATGAAACTCTCTCTCATACAAGGTGGAAGGAGAGGACCAACAAACACTGGAGGTCATCTTCTGACCTCCATGTGCATGTTGTGACACATACTCTCTCACACACAGATTCACACATATATACATTCACACAATCATACACACATATTACATTAAAAAAAAACAAATAGGCACTTTCCCAGGGCTGACATATATGTTGTTTAGCTGTTCAGGACCTACCTACTTGGTTGGGTCTTCCTCCCTGAGGATTAAGCCATGCCATTTAAGAGCTACCAACTAGCCTGCCTGGAACCATACCATACTGTCTATCTAAAAAATAAGTCAAAAATGCAAACTTAAAGCATAAATCAGCAAATTATTCACACTATATCAGAAAGCAGCTAAGATACATCAAAAATAAAAACAGAACCAAACTTTGACTCAATAAAGGGAGGCTAGAATTTCATATCACACACACCCCCAACACAAGAAGTCCATATGTCCAGGTCACAACACAAAAACACAGATAATATGTGTTGCATAGGACTATCCTCCAACCAGCAGACTATGGACAGACCCCTTCTTCCCAAGCTTGGCTGCACACCCTGGCCTAGGACTATCACAAATTTGTTGACTGTTGATGCTCTATAAGAAAGGGGGGACAGGGAAAATCAGCCATACCTCCCAACCAACCAGTCAGCCCTAGTTGAGGAGGAGGGACTAGGGGATATAAGTGGAGGAAGCTGTAGGGAGGGTCTCTCTCCATTTTGCATGGCTGTGGGAAGTCACGATCCATGCCTGGATGGAGATTTTCCAGTGTGGCCTTAGTGGGGGAGCACTCACACTCCTGTCAGTAAACCTTCACCCATTGCNATATATATATATATATATATATATATAGACAAGATAATATGTTTCCACCAAATCCCACCAGTCCTATAAATGTGACATACAAGGACAACTACCCAGAGGAACCTCAGGACATAGAACATTAAAGAACAATCATAAACATGATCAAAGAATTCAAGGATTTAATATAACACACAAACAATAAGAACCCTCAAAGAACTCAAAGAGGATAAGAATAAATTCCTGACTGAAGCTCAAGAAAATACAAATATACAGCTGAATGAAATGACAGAGACAATTCAATATTTGAAAAATGAATTCACAAAAGAGAAATACTAAAGAAAACTCAAGCTGAAATGAATATAGAATTGAAAAACTCAATAAGCCAATTTTAAATGACAGGAGGAAAACCATACCAGCAGAATAAATTAAATAGAAAACAGAATATCAAGACTGAATGATAAAGTTGGAGAAATGGATGATTCAAGCAAAGGCTATGAAAGAAAAAAAATGAATAGACTCTGCAGGAAATATGGAAAGCCATGAAAAAACCAAATCTACACTATTACAGGCATAGAGGAAGAAGAATCGTAAGTAAATGGTATTGACTCAATCTTCAATGGAATTATGGAAAAAAGCTTCCCTAAATTAAACAAATACCAATACAGATACAAGAAGCACACAGACATCGAAAAACAGTAACTTCCCATGGCATATCATAATAAAAAAAGAAAAAAGAGAGGGCACTGAAATCTGCAAGAGAAAAATAAGGTACATATAAAGGAATACTCATCAGAATAACAGCTGACTTTTCAGTATAAACTATAAACCTCAGGAAAGACTGGAGCAAAGTATTCCAAGTTCTACATGATCATAGATGCCGATCCAGAATTCTTTACCCAGCAAAACTGTCTATCATAATTGAAGGAGAAAAAATATATATTTTACGATACAAATAGGCAGAAAGAATCCATGTCTACCAAACCAGCCTTACAGAGACTACTTGAAGCAATATGAAGGACTGAATAAAGGAATGGACATACACAACAGGCTACATAAAGAAAAAATGAAGGTACAATTACAGAACCACAAAATCAGACTAAGAACACAAACAAAAAAATAATAGCAACCAACATATCTTTCAATAATAACTTTAAATATCAATGGCTTCAACTCCCCAGTCCAAAGACATGGGCTAGTTGACTGGATTAAGAAGCAAAATCCATCTTTTTGTTTTCTACAAGAAACTCATCTTACCTTTAAAGATAGGTACCAACTTAGGGTGAAAGAATTGAAAAAAAGTATTCCAAGCAACTGGCACTAAGAAATAAGCAGGTTTTGCTATTCTAAGATCTGACAAAATAGGCTTCAAAGTAAAATTAATCAGAAGAGATGAAGAAGATTGCCTCATTCTGATCAAGGAAGCAGTCAACCAAGAAAATATTATAATCACGAATATTGCACCAAATTCTAGTGCACTTAGTTTCATAAAAAGAGTACTGATAGACTTTAAGACACAGGAAAATAATAGATAATTTCAATTCTCCCACTTTCTCCAGTAGACAGGTCATTTGGACAAGGAATAAACAGAGAAACATCTGAATTAACTGATATCATACATCAAGTGGACCTAATAGACATTTATGGAATATTCCCCCAAGCATCAACTTTCTACTAAGCATCAACACATTCTACTAAGCAGCCCATAGAAGTTCCTCTAGGGGCTGGAGAGATGGCCTAGTGGTTAAGAGCACTGACTGCTTTTGCAGAGGACCCGGGTTTGATCCCCAGCACCCACATGGTGGCTGAGAACCATAAGTAACTCCAATTCCAGGAGAACTCCAGCTCCAGGGGAATCCAACACCCTCTTCTGACCTCCGCGACATTGCACGACACAGGTGCACAAACCTACATGCAGACAGTACATTCATACACATAAATAAATAAATTAAAAAAAGAAGTTCCTCTAGAGTAGACCACATACTGGGGCACACACACACACAAAGACCCTCAACAAATAAAAAAATGAAATAATTCCATATATTCTATCACACCACAACACAATAAAACTTAAAATTGACATCAAAAGAAGCTCTAGTACCTACATGAACTCATAGAAATTAACACTTTGTCAGATGTATCTGCAGTGAAGGTTTCCTCCCACTCTGTGGGTTTTCTCTTCACTTCCTTTATTGTTTCTTTTGATGTACAGAATCTTGAGTTTAATGAGGTCCCATTTGTCAATTGTCGATCTTATTTCTTGTGCAGCTGCTATCTGATTTAGGAAGTCTTTTCCTACGCCTATGTCTTGTAGTCTGCTGCCAAGTTTCTCTTCTCTCACCTCCAGAGTTTGGGGTTTCACGTTGAGGTCTTTGATCCATCTGGAATTGACTTTTGTACANTTTTCATTTTTTTATTGATCTTTGTGTATTTCATGAATCATGTTCCAATTCAGGTTCATGGAGTCATATTTCCTTTCCCTTCCCCTTCACCCACCCCCCCACCCCATCGCCAGATCATGCCATTCTGCTATAAACTGTCCTGCATCTTTCTCTCAGTTGTTTTTCAGTTTTACATTTTTTTTTTTTAATAATTTGTGAGTACAAGCTCCTTCAATGTAAAAACAATTTGCAAGCAGTTGTGTCCAAACCCACAACAGCCCAAGGGTTCCCCATCCAGAAGGGGGTGCTTGTAAGTTCAATAAGTTGATGCAAATGAGTGTAGCTATGTTGTAGTTTTGCCCATCACCCCAATCGTAGACCGCGGGGTTCATATACTACCTCAACAAAGCATCACCTCTGGTAGCGAGCACGATATGTATGACGCCTCGTCAGGCTTGAAAAGGGGCACAGGTGGATGAGAAGCAAAACACTCTACTTTCTCTGAGCAGCTGTTGTCCGTGACTTGGTCAATTCTGGCTAGTTTCCTTTCTGGGTTGACATTTGTCCAGGATAACTTTTGATCTACTAATGACGCACAAGCATAGATATATAAGTATTAAACAGTATAACCTGTTATGGTGAGGCTTACGGTTGGGTAACCGACATAACAGGTTAGATACTGTTTAAATCCCTATATTAGGTATTTAAACAACTAATAGGCAGATGTGTTTGGAGTGGTATGTTAATCTACGAATTACATTTTTCTGTTAAATATGACAGGGTCTTACTGTGGCTTATAACATCTCCTACCATGTCAGAGGGGATAAAAGAATAAAAAGAGCTTGTGGCATCAGCAGTGGGTTATTCCTCCAAGGAAAGAGCTTAATAGCCAATTAGTATTGGGATATACGAGCACATGGCTGCCTGTTGCACAGTATTTCCAGGCGGTGAGGTGTAATGGTGCTAACGGGGAGTCTGCTTGACTCAAGGGAGACCATATTTGGCTTAGTGGTTTTTTTTAGTGGCTTGGTAAAACTCTCTGGTATTCCAGAGACCAACATCTGTACTTATTGCATGTGTGGTCTTCAATACTCTTTCCATGTTACCATCAGGGTCTTAACAGCAGGGCCTTATCGCCTTTTCTTGCAAGTATCGCCAGTTTTTAGAGGCAAGGAAGCGTTTACCTTTTGTGGGGGCTTGTATCCCTGGCCAACATCTCCTTGGTAGAAATAATCCATTGCTGATGTCCAGAACTCCTGAATTAAGATATTTTGTGTAAGTGCATAGCTTACGGGAGACTTTAGTATTATATTTGGTTGAATAGCGAATAAGCCTTTTCAATAGTTCCTAGGTCTATTAGTCAATTCCAGAAGGCAGTTTTACTGGATTTATAAGAGATTCCCTCTATAGCAGTTGGCTCCAATTAACATTTGGAGACCGAACCTCATCATCATCATATTTCTCCTTGTCTATGGGGGGGAGGTAAAAAGTCTCTCATATTAAAACCGTTGCAGTGCCGGTGTGTGGTGGCGCACGCCTTTAATCCTAGCACTTGGGAGGTAGAAGGCAGGCAGATCTCTTGTGAGTGTTCAAGGCACAGCTGGTCCTACAGAGTGATTCCAGGACCAGCTGGGGTACAGGGAGACCCTGTCTCAACGAACAAAACAAACAACAACAACAAAAAAAACAAAAAACCTTTGCCAGCCCCGTAGAAGGTAAGTTTTCGTTAGGACTCATTATAAATTCAGTTGTTACAGAGTAGGATCCGCAGAGGGGTTTGATGTTTGTCAGCAATCTGAGGGCTTTTCGTTCTTTCAATTGTTCAGACGGCAACCTTTCTGTTGGCACTGTTCTGGTACACCCTACTCAATGCAAGCTGTATCTTTTCTTTCTCAGCCATTAAATTGGTGACATTTTGCCCTGTTGGAACATACAAATCCTTTTCCTAGTTAGTTTTAAGATTTTGATGCAAGGTTTTTTACAAAAGGTTTCATATCTTCTGTATCCCCCCCCCTTTGTTTTTAGGTTTTGTGTTTTTGACCCATAGCGCCAAAGGAGTTGTAATTATACACTACCTATCAGGGACTGAAAGGCACTAGATTTCATCAAATTCACCATTCTGTTTTGGGTGACTGTATGTGGTTAAACTGGGAAGCAAACGTAATTTTTACGTTCAATCATGCTTAAAGTGAAAGATGAATGACAAGAGGTGTACTACAATAGAAAAAAATTATAGAGAACATTTGTTGTGCCAATCCAAAGTTATTGCTATACAGATTTTATGTAAAAACAAATGTGGACCACAGCAATTTCGTATCTCCATTTAACTCTGATGAATTACCGTTTTTATCAGAGTTTAACCAATGTTGTGTAATATAACACATATTACTTTTTACTAAGTCCTAAAAACACCATGTACCCTGTAGACATGTATCTGGGATAAACTGGACTACTTGTTGAACTCAATTCAATTAAATAGGCTCTCATTGAATATACACCGGTGTCCTCCTGCCCCTCCCACCCTTCCCCATCTACACTTTCAGTCAGTTTTTTCTGATGCAAGTCCTTCTGCTGTGCTTTAAGCACCTTCTAGTTTAATATGGCATCTAACTCCAAGAGTGTTATAACGGGTTAGATCTACATAATTTGAGGGACACCATTTGTTTGTTTTTTTCTGGGACTGGTGTTACTTCACGTAACATAAGTCTCTTAGCTCCATCCATTTACTGGCAAAGTCATGATGTTGTCCCTATTTAGCCGCTGCATAGAACTCTTTCGGTACATGGTACCACATTTCTTTATCCACTCACCAGGTGAGGGGCAACGTCTGGCTGGTTTCCAGCGTCTTTGCTTATTGTTGAAGAGCTGCAATATAAATAGGATGTGCATGTATCCTATGCAGTTAAGAAGAGGTCTTGTGGGTAATACCCGGATGGTATGACTGGGTTCAAATGGCAGACTCATTTTTGAGTCTTCTAAATGTTTCTCCACACTGCTTTCCACAGTGGCTGTACAAAGTTACCATTCCCACCAGCAATGGATTGAGTGTTCCCTTTTCCCCCAACCTCTCCATCACTTGGTATCATTTGTTTCTTGATCCTAACGCAGTTCTATTGGAGTAAGATGATATCTCATAGTGGTTTTAATCTGCATTCTTAATTATTATCCATTGTTGACACTTCTAGATGTTTCTCGGCCATCTCTAATTCCTCTCTGTGAAGTCTCTATGCAGATCTTTGCTCCATCTCTTTTGAGTGTTTATTTGTTTTCTTTCTTCTTTAGTTTTTTGAGTAACTTGTATACTTTGGACAAACCTCTCTGCTCATGGGATTGGAAATAAATATAGTAAAAATGTCCATGCTCCCCAAACTTGTGTACAGATTTAATGCAATCCCAATCAAATTCCCAAGAGTTTTCTTCACACGGCTGGGAAAAAAAAAATTCCTCAATTTCATTTGAAAAACCAAAAGACCCTGAATAGCCAAAGCAAACCCTGAGCAAAAAGAGCAATACAGGGGGGATTGCTCTACCAGACATCAAACTATACTACAGGGCTATAGTCCAAAAAACAGCTGGGTACTGGCACACAAATAGACTGTTTGACCATGGATATAAAACTGAAGATCCAACCTCGAGCTCATACAATTTCAAGCCACCATATTTGACAAGGGGGGCCAAGAAGACACACATGGAGGAAGATAGCATCTCCCAACAATGGTGTTGGCAAAACTTGATCACACTGTAGAGAAGAATGAAATTCAACCCTAGCCTCTTGCCCTGTACCCCCCCCCCCCCCCCCCCCCCCCCCCCACCAGCCGAGGGGAAAGAGCGGCGAACAAAAAAAAAGAAAACAAAAAAAAAAAAGAAAAAAAAAAAAAAAAAAAAAAAAAAAAAAAAAAAAAAAAAAAAAAGAAAGAAAGAAATTAGAAAGAGCACAAATAAATGACTTAATGGTACAATTCAAGATTCTGGAATAACAAGTACAATCCAAACCCTGCAGATGAGAAAAAAGTGGCAAAAATCATAGCATAAATCAATGAAATAGAAATCAGGAAAACAATACAAAGATCAGTTAATCTAAGAGTTGGGGTTTTTTTTTGAAAGATGAGAAGATGAACAAGATACAGTGACCTTTAGCCCAGCTAACCAAAAGAAAGAACAAATCCAAATGAACAAGATCAGAGATGAAAGGTGAAACACCACAATAGACAACAAAGATCCACAACATTGTAAGGAGATACTTTAAAATCTATATTCAATTAAATTAGAAAATCTAAAAGACATAGATAAATTTCTAAATTCAATGGAACCAACAAACTTAAATAAGAAGAGATCAACAACTTAAACAGATCCATAACAATAAGGAAATTGAAACAATTATCCAAAGCCTCCCAACTTAAACAAAGCTCAAGTCTACATGGATTCACAACAGAATTGTACCAGACTGTCAAAGAAGATCTACACACCAATACTGCTTGAATTGTTTAAAAAGATGGGAAAATCCAAACTCCTTCTACACAGTCAGTATTACTTTAACTCCAAAACCATGTACAACAAAAAAAGAGAAGACTATAGGCCCATATCCCTAATGAACGTAGATGCAAAAATTCTCACCAAAATACTGGCAAATCACTTACAGAAACATATAAAAAAGATCACGCACCATAAACAAGTTGGCTTTATTCCAGAGATGCAGGGATGGTTCATTATACATAAGTCAATAAACATAATAAATCGTATAAATGGACTTAAAGACAACTTCACATGATCACCTCAATAAGATTCAGAAAAAAACTTTGACAAAATCCAAAATTCATTCATGATAAAAAAAAATCCTAGAAGGAATTGGATTGCAGGGATGGAGGAAACATACCTCAGTACAACTAAGGCTATATACAATGAACCACAATAAACGTCAGTCTAAATGGAGAAAAATTGAAGTATTCTCATTAAAATCAGGAACCAGACAAGGCTACTATCTCCACTTCTTCTCAATATAGTGCTCGAAATCTTAGCTAAAGAAATAACACAAGCGAAAGAAATTAAAGTGGTACTAATTGAAAAAAAAGAGATAAACTTATCCTCATTTGCAGATGATGTAATATACATAAGCAATCAAAATATCCACCAGAAAATTTATAGAAATTATCAATACTTTCAGCCAAGTGGCAGGATACAAAATCAATTTACAAATGTCACTAGCCTTTCTTTTTTTTTTTTTTTTTAATTTCTGTATGTGTATCAATGTACTGTCTGCATGCAGGTCTGTGCACCCGTGTCGTGCAATGCCGTGGAGGTCAGAAGAGGGTCTCAGATTCCCCTGGAGCTGGAGTTCTCCTGGAATTGGAGTTTTAGACGGCTCTCGGCCGCCATGTGGGCGCTGGGGATCGAACCCGGGTCCTCTGTAAGAGCGGTCGGCGCTCTTAACCGCTAGGCCATCTCTCCAGCCCCTAGCCTTTCTATATACCAATAACAAGCAGTTAGAGAGTGAGTTCATAGAAACCCTCCCATTCACAATAGCCTCAAAAAAATAACTAGGAATAAACTTAACCAAAGACATTAAAGACCTCTATAATGAAAACTTTAAATTTTTGGAAAGAGATTGAGGAAGACACAAAGAGATAGAGAAATCTGTGCTCATGGATTGGTAGAAGTAATTTTGTGAAAATGACCATCCTACTAAAAGCAACTTAGAGTTTCAATGCAATCCCAATAAAACTCCCATGATATGCGTCACAGAAATAGAACGAAAGCATCTTAAAGTTCATATGGAATCACAAAAGACCCCAGATAACCAAAGCAATCCTGAACATAAAGATCAAAGCTGGGGGAATTACCATACCAGATTTCAGACTATATTATAGAGCTTTAGTTATAAAAACAGCATGGTATTGGCACAAAAACAGACATATAGATCAATAGAACAAAATAGAAAAACTAAATATGAATGCACAAAATTTTAGCCACCTGATATTTCACAAAGGTGCCAATAACATATACTAGAGGAAAGACAGAATCTCCAACAAATGGTTGATTTCCATGTGTATCTATCACCCTAGAAAGGACTTCCTACGTTGAACTTCAGTCACTCAAGAATTAAGGCCAACAATTGACAAACATGAAACTAAGGCCTCATTAAACTAAAAAAGCTTCTGTACAGCAAAGAAAACAACCAATCAAGTGAAGAGGAAGCCCACAGAGCGGGAGAAAACCTTCACCAGCTATACCGCGTCAGAGGAGTGATATCCAGAATACACAAAGAACTCAGAAAACAAAGAATCAAGAAAACAAATGACCTAATTAAAAAATAAGCTATGGATCTGGACAGAGCATGCTCAGAAGAAGAAATAAATACGGCTAAGAAGCACCTTAAAAAGTATTCAACATCCTAGCTAACTTCTATTAAAGATCACTAGTGGCAAATCCAGGCATGCTGTGCTCTCACTGGGAAGGACTATGTCAAGGACTTGAATGGATGATGTCACAACTGAGGATTAGATGATCTCTACTGACCTGTACTCACAGACTTTGTATAAAGTGTTGGACTTTACCTGAAAGCTGCAAAAAATGAGTGGCTTAGATATATTTATAATAAACTGGCAAACATTTTCTATAAGAAGAAAGACTAAGACCACTTATTTGAAGCAAAGATGAAGTCTCACCATTCAATTTGCTTTCTCATTAGTTCCTTCCAAAGTACATTAAAACTGGGATTGACAATTTTTTTTCATAACAAATCCTCTCAGGACGTTGTATAGCCTGTGGTAAGTTCAAAGAGCGAGGAAGACATTTTGAATTTTAGAGTTTTCAGTGTGACCACTCCCACCCCAAGGTGAATGTTCTCTTTTTGTTCTACTAAGACAATACATATCAGCACAGAGATTGTTTCCAATTTTTAAAAATGTAATATTATGAAAAGTATTTTGCTTAAAGTTGTATATGTATTGTGTATATACCTCAAGTTCAGATTAGTAACTTTGATTTGTGTTTTAAAGAAAATAACACAAATTAATAACCTTGGTTATTCCCTAATGTCATTAAGACCAACATTGGTGTTACATGTCATTTTGTATGTTTCTCTTATATTCTGTGTATTGTGCTAACAAACCAACCCCTAACCCAAATTACTGAGCTGCTGTTAAAAAATGAAGCGGGAAAACTTGATGTGGTAGACCTATTTCTGTCACCCAGAAGCACACTTTGAAACATAACGCAGCTGCGAATACTTGTCAGGCTCGTGTCTGAGTGTTACTAGCAACAGAACTGCATAGTGAGCAGTTAGTAGATTATTCTTTTTATTGATCCTTACACCAACTAAATTACTAATTGATCATAAGTTGTGATTAAAACTATCAGGTGATTTCTTGTTTTTTTTTTTTTTTTTTTTTTTTGGTCCTTTTCAAGACAGGGTCTCCCTGTAGCCCCAGCTGTCCTGGACTCACTCTGTAGACCAGGCTGGCCTTGAACTCCAAAGATCCAACCTGCCTCTGCCTCCTAAGTGCTAGGATAAAGGTTGTGCGCCACCACGCCCAGTCAGGTGATTCTTAATTGAAAATTACGGTGTGAATATATCTACCCAATGAGGTGAACAGTCTGTACATAAATATTTATTAGCTGCAGCCTTTTTACGGTATAAATTATACTGTGGTTAAGGCAAATTTAAGACTATAAGTAAGGTGTATGTCCAAGGAAAACTTGATAAACTTTTAATTTTGAGATTTTTCTTTTTTTTTTTTTTTTTTTTTTTTTGGTTTATTTCATAGGTTTCCTTGTCTCCTCTACTACAGAAATGAATTGCTTAACAACACAACAGTGTGGGGGCTGGAGAGATGCCTAGCGTGTTAAGAGCACCGACCGCTCTTGCGAGGAACTGGGTTCAATCCCAGCACCCACATGGCGGCTGAGAACCGTCTGTAATCTCAATTTCCAGGAGAACCCAGTTCCAGGGAATCCGACACCCTCTTCTGACTCCGCGCATGCACGACACAGGTGCACAAAAACCTACATGCAGACAGTACATTCATAGACATAAATAAATAAAATAAAATATAAAACAAAAACAATACAAAGTGTGAATGTTCTGAAGGCTTTCAAGAATTTGGTTGAAAATTTGATATGATATATATTATTTGTAGTAAGAAATTATTTGATCCTAAATAGTTTTTGTATTTGTTTAGGGCTTTAACATCTGAAAGTTGAAGATATTTCTGTCAGAATTATAAACAAGATTATCTAGTGTTAAAACATATTCTTGGTGACTATATGCCTTTCGTGGCCTGAACATTTAAAGGTTAGTATAAACTGGCAAATTTTAGAATATTTAAAGGATGAACTACTTTTAATATCAACCTTTTTAAATTTCATAAAGATGTAAAAAATAATAGTGCATATGATAAGCATTGACAAAACTTTAAAAAAAGATTATTCAGTAAATGTAAAACACGGGCTGAGAGATGGCTTAGCGGTTAAGAGCCCGCGACGCGTCTTGCAGAGGACCGGGTTCGATCCCCAGCACCCACATGGCGGCCAGAGAGCCGTCTGAGACTCCAATTCCAGTGAGACTCCAGTTCCAGGGGAATCCGAGACCCTCTTCTGACCTCTCGCGCGCACTGCACGACACGGGTGCACAAAACTGCATGCAGGAACAGTTCATTCTACACATACAAAAAGAAATAAAAATTAATAAAAAAAAATTTAAAAAAAAATGTAAACACAGTAATCTAAATCCAGGTCAGGCACAGGAGATCAGTGTTAACTAACAGGACTGCTTTGTGTTTATGTATTTGTATAAAGTCTAAACATAACATTTGCTATTTGTCCATGCATTTACAAAGTTGATCCTGAATCACCGGGCTTTGCACTGCTATGTTTTGGTCATGTGTCTTGTACTTCTTCAGATCACAATGAGAAATTTCTTCTTGTATATTAAAAATTCCCTTAAAAACTAAAAAAAGTGATTCACATCCTTTAAATTAGGAAAATGCAAATCAAATTTACTTTAAAAACTTCAGCCGGGTGTGGTGGCACACACCTTTAATCCTAGCACCTGGAGGCAGAGGCAGCGGATCTTTGTGAGTTCAAGGCCAGCCTGGTCTACAGAGTGAATCAGAGACAAGCTGGGCTACAGGGAGACCCTGTTAAAAAAGACCAAAAAAAATTTTCATCTTACCCCAGTTAGAATAGCCAAGATCAGAGAACAAATGACACCAAATGACACTCGGTCACTGCTAGGGGATTGCAGACTGGCAAAAACACTGTGGAAATCATTGTGGAACACTCTTAAAAAACTAAAAATAAATTTACCCTATGACCCATTTATACCATTCATTTGGCATATACCCAAAGGACTCAATATCCTTGCTCACAGAGATACTTGCTCAGCCATATTTGTTGCTGCTCTTTTTGCAATAGCTAGGAAATGAAAGTAACCTAAATGTCCCTCAACTGATGAATGGAGAGTGAGAATGTGGTACATTTACACAATGCAGTTCTACTTGGCAGTAAAGAAAACAAAATCAAGAAATTTGCAGATAAGTGGATGGAACTAGAGCTGTATGTAATAAAGTAACAATAACTCAGAAAAAACAAGAACAATGTTTTTCTCTCATATGTGATCTTAGCTCCAAATTCTTAGATGTGGAGTGTATTTTTTATTTTAATTTTTTAAATTTTTTTGTATTTTTTATTTCTTGTTGTGTATATTGAATGTACTGTCTGCATGCAAGTCTGTGCACCCGTGTCGTGCAATGCCGTGGAGTCAGAAGAGGGTGTACGGATTCCCCTGGAACTGGAGTTTCTCCTGGAATTGGTAGTTTCAGACGGTTTCTCAGCCGCCATGTGGGTGCTGGGGAAGAACCTGGGTCCTCTGTAAGAGCGGCCATGCTCTTAACCACTATGGCCATCTCCCAGCCCTATATATTATTTTTTATGTGTATGAATATACTGTCTGCATGTAGGTTTTGTGCACTCATGTTGTGCAATGCCGAGGATCAGAAGAGGGTGTCGGATTCCCTGGAACTGGAGTTAAACTGGTGGGTTCTCAGCCGCCATATGGGTGCTGGGGATTGAACCCGGGTCCTCTGCAAGAGCAGTCGGTGCTCTTAACCGCTAGGCCATCTCTCCATCCCCAAGGGAGTGTATATTTTGATACAATTGTAGGGGCCAGGAAAATAGAAAGGAATCATGGGAGTAAAGGAGAAGAAGTTGCTAGAGGAGAGGAGGATAGTAGGGTGTGGGTGTTACCAAGTGGGAGTTGGGAAAAACAGGGAGGAAATAGGGAGAGTTAGACACGGGGACAGAGGAGAGATAAATAATGCTTAGGCGGTATGAAAAAACAGAGGGAAATGTATTAGTCCAAACCTACTTGAAAAAATCATATAGGGCTGGAGAGATAGCCTAGCGTTAAGAGCGCCGACTGCTCTGCAGAGGACCCGGGTTCGATCCCAGCACCCACATGGCGTGAGAACCGATCTGTAACTCCAATTCCAGAGATACTCCAGTTCCAGGGGAATCTGACACCCTCTTCTGACCTCCGCAGCATTGCACGACACGGGTGCACAAACCTGCATGCAGACAGTAACATCATACACATACAAAAATAAATAAAATAAATTGAAAAATAAATTAAAAAAAAAAAGAAAATACTCATATAATATTTACATGCATGTATGTGTGTAGCTGAAGGCTTTATAACAACAACAACAAAAACAGTACCAGGCAGGGGAAACTTCCCTTCAAATTGTTAGTCAGAGTTGTCCAAGAGACTCCCCAAATAACATAAGCTATTGCCACAGCCCTTATTACCTCCCAAAGCTTGAGGGTAATCTCTGTTACTGAGGACAGAACATATTGTGGACACAGAACTTGAAGCAATTGAGCTACAGCTGATCTAGAAGCCTCCTCCTTGAAGACTAGCTCCCATGGTATCAGAGGATACAAACTGCCAAGGTAGAAAAACCAATGAATGGTTCAACCCAGCTGTAAAGCCTAATAAACACAACAACAACTGGCCCAGCAAACTAGCTCTATTGGTTTAGTAGTGACACTTTTATCTTGGGGGTAATCAACAGCTGTCTAATTGGACATAAGGCCCACTCAGTGGGAGGGAATTCATAGGTGGCACTATAGAACTGTGACCCAGGAAACGTGAGCTGAATAAACCCTTTCCTCCCCAAGTTGGTGTCAGTCAGTGTTTTGTCACAGCAATGGAAGACAAACTAGAACAGAAATTGGTACCAGAGAGTAGGCTATTGCTGTGACAAACCTGACCTTGGTGTTTTGGGGAAAGATTGTGGAGGCTTTTGGAACTTTGGACAAGAAAGATCATTGACTGCCTAAAGATCGTGGCTGTGGAACTTGGAGCAGTTTTGCTGAAGGAGTTGTAGACGATGGAGGCCTGGCTTGTGAAGTTTCTAGTTTCAAAGAAAAGCAGAGAGCATCAGGACTGTTTAATCTGTGGGTTCTGGTCAGCTGGGGCTGAAGAATTAGCTGTAAGTAACAAGAGATCAGAACCTGAAGTGAAATCTTTGCTTTACTGGGACAATTGATGCTGGTTATCTAGGGCTGAAAAATCAGCTGTAAGTAACAAGCGACCAGCATCACTGTGGTGAGATCTTCTGGGAAAAATTTCTTCTGGGTCAGCACACAGAAGCTGTATTCCAGAAGGTGCCTGAGCCTCCATGTCAAGCCAGAAGCAGGACTTGGTAACATGTAAGAGTCTCCTATTTGGTTCCGTTGTTAAAAGCATGAAGGGATCACAGAGAGCAGCTGAGGCCTGGCACTATGAGAGGCCAGGAAAGGCCACTGGTCAGAGTGCAGCCTTGGTTGCAGTGAAGACCCCAAGATTTGAGGGGTCAGGAAGAGAAGTTGAGGTTTTGCATCAGGAGAGGCCAGAAGCAACCTAAGTTTCAGTGGGGACCCCAGCTTTTTGGAGATGCCGGGACCATGGGACGACCACCCAGAGCAGCGGCACATGTGGAATGGAGTTGGTCTGGGCCTGCGAGATGAGCTGTGTGAGCCACAGATGGCAGAGTCAGAGAAGGGGAGCTGCTAAAACCCTTTGGAGACCAGAAGATTGTGAGTGAGTCCCAGGTGTCCAGCCTTGAGCTACTTTGCTGGACGTAGGTTTTGTTTGAGTGTGCCTGATTCTTCCCTTTGAAATAAGACAGTACTTGTTTTGGATTTTACAGCAGCCCACAGTTAAGAGACTTTTAACAGACTGTGAACTTATAAGTGTTTGGACATTTTAAGGACTGTGAGGCTTTTGAGGTTGTACTGTCTTAGGTTGTGATTCATGTTAACATCATATTTTGGGGATAAGAACTGGAAAGGTGGTGGTTTAATAGTGATGTGTTTTGTGTGTCAAGTTGACAAGGGGTCAATTGTGCTGGATAGCTTTAGTGTCAACTTGACACACCTGGGTTGAGGGAGCCTCAATTGGGGAATTGGCTCCATTGGATTGGCCTGTGGCCACATCTGTGGAGTATTGTCTTGATGGTCGAGCAGTGTGGGAGGGCCCAGCCCACAATGAGTGGTGCCACCCTGGGCAGGTTGTTGTGTACTGTATAAGAAGGCGGGCTGGGCATGAGCCAGGGGAGCAAGCCAGTGAACAGCATTCCTCCATGGCCTGTGCTTCAGCTCCTGCCTCCAGGTTCCTGCCCTGAGTTCCTGCCTTGGGCTCCCTGAGTGATGAACTGTGACCCAGGAGATGTAAGCTGAATAAACCCTTTCCTCCCCAAGTTGGTGTTGGTCAGACTGTTTTGTCACAGCAATGGAAGACAAACTAGAACACCATCTGGGCTTCCAGAGCCAAGTTCCACAGACTGCATACTTCCTGGAAGGGATGGTGGGGCTCTGAAATGATGGGCTCCGTGGCCCATTGGCTTAAACCTGGAGCAAAAGGGCCACTCCTCTGTGTGGCATGCCATCCCTGGTCACCTGAGATCCAACCACGGGGGCATTTAGTGATCAGAGATGTCTGCTGACATTAGCAAGAAGGGCAGAGGTTGGTAAGCTCAGCTCACTGGCTGCTATGCCTGGGCACCAGCTGGGCATCTCCTACCTCCAACCTCATTGCCTTTTCTTTAGGCAGCCACAGCTCCAGGCATCGAGGTCTTTCATACAGCCTTGGGCTAAGGCATAAAGGTAATATATTCTCCCTGCATTTCTTCTTTTGTTCCTAGAAGCCCCAGAACACCCAGTCTCCATAAGTATCACTGACTTACAACCATGGGTCACATGTTCTCTCTACATCACCATTGAAATATGAAGATTCATTCCCTGCTCTGGGCCATTTTCTCTCGAACAAACTCACAGTTCTCACAACAAGAAAAGGAGAAGAAAAACTACACAACAGAGGGACTGTAGTTTACAAGCTCTGTATCTTCTAAAGAACTAAAGGTGAAAGAGCCTGGAGAGATGGCGCAGTGGTTAAGAACACTTGCTGCTCTTCAGATGTGTGTTCCCAGCACTCAGGCTGGAAGTGGCCTGTGACTCCAGTTCCAGGGGAATCTTCTGCCTTCTTCTGGCCTCTTTGGACCCTGCACTCACTCACACACACACAC
Organism: Rhizomys pruinosus; assembly: GCA_009823505.1. Lineage (NCBI taxonomy): Eukaryota > Metazoa > Chordata > Mammalia > Rodentia > Spalacidae > Rhizomys > Rhizomys pruinosus. The sequence goes on along the minus strand of VZQC01013045.1, from coordinate 1,027,617 downwards.
ACACACACACACACACACACACACACACCTTTAAGGGAAAGAGTTCAAACTTGGCCCCAAATAATGAAATGGTCAACATTTAATGAGGTGAAATGCTTACCATCCTAACGTGATCATTAGATGTTATATCAGTGACTACATTATATTGTCACATTATACTAAAAAGAAAAAGAGAGCTTTAAAAGGAAGAGCTTCTCTTCAGAAAGGACAGGCAAGGTTTGTCATGAATGATTTCTTTGTTTCAGAGCTTCTGAAAACCTGTCTCCAGAACTGTGAATGTTACCAAACTTACCTGTCCAGAGCAGCTCTCTGTCAGAAAGCATCTCATGAGACTTGGCTTCTATGGAGCACACATGGGGAAACACTGCCTCACACACCCTGTCATTATTTCCCTTCTTCATATGACATCACCTTTAGGCTAGACAGAAACCTTCCCTTCAGTCCCAAGTAAATACAATTTTCATGAACTTCTGTCTTCTTGATGTCTCCTTAAATCTCTCTCTGTCCAAGTCAAACCTGGATTCAGAATGACGATTTTTTTTCTGCTCTGCCAAAAACCTCACATTGAGACATTTATCCTCAAATATTTTCAGCCTTCAAAGGTTAAAAAAAAAAATCAAAGGCAAGATGAAATCCTAAGACTGAAATTCTACCAGCTGTTCTGAAAGGTTTTAATAGTCCCCTCCGCCCTTGAGTTCCACAGTCACCCTCAGACCTAGATGGCTTCCTGTGTGTTTCTTGGTTCTCTCTAATTAGATGTTTAAGCTTCCTTCCTTCCAGGAGCCTGACAGCGGTGTACACCCAGAAATCATTGCTGTGGGTTCTGTAGCTCCGGCTTAGAGGAAAGCTTTGGCCAGCAGCAAGTCTGAAAAATGTTCTCATCCTCAGCACAGTAATTACAAACGACTGCAACCATCACTTAGCGAGCCTTGCCCGGGAAGTATGGGAAGCATTTAGCCTGCACTGTTTCCATTCTGATGCTGAGAAGAGACACAGGTATCCCTCCCATCCTTCACCCTCAATCTGATGGGTGAGACCCCTGACTTTAGGGAGGCTGAGCCTGCCTGGCTAACTCTGACACTAACCCCTCAATATGGACTTATTGTGTAGTTTAATGTCCAGTTGCTGGAGGAGACTGAGGAGAAATCTGTCTTTTTAGCAAGTCAACCTGGGCTTACCAGCTTCTTTCCAGAAGCTTCCATCACATGATGCTAAAGTTTGCTCAGTGTGTTATAGCATTTCTATTTTGTTTTGTTTTGTTTGTTGTTTTGATCTGGTCTTCATACAAATTACACATGTGTAGATCAGATTCTGTCTTGGACATCTGGGTCTCTATGTATGTGTGTGTCTTGTCTCTGTGTTCTTTTTGTGGATGAAAGGGAACCACACTTTGCCATATTAATCAAAAATCAGCTTAGACCTCATCTTCAGGGCATTCTTCAAAGAGAAGAAAGCAATTCCAAGAAGGTAGTTTGTCCTATGTTGACAGAAGAGCTCTGCCCCCATTTATGAATAAAATTAAAACATGTAAATCCAACAGCTTTTGAACAACTAGACAGGAGACTCTCCTATATGCTTTGTGAGTTGTTTTTAAGTTCTTGCAACCACCATGGCAAGGCAGCTCCAACTTAGTAAATCAAGAAGTCAGTTTCAAGAGAATGATTAGTGAGGTGAAGCCCAGCTGGATCTGGAGGGATGGTGACTGCAGACAGGCAGGTCTGATCTGGTACAGCAAGGACATCACCTCATCCTGCCAGGACCAATGGCCTCACTGAGGCTCAGAACATTCTTGGTATCCCATTTCTGTATGCTCGGGCTGAGATGTAGAAAGTTCCAGAACAGCCCTTGGGACCTTGTTTTCCCAAGTGCAAAGAAGCAGGATGGGTCGAGCGACCACAAGCTTGCCTGATAAGAGACACTAACATCACCGAGCTCCACGCAAGCCTCCCTTTCCACTTGGACTTCTTGGTCTGACTATTGCATGATGCTCATACAATATGAAATGCCTGCTAAAACAGCAGATCCCAGCCAATGGCTCATTTAACATGTCACTACCTTGATTTTCAGAGAAGTCTCCAGCCTGGGCTACAAGTCTCTTTGAACACACACACACAAACACACACACACACACACACACACACACACACACAAAGACGTTTGGAGGTGATGACATAAATGAGGCTGTCTCTCATACGACCATGCGCAGGCCTGACTGCACCTAAGACGTTCCAAGGGATTTTCTTTCTTTCTCTCTTTCCTGCCTCCCAAACTACCTTCTTTGTCTGGAGACCCCTCTTTGCCCTCCTGTCTTTTATAGTGTCGCTTACTGCTTTGCCTGAGACTTAAATGAATTCAAGGACACAAAGGGATAATGAGGCTGGTTACCTGAGGCAAGAAGCCACCTGTGTGCATTGAGAGAGGCTCCATCTCATGTGTCCTGCCAACTTATACTGAGCCCATTAGTCGGGAGGGCTACCCAGCTCCCTTACTCCCAGGAAGCCCCTGTGCCACCCCAGCTGACAGGTTCTGAGGAAGCCATGGGGGAAGGCACCTGCATGAGTCCTGTCATCCTTACTAACTCCATCCTTTTTATACTAGAAAGAGATCAAGAAGAAATGACAGGTGACTGAGCCATCCAGAGTCATAACAGCTACATCTGATTATGACATAGTCCCAAGTGCGTACTGGAGCCAATAGTGTCCGTTAGGCTACATGATGGGGCAGAGGTGCTATGAGTCCTCCTAAATCACCTGTCAGGCATCCTTACCAACTCTGTAACCTACAAAGTCAGAACAAAGTTAGTGACTCAAAATGTTTTGTTCCTAACAGGCAACTACAGCTAAGAGTTAGCAAACCCCCTCTGTTTTCTCTGCTGAACAATCAGCTTTGTTTTCCCTTCCCTTCCTATTTTCTCTCCTCTCTTCTGCTGGCTCAGTGCTGCCTAAGTTTGGGAATATTAGATAAAAAATTCGCACAAAGGCTCCATGCTACATATGTCCAATTTCATCTATTCGTGTAGCATATATCCATGCTTCAGAGGCAAGACGTCAGGGAAAAACAGCAGCGTGCAGGGCTCGGCAGATGAAGCAGCCGCCAGGGATGAGTTATCCAAAGTCCTAACAGTATGAAGAAAAGAAAGCAATTGCTGATGTGGGATAAATGAATCAACACTTCTCTTCAAATTAAAGAGTGAGTTTCAACTGAAGGACACAAAGAGAATGACTCTATGTACTTTGCTCACTTCAGATCTTTCTGAACGTGAAGCACACATGTGAGGTGTTTGTGCCAAGAGACACAGGTGGTCCCAGCTCAGTAATGGCATGATACAGTCAGCAGGAGTCACTACAGATGAGACTCAGTCTCCCTCCGGCCTCTGGTCCCTGGCTAAAGTGCTTAGTTCTGGATTAGCAACCGGACTCCTAATCAGACAAGGTCAGACAAGAGTAACTCCAAAGATGGTGTATTGGCAAGGCCTTGCTACGGCGTTCATTTGGAAGCTAAGTCCAAGATGATCGGCAGCCACAGACCTGATGGCACTGACTCATAGACTGCTTGAGGAGCGCGGAGATGGCTCGCCGGTAAGAGCGCCTGCTATACAAGCATGAGGACTTGGGTTCAGATCCTAACACTCATGTAAAAAGCTGAGTATGGCTATTCATGCCTATAAGGCAAGCATTGAGGTAGGGGTAGAGACGGGAAGACCATAAGAGCTCACTGGTGGGCCAGCCAGCCTAGCTGAAACAGCAAGCTTCTTGTTCAGTGAGAGACCTTGTCTAAAGGGAATAAAGCCCAAGAAGACAGAGACAAAGGCACTCAACCTCCTCTTCTGGCTTCCACCTGTGTCCACATAGACACATGCGCCTGCAAATACATGTGCATGCACCAACCACACATAGCACACACAAAATATAAAAGACAAAGAAAAAAAGACTGGCTGAATGAATGAATGAATAGGTGAATGAATGTTAACCTCAACCACATGGGATTTAACCATGCTGATCGCTCCCCAGAATGAACATATGTTGTAGAAACTACAGTCTTCCTTTACCATTCTACAAACGGCATTCTAAGCAATGGTATTCTAAGTGGCATAAGACAAGAAAGGGAGAGAGGAAAAAACTATATTCCCAAGCTGTTGAAAACAATGTTGTGTTCAATTCCTCAGGGTAGGGCAGGGAGAAGAGAGCTTGCCCAGCCAGTAGCCAGTCAGCCTAGGAGAAGAGGAGGCTTCCCTCTCCCTCTCCATCTCCCACACTCTCTCTTTGAGTTTTAAAGTCCCATTAGTGGATCTCCAAGAGCAGTCAGCACTCTTAACAGCTAGGCCACTAATGGGACTTCAGCCAGTGTCCAGTCTATAAAGAGGAAAGTCTGCTCATGCTTCAAAAAGGGAAGCCTGGTCTAACAAGAACTGACTTTGTCCTCAAGTGGATGGAACTGGTAATTGAAAAGCCAAAAGGAGCCAGGGGCTCCCTCTCCTCCCCCCAAAAGCCTGAGTTACCCTCGAGGACCAGATCCTCAAGTGACCTTGAGAAAACAAAAGCCTTGGTTAATCTGTGCCGTGTGGCCTTAAGAATCCAAAAGGAAAGACTATACTTTCAGGGATTATTTCTATAGTATGTTACTAGAGAAGTTTCTCTGACTGTGTAGAGTACCAGAAACCACGAGGAAGAGACGTAGTGTTCTCTCCTGAGCATGAAGCCGGCTCTTGGTGTTGCTTTACTGCAAATGCCACTTGCCATTGATGATCGTTCTTCTCTCTTTCAGGAGAGTAGAGGGAGAGAATGCAGTCTGAGTGGTAAAAAAAAAAAAAAAAAAGAATCCAAAAGGAAAGTATAACCAGAAATAAATAAATAGTAAGCCTGAGAAATTATACTTTAGGTATAAAACTTGAGATCTTAGTAAAAAGACAAAAAGTAAAAAAAAAAGGGGGGGGGCACTGTTGTTTTGCCTGTCTTACTGGCAAGTGCAGCTACCCTGTGGCTGCCACTGCTTTTGCCATCCTTCAAAGATGTGAGAAGACACAGCTTTTCAACCTTCCAATATGGACTGAAGACTCGTATCTCTCCAAGAATCCTCCAAACCTCAGTGCCAGATGGGGACTGCTGAGACATCCAACTTGTGGACTGAGCTACTACTGGGGTTTCAGCCTCTTCAGAGTATAGACTGCCATTGTTGGACTATCCAGGCTGTATCATGGAGACCAGTACAGGAAGATCAAGACAGGATGCAGTGCTTACTGCACCTCATTTGGTGACCATGGAAAGGGAAAACCCGTGTGGAGCACAAAGGCAAGACTGATGGTTGTTTGGGCTTGCCAAGGAGGAGACTTCAATTAAAAAAAAATCATAAGCTGAAGATGCTAAAAACCTGTGATATATGTGGCATGCATATGTGCATATTTTGGAGTGATGGATATTGGAAGGAACAACAACAACAACAACAACAACAGAAAAGACTGAGTCAAAGAACTGACTGAAACAGTGAACTTCTCCTCAAAACAGTAAACTTCTGCATCGAGAATTTTGAGAGAGACTGAGAAAAAGATGAAGAACATGTTTGGCAGAATGCACGAGCTCTGGTGGGGGGGCAGACAGGGGAGCACGGGTCTAGATTTGATTTGTAATGTAATTTTGTATGAAATGCACAGAGCTTCAATAAAACATTGGCTTAAAAAATAAAAAAAAATAAAAAAGTTAAGCAGAGCCAGGCTTGGTGGCACAGGCCTGTAATCCCAGCCACTTGGGAAACTAACACAGGGGAATTAAAAGGTTGAAGCTTGTCACAGAACCAAAAGTAAAAAAACTATGAGCTGGGGACACAGCTCATTAGTAGAGCACTTGCCTAGTCTGTGTGAGGACCTAGGTTCCATCCCCAGGCAAAAGCTAGAAAATAAAAGGCTAATTGTCAAGAAAACACAGAGGGTGGGAGTATTAAGAGTCAGGATAAGGAAATCAAAATATGAAGAATTAGAGGAGTGTGATGAAATTTAAAGACGGGCAGAAAGCAACCATGTCTCAGGAAGACATGCTGAATCATAAAAATAGAAAAGAATTGCTTTTTTATTCCTAACCTTGTTACCCCAACAGTTTATTTTAAACATTTTCAAATATGCAGAGAAGTTGGAAATTGTGCAATAAAATATCACTTCAATTTAAAAATAACCTTCGTCACATGCACCCTCACCTACCCAGCCTTCTCTCATGTTTACCCATATGAGAACCCAGCTCTAATGTTAGTGCTCATGATTTCTGTTATTATTTATGACAAGGTAAATGTAGGAGGCCCGACTAATTGTTCTACAATATACTTTCCCATAGAAATAGAATTAAATGTACATATAAAAATTTATTATGAAGACTACATTTCTCAGACTCCACAGCTATCATAGCCATGTGACTAAGTTCTGACCAATAAACCACAAGCACAAGTGTCATGTGACGTGACTACTTCCAGGCACCTTCTCTAAGAGGGGCCATGCTGGGGCCTGTGCTTGGTTTGCTTTTTCTTTCATCTCTTCCTTTATTCTGTTTTCTAGAACACAGAGGGTGTTGTCCTGGGCCAGTAGAAAGAGGACCACAAGCCCAGGCAGGCACAGCACTGTGGAGCCTTGAGTGGGACTGTATAGATCAGAGCACCTTGCTCCAGAGTGATTGGACCACAGAGGAAATAAACCTCTTTCTGTGTAAGCTGTTAGTCTGGGTGTTCTGTTCTTTGTAACTAAACCTGATTCTATGCCATAGAACAAGACTTAAAAATCTAACTGGACTGAAGAACTCATAATGAAGAGCAGCCAACAACGTCTACCACCCCCAGGGCACAGACGTGAGATCTTGCTCCTCCTTTCAGTGCTCATTTCCACAGTTCTGCACAATATGCTTCTGTTCCTATTTCTCTCCTTCATTTTATGCACTGTTCATTGACGTCAGCTCTCTGAAGCTGCTTCTCGTCTACTCTTTAAATCTTTAAATCTCTTTACCAAGAAAAGTTCATCATGGCTTTGGTTTTGCTATAGCTTCTGTGTGTTACAACCATCTTTATTTCATTTTCTTTTTTCTTTTCTTTTTTTTTTTTTTTTTGGTCTTTTCGAGACAGGGTTTCTCTATAGCCCTAGCTGTCCTGGAACTCACTCTGTAGACCAGGCTGGCCTTGAACTCACAAAGATCTGCCTGCCTCTGCCTCCCGAGTGTCTTTTTCTGTCAGATAAACAATCTCTGTCTCCCACTGCCTTGTCAGATGACCTCAGTCACCTCTGTTATTTCCATCCACCTAACTGCAATCCTTTCCACTTCTACTCCTCTCCCTGTGGCATCTTGGACTCTATAGCCTTCAAAGCTTTCACTTACACCATCAATGTGGATCGAATGCCACCTTAGATACCCTAATTTGTAGTTTTATTATGTTCAACACAGTGCTCAGACTATATTGCAATTGAACCCCCTGGGCCCATTCCAATAGCCCTTTTGGATGTTTTGTTTTGTTTTGTTTTGTTTTGTTTTGTTTTCCGTCATTTTGAGACAGGGTCTCTCCAGCTGGCCTGGAGCTCGCTTTGTAGACCAGGCTGACCTTGAACTCACAGAGATCCGCCTGCCTCTGCCTCCTGAGTGCTAGGATTTAAGGCGTGTGCCACCACATCCTGCCCATTAGCACTTTTAACTTTAGCCACATACAGCAGGTGTCTGGCATGTGGAGTCAGAAAGACCTACGTAAGTTTTAGAGTGACACACCTGAACCACAACCTAGTGTCTTCATAGCCATTACTTCTGGACATTTCTTTCTTGGTTGTTGTTTTGTTTGGGGCTGTGAAGTGGGGCCAAGACAAGGTCTCACTGTGTATCCTAGGCTTGCCTCCAAACAGTCCTCCTGCCACAGTCCGCCTGGTGCTGGGATTACAGGCCTGCATCACTCCACCTGCCCATCTTAGAAATCTCTTTGAGAATTCAGTGGTTGAGAACTAATATGATGGTCCAATGTGCTCCTGGAATACAATCAAATATATTTCTTCCCAATACATTAAAGCTGAGTTTATATGAACATAAATGGCATGTTCCCTTTTCTCTGGGTTTTGGGGACTCCAACAGCTTTGGGAGGCACCCTGACAATACCAGCCATGTCTGAGCTAACTAACCATGTCGTATAAAGTTCATTTCCAGCTGAGAGCCCCGGTTGCCTACTGTGACTATCCGTTTAGAGGGCCACAGACGGGAAGCAGTTGGGATCCTCAGCTTTCTCACCTGCTGCTGGTTCAGGGCATATTTTCTGTACAGAGAAGCAATGGAGAATGCAGGAACACATGTTCAGAGGCATTTGGTTGGGAAGAATGGCAGCCCCACTGTGCATATTAAATCCCAAGCCATAATAAATAGCAGAAGCACGTGTTTCCAGGGTAACTTTTAGCTTCGAGCTGTCAAGTTGACCAAAAGTAAGGATGGAGATGGAAATGATAATAGTTTTAAAAAATAGAATGCTCTGCCTTCCCTGCCTAGCTTCAGGCCAGTTCAGATTCACCTGACATCTTAAAGCTTTCAAAATGGCTAGACTGAGATCTCTAGTTTATAAATCTGGAGGGGTTTTTTGTTGTTGCTGTTGTTGTTTGTTTTGTTCTGTTTTTCAGATAGGATTTTGTGTCACAGACTGGCCTTGAACTCAATTAGCTGAGGATGACCTTGAACTCCAGATCCTCCTGCCTCTACCTCCTAAGAGCTGAGATTGCAGTCCTAAACCACCACACCCTGCTAAATCTGGGGAGCTTGAAAGATAATTACATTACTCATTCTCCAACAAGGTGAGAGAATCTCTAAATCACTTGAGAAATCCATCAGGGGCTAGAGATACAGCTCCACGTAGAGCTTATGCGTAATGTGCCTAGGGTCATGGGTTTGATTCCCAGTACCACACACACACACACACACACACACACACACACACACACACACAGCCCTTACTCCAGTGGCACCTCTTTTCCTCTATGTTGTTAAATACAGACCACAGCATGGGAGATGAATGGGAAGAGTTCACAGAAGCAAACAAAATCAGCAAAGCAGACTGCAGCCACTTGCACGGATGCTCCAATGAGCCCGGAGTCTGGGCTTGCTGGTTTCCTGTCTCATTCCCCTCTTTAGCATTCATCCTACAAAGTCCTTGGACCACCACCATCATCCTTGTTACCCCATCATCCACTTGCTTTCATTTACCCAAAATTGTGTTCCTCTGTGGTCTGGACCATTTTCACCACTGTCCTCCTAACCATCCCCAAAAGGATATGTTGTCCCCCCAAGACTTTCCACTTCTTCTAATAATAGGCTCCCTACATTTTACCATGTCACATAGCAACTTGTGTGTATGTGTGTGGTTACCATATGCGCATCTCTGAGGGTGCATGTTCGAGTGTGTGTGTGCATGCTTGTGGAGGCCAGAGGTCAAAGCCTTCTTCAATTTTTCTCTACTTAATCCTTTAAGACCAGGTCTCCCATTGAAGCCAGCAGTCAACAGTTGGCTAGAGTGACTGGCCAGAGAGCTCTACGTGGGACAAACTACAGTCACCTGGGAAGAATGTCTTCCATCAGACTGGCTTGTGGGGGCATTTTCTTAATTATTCATTGATGTAGAAGGGCCCAGTCCACTGTGGGCAGTGCCACTACTAGGCAAGTAGACCTGTGAATTACTTACTTTTCTGTTGCTGTGATAAAACATCATGACCAAGGCAACTTATTTGAAGGAAGAGTTTATTTGGCTTATGGATCCATCACGGCAGGAGGCTGAGAGAGCTTATGTCCTCAGACAGACACAGAAAGCAGGGAGATAATCTCAACGTGTGACAAGGCTATGAACTGTCAAAATCTAGTAATGTGGCTTCCTCCAGCAAGGCCACACCTCCTGTGACCCTCCCCAGACGGCACCAGGAACTGACCAAACGTTCCAACACTTGGAGCCCATGTGGGACATTTTCATTCAAACTACCACATTCTAGGCTGTATAAGAAAGAGAACTGGGCAAGCCAGGGTAGCAAGGCGGTCAGTAATCAGCATTCCTCCATGGTCTCTGCTTCTCTTCCTGCCTCTGGGTTCCTGCCCTGAGTTCCTGTCTTGGCTTCCCTTAATGATGATTGTAACGTGTAATGATGATTGTAATGTGTAATGATGATTGTAACGTGAAACAAATCCTTTCCTTGCCAAGTTGCTTCTAGCTCTGGCCTTCACCACAGCAACACAAAGCAAATGAGGACACAGCTTTCCATTTAAGGCAACCAAAAGGCATCTGGAGGCTTTGGGGGAAAAGGAACCCCTTGAAATGGATCCTGGTTACAAACGACAGATTAACAAAGGCAATACAAATAGCTCCCTAACCATTTCACTTTGTATACACGTGACACAGAGAATGAGAGCTTTAAAACAGCACTTGCCTAGCAGGTGTGAGGCCCTGGGTTCAATCCCCAGCACTCCCCTAACCAGGGGGTGGGGGGGTGGGGGGTAGAGGGGTGGGGGGTGGGGGTGGAGATGACAGTTAATCCTAGCACTTGGGAGGCAGAGACAGGAGGATCTCTGTGAGTTCAAGGCCAGCCTGGTCTACAGAGTGAGCTCCAGGCTGGCTGGGACTAAAGGGAGACCCTGTCTCAAAAATACCAAAAAAAAGAAAAAAGATGACATAGATGAAAAGGTCTTTGAATCTCTGGATGGCAACTCGGGGGAAAGGCAAACAGAGGCGCTAAGTAAAGTTGTTTGTGTGCTTTCTCTGACCACCTCCAGGCCTTGGGTGCTTGGGCTTTGTTCTTTTGGAGAGCGTGTAGTGTGTGGGGGGGGGGGGGAGTAATGTTCTGCTTTTAAACAATCAGACCTCTCCTGCACCCAGTCTTTCATTGCCTTTGGCTCAACCATACTTCCTATTTAAGGGTGGGTCAATCTTGTCTCCCAAAGACTCATAGCAGACACCCAATAAATGCTTGTGTGGCCAACAGAAAGTGCCACCACTAAATGCAAAGAAATTAGTTGATGGGAATGATCTCACCATTGAATATCACCATTGAATCACTGTGTAAGATAAAGCACTTTGCTTACCCCCTCTTTTAATCACATAAAAACTCTTAGGCGTGTATTAGTATTTTAATTATTATTTTAATTTAATGAGTATGAGTGTATTGCCTGCATGTGTGTAAGTGCACCCTTGTCGTGCAACACTTGTGGAGGTCAGAAGAGGGTGTTGGATCCCCTGGAACTGGAATTAAAGAAGGTTGTTAGTCACCATATGGGTTCTGGGAATCAAACCCAGGTTGTCTTTAAGAGCAGCCAGTGCTCTTAACCACTGAGCCATCTCTCCAGCCCCCAAGGGATTATTATTACACCCATTTTACGGATGAGGAAACTGGACTCAGAGAAGCCTAACAACTTGGCCAAGGTAAGTATAGAGGCAGATCTGGGTCCCAAAGCTCTATTAGTCTGGCTACAAGGCCACCTGCCTCCTTAATCCTTGTGCTAGTTTAAGACTAGAGCCTTGTGACATTAAAACCTTAAGTGAAAAATAAATTGTTAGAGCTTTTCCTAGTCACACTTGCTGCACTGAGAAGAACCCCAAACCCCAAGATCCTGTGGAGACGGCTGGGCCTGTGGGGCTGATGGTGCAGACCGCCCTCTGCCACCTGAGAACAAACATCCAGATTTCTAGGATCACTTGAGACTTCCCGAAAATTACTTTTTAAGCTGCGATAACTCATATCTGTGCAGCATTTATGCGAATAAAATAACCTTTAAAACAGTAGTCCACTTGGCTCACAAAACCATCTTGTAAGGTAGTTAGTTGGGCCTAGAATATTATTCTCACCCATCTCTAGGGGAGTCAAGCGGACATGCTGCCCAATGGTTTCCTGGGCACCCGAACACTGGGGTCTGAGGTCCTCCACAGCACCCTCTTAGTCAGATGTTACCTTTGTGTTGCTCATTGGCTCACCTCCCCACAGCGTTCTGTAAAGATGATTATACTGCACTATACGGAGGGAAAAACAAGGCTAGATTGTAAAATACCATCTTGAATTTTTTATTTTTTTCTATTCTTTATTTTTTTCATTTTTTAACAATAAGTAATAATTTATGAGTACAAGCCTCCTTCATGTAAAACCAATTTGCAAGCAGTTGTGCCCAAACCCACACAGCCCAAGGGTCCCACCATCCAGCTGGGGGGGGCTTGTATGTTCAATCATATTGATCAAATAAACATATATTGCTGTAGTTTCACCATTTGCCCAAATCGCAGCCCTTACATTCTACCATGCCCCCTCTTCCGCAGATTGTTACCTAGCCTTAGAAAAGGGGCACAGGTGGACGAGAAGCAAAACAGTCTACTTTCTCTGGAGCTGTCGTTTTGGACTCTGGTCAGTTCTGGCTGTTTCCTTTCATGGGCTGACAGTTTGTCCAGGAATAACCTTTCAATCTTACTAATGAAGCACATGCAATTAGATATATAGGTATTTAAACAGTACTAATTGTTATGGTGGGTTACTTTGGTACAGACACGGATGTTTGGATGGTATGCTAATCCATGAATTATGTTTTTTTTTTTTGTAAAAGATGACAAGGTCTTACTGTGGCTTATAACATCTCCTAACCACTAGAGGATGTAAGCTTGTGGCATCAGCCGTGGGTTATTCCTCCAAGGAGAGAGCTAATAGCAATTAGATTTGGGATATACAGGCATATGGCTGCCACTGCTGCACAGGCAGGTGAGGTGTAGCTGGTGCTGATGGAGGAGTCTTGCTTGACTCAAGGAGACCTATATTTGCTTTATTGGTTTAGTGGCCTTTGGTAACACTCTCTGGTATTCTAGAGACCAACTGTACACTTGCAAGTGCGGTCTCAATACACCTTTCCCATGCTTACATCTGGTCTTTGAGAGCCTTATCGCCTCTCCTCTTGCAGGTATCTCAGTTTGCAGGCAAGAAGCCTTTACCTTTTGGTGGGGGGGGGGGAGCTTGGATCCCCTGACCAACATCTCCTTGGTAGAATAATCCATTGCTGTATTAATATATTTTGCTTAAGTGCACAGCTTAAGGAGACTTTAGTATTATATTTGGTTCTGAATAGAGAATAATCCTTTTCACAGTTCCTATGTCTATTAGTCAATGAAAGAAGGCAGTTTTACTGGTTTTATAACAGATTACCTCTATAACAGTTGGCTCCAATTTACAGTTAGAGAAAGACCTCATCATCATCATGTTCCTCCTTGTTCTATGAAGGGGAGGTAAGAAAGTCTCTCGTATTAAAACTTTGTGGAACCTAGAAGGTAAGTTTCGTTAGGACTCATTATAAATAGTTGTTACAAGTAGGATCCACAGAGGGGTTTGTTGTCTGTAGCAGTCTGAGGCTTTTCTTCCTTTCAGTGTTCATAAGGGCCAACCTTTCTGCTGACACTTCCTGGTACATCCTACACAATGCAAAGCTGTATCTTTTCTTTCTCAGCCCTTAAGTTGGTGACATTTTGACCTGTGGGAACATACAAATCTTTTCCCGTAGTTTTAAGATTTGAATTGCAAAGTTTTTGACAAAAAGGTTTCATATACATCTGTATCCCTCCTTTTTATTTTAGGTTTTTGTTTTTTGACCCATGGGTCTCAAAAAGGCAGTTGTAGTACACATACCTATAGGCAGGAATCAAGGCGCAGATTTCATCAAATTTACCCAAGCTGTTTTGGGTGACTGTATGTCGTTAACCTGGGAAGCAAACTTAATTTTTTAAGTTAAATCATCCTACAGGTAAAAGAGAATGCTACAAGATGATACAGAAACATATGTTTCTGTACAACAGAAAAATTATAGAGAACATTTGTATGTGCCAATCCCAAAGTTATTGTTATACAGATTTTAAGTAAAACAAATGTTGACAACAACAATTTATATTTCCAATTAACTCAGGAGCATTACCGTTTTTATCAGAACCTTTAAACCAATGTTGCTTAATATACACATATTTACTTTTACTAAGTCCTAAAACACCGTGTAACCTGTAGACAGAGTCTGGGCAAAATTGGATACTTGTTGAACTCATGTCAGTTAAATATACATCAATCGAATATACTTATTACTATCTTTTGGGTTTTTTGAGAGATGTCAATGATGTTTTCCTGGCTAGCCTGGCTATGCTGACCAGGCTGGCCTGGAGCTCACAGAGGCCTACCTGCCTCTGCCTCCCAAGTGCTAGGGTCCTGTACTATGCCTGGACTTTTGAATTACATTTTTGTTTTTTGGTCTGTTTTTGAGATGGTCTTTCTTTAACCTCAGCCAGCATGGAATTCACTATGTAGACCAGGCTGGCCTTGAACTCAGAGATCTGCCTGCCTCTGCCTCCTGAGTGTTAGTCTGTTTTCTCTCTCCTCCATGCGGGTCCATGGGATGAACTTCACCCTGCCTGTTATTACTAAAGTCAGTTGGACCCAGAGTCTACTCCCCTCCACACCAATCTTTTTCATTGAAAATGGACAGGCCAAAGGTAGGCAGATTTTCTACCTGGATTTTCCCACATGTACCTGGGGATGGCGGGTGAAAGCTGACCACACTGCAACAGAAAACTTTTCAGCCCCTCTGCCAGAATATTCAAGCTAAGGTGGTTACTAACAATGCCTGAGGTGGTTAAGGAGAACTTGTGATGGGAAGTTACAGGCAAAGGCATCCCTGTGAACTCACCAGAAGTGAAAAGTGACCAGCCCAGGCAGCTCAGAGCAGGCAAGACGATGGCAAGAGTTGTCAGAGCAGTTTTCCTGGCCTGGTACCTGGGTGGATTGGGCCACAGGCATAGAAAGCCAGGCCTGGCTTAACCTTGGCCAGCCAAACACCCTCATAAAATCAGACTCCTTTGAAAAAATAATCAAAGGAACTGTGCCCAGAACACTAGGCCAGGCAGGACAGGATGATGTGAGAATGTAAGCTGCGGGTAGGGGTGGGGGTGGGGGTGGGGGTGGGGGTGGGGTGAGGTGACTGGCCCGGAGAAAGTGGGCCTCACTTCCACGCTCACTTGGCACTAGTTGTGCTCTAGCTGCAGTCCAGGCCGTACGACAAGTGCAACCTCTGCTCTGGTTAGCCCACTGACCTGGCCCCAAATACCCAGGGGCTGCTGAACCTTGGGTTCCCCTTGCCAGCTGCAGCCGCTACCTCCCAGTTCGGTTCCAGGCTCTGTAGCTATAGAGAGCTCCGACCCTCCACACAGCCTTTGGGCACCTTCCAAGAGGAGGCCCAGGGAAAAGAAAGAGGGATTGTAAGAGAGAGAGAGACCTTTCGCATAATTAGCTCCCTGGCCTTCCCCAACTGGGAAGCACCTCAGAGACCTGCAGCTCTCCTGTTCCCCTCTGCCCCCTCCTGTTCCTCTTCTGTCCCCCTTCCTGCCAATGAAGAGGAAAGGTTTCCCTGGGCCTGGCTGGTTGTGGGCATGGGGAGGAGGCTTGGAACACCTTCAGGACAGGCAGGGGTGGGAACCGGGCCTTCACCAAGAAGAGACCACACACGGTGGGGAAGAACACACACAGACACGCGTGTGGGTGCACGCGCACGCGCACACACACACACACACACACACCCAGAGCAGGGAGAAAGGGAAGCCAAGTTGAAAAGAGTATGGATCAAAGGGGAGATGCAGGCCACCAAACAGAATATTCCCATCATCCATAACATACAACATTCCCGTACATACTACCATAGCATGAAAGTAAGCGGGTTCCAGTACCGGCAGCCATGATGCTGTACTGGAACCCGCTTACTTTCATGCATCTGAGATAAAGGTGCATGCTCCTGCCAGGAATACACACACACACACACACACAGACACACACACACAGACACACACACACGCATGCACACAAGCACGCAGGGCTAGGGGTCAGCCAGCTGAATGTTCACTACTGGAGGTTGGAAGAGAAAGGGGATTTTACAGTCTTCTAGAATGAATTTCTTACTACTTTGAATGGTCACGGAAAGATTTCCTTTTTGTAGATAAAGTATTTGTGGGTTAAATCAGGGCCTGATCTGACTAGAATCCGCAGCTTGTGGGGGGTGACACCTATCAACTCAGAGCTTTGATTCTCACCCTGGGGGGGGGGGCGGCTCCGGGAATCCCCGGGAAGCTTGACAAAGCACTCACCCCCCACTTGTTAGAGTCTGG
Organism: Rhizomys pruinosus; assembly: GCA_009823505.1. Classification (NCBI taxonomy): domain Eukaryota; kingdom Metazoa; phylum Chordata; class Mammalia; order Rodentia; family Spalacidae; genus Rhizomys; species Rhizomys pruinosus. The sequence continues at coordinate 1,011,486 of VZQC01013045.1, read as the reverse complement.
GGGAGGGGCCGTGTAATTGGAGCGCAGGAGGACCACACACCAAGCCAGTTGCCAGGGCTGCAAGCCTCGGTTGCATCCTGCGTCACCCTCTGTCACTCAGTCAGATCCAGGCCTGCTCTGCAGCACTTTCTCCGGCACAATGAGAAGCACAATATATTTTATTTGCAGTCAGGAAAAACCAAAGTTTTATAACCTCCTCTAGCTTGAGGAGGTTCATTTGCTCTGGGAGTGTTGTTTTGTTAGGAACCACCACAAAATTCAACTGTCCACCAACTACTGAGAAGTCCAGCGCAGTGGTGGGTCTGTGGGTGATGCTCTTGGCTCTCTGTAAGACACCGCAGTCTCCTCAGCTCCCGTTGACAGTGTCTTACATGCAACCAAGAGTCCAACTGCTGGAGCCGGGTGATGGTTCAGTGGGGAACATGTCTGCTGTGTAAGTGGGAGGGTCTGAGTTTTAGATTGCTGGGCCTGGTAGTGCATGCCTACAGCCCTCGCACTGGGGGTCAGAGTCGGATGGATCCCGGTCACTCTGGGCCAAATAGCGAAATCCCAGTTCAGTGAGGAAATCCGAAAAACAAAGTGGAAGGTGATAGAGGAAGATATCCGGAAGTCAGCTTCTGGCCTCCACGCATGTGGGCAAGTGAGTATATGCACACAACACACACATACACACACAACACACAGTGGCATTGCTCCATTCAAAACGTCAACCTAATGATCAGTAATATGGAAATTTACATCTTTTTGTCCTCCGGTACAAGGTAAATGAGACAAGCTGATTTGTTAGCTGCATCCTTTATGTATTGTTTGGGATGCTCTCAAAATTTAAAGTAGCCTAGTGTTCTACTTTGCTTTCTGTTGCTGTGATAAAACACTAATCAAAAATAATTTGGAGAAAAAGAGTTTATTTGGCTCAAGGTTATAGTCCACCATCAAGGGAACACAGGGTGAGAATCTGGAGGCAGGAACTAAAGCAGAGATCATGAAGGAATACGACTTACTGGCTTATTCCCAGGCTCAGCCACCTGCCCAAGGAAGACTATGCCCACAGTGAGCTGGACCCTTCTATATCAATTAGCATTCAAGAAAATGCCCCACGGACATGCCCACAGGCCAGTCTGATGGAGACAATTTCTCAATTAATTTCCTCTTCCCAGATGTGTCAGCTTGACAACCAAGATTAGCCATCGCATTTTGGTAAGAGAACAGGACTGAACACAGGGTGTGTAGTGAGAGACAAGATGGAAGAGGGGGAGCACTTCCCAGAAACTGGATTCTATGATTAGAGGAAAGCCAGGAAGAGAATGAAGGGCCTGTTCGGTATTCAATTATCAGCACACCTAAGGTTGATTAGCCTGGTCCCTGCTTCCCAGATACCTTGGTGTCTGGAACAGTCAGAATTGGCAGCAGGACAGATCACCTCCAAGACAAAAACTCTGTTGTAGAGGGTCTCCTGGAACAGATAGGCATCTATAGAAACAAAAAATTATTACATGCACAGGCATTCCAGGCCTGAATCGGGGGTCTGGTTTAACAGAGCTTAGTCCTTTGAGCTTGCTGCAGCAGACCATCCAAAACCCGATATTTTGGAGGAGACAGAAATTTCTTTTTTCTCATTTCTGAAGACTGAAGTCCAGGATCTCGGGGATGGCGGCGATCTACCGGGCCTTTTTACTTTTTGCAGGGTCGCTTGCAGCCTAGGCTGACTACCAGCTCAGTAAGTAGCAGAGACTGGCTTTGAACCTCTGATCCTCCTGCTACCATCCAAGTGCTGGGGTAACACGCATGCAGCACCAGGCCCAGTCACTGTGCCTCTTTATAAGGGCAATTCTTGGGGGCTCACTCCACATGGCCTAACTATTTCCCTAAGCCCCGAGTTGGGTTCTTAATTCCTTCAGACTGGGGATTAGGATTTCTGTGTATAAGGGGGACAGCATAGAGCAGCTGCTGCACTGTTAATTGGTCAAGATCTCTAGGCTGTTCCGTGTGTTGAGCGGCCTCAGTATGTAGCCCAGGCTGGTCTCAAACTTAACCATCCTCCTGCCTCAGCCTCCCAAATTCTGGGATTATAGACATGGGCTACCATGCCCAGTTTATGAAAAATATTTTAATGCAGACCAGTTCAAAGTTTCTTAGATAGCCTACCTTGCCTTCAAAAAGGGAACAATTTATTCAGCAGTTATTTATTGAGCACATGCTGAGTACCAGACACACTCTTAGGTGCTCAGAGGACAGCAGTGAATACAAAAAGACACAGATCCCTGCCTGGTAGAGTTTTGAGTGAGGAAAGACCATATGCCTAAGTATAAATGAATCACTGGTGGAACTTGCTGGAAGGTGGCACTGAAGAAGGCAGTGGAAGAAGAGGGTGCTTCCAGGTAAGTGTTGCTGGTCACAGTTTGGGAGCCAGTCCTTGTCTGCAGATTTCGGGCAGCCTAGGAAACCCTGGCTTGTTCTATGAAGGATTTCCTTTCCCATTGTTGGCCATGAGAACATTCCTACAAGCTCCAAGCTTGGGACCACAGTGGCAAGAAAGGTTTTGTGTAAGAGTACATCTAGTGCTGGGCATGGTGGCACACGCCTTTAATCCCAGCACTCGGGAGGCAGAGGCAGGTGGAACTCTGTGGGTTCAATGCCAACCTGGTCTACAGAGCGAGCTCCAGGCCAGCTGGGGCTACAGGGAGACCCTGTCTCAAAAATACCAAAAAAAGGATAAAACTAAAAAAAAAAAAAAGTACATCTAGTTACAAATACCAGAATGGCAATGCCAACTTATTTGCAGATCCTTAGACCTACCCGGAGAAAGAGAGAGAGAGAGAGAGACAGACAGACAGACAGAGAGACAGAGAGACAGAGAATGCATATGAATCAGGGCTTTCCTGAGGAGTTCCTTAGTCCCTCATGCTCTGTTTTCTACCAAGGGACAACTCTGCCCCTAGCACCTCACTCTACGATGTCTTTTCTCCTGAACTCTGGGGTGCTCTTTTCTTCTCTCCTGTCCTCTGATCTGTGATTTTTCTCTTCTTCCTATGCAGACATCCATGCCCCACCCTCCACTGAAGCTGGCAGCATCTCAGCTGAGGGTACATGTCACCCTCCCTCACTCTGCAGGCTGTGACTCTGTTTTAAGAGGAAGGCAAGGAGAGGGTGACGGACCACTTGGGTCTCAAGGATGCTGGCAATTTCTCCATTGACTCTTCCTTTAAAGAACTTTCGTGCTTAGTCTTTCATCTCTTTCAAGTGCTCTAGGCATCTTCCTCCCCAGAGGAGGAAATTGAGCACTGAGAAGGAAATGAACTTGCACCAGGGTGACCCACACGTCAGTTTCTAGAAAACCAAGTCCGCTGGTCAGCTGGTCAGCAGGTCACTCAACTTTTAAGTAGAGCTAGGATTTGATTCTAGCCAATGAGAATGCAAAGTCTACATTCAAAAGCTTTGAAAAGCAGCCTTGGAGATACTGTGCAAGGCGGTAACCAAGTATGGTAACCAAGGAAACACCAGCCTGTCAGTTATTCAAAGTCAAGCATATACTCTGAAATGAATCTGATTTCAAGAACTGAGAGTCTGCCATCTCTACCGGGGTTGTGATTACACCGGAAATAAGAGTTGAGATTCCTTCTTTGTCTAAAATTGTCCAACCCGTTGCCACAATTTCCCCTTTGACATTGGTTATGAGACCTCATTATTCCATTTGTGATCTCCATCTGTAAGATCTAGAACAATGGAGTGGCGATCCCACACTGCAGGAGTGGGTGAACATGAAGTTCAAAGCATGAAGTGCACCTTGCATTTGTCTTTCCACTACATGATGAACCCGGAAGAGACTAAAGTAAGCTCTGCATTTCCTTCCTCCAGCAGGACCATTTCCTGTCTCTAATAATGCTAAGACTTAGAATAGTAAACAGGGGCTTGATCAGTTTACATCTGTGTCCAGAAGGGAAGATCCTAGCCATGACTGATTATTGTTTTTTGTTTTCTTTAGTTGAGCACAGTTAGGTGACATAGCCCTTGGCCTAAGGACTTTTTCTTTTTTTTTTTAATTTATTTTTGTATGTGTATGAATGTACTGTCTGCATGTAGGTTTTGTGCACCCGTGTCATGCAATGCCACGGAGGTCAGAAGAGGGTGTCAGATTCCCCAGGAACTGGAGTTAAAGACGGTTCTCAGCTGCCATGTGGGTGCTGGGGATCAAACCCAGGTCCTCTGCAAGAGCGGTCGGCACTCTTAACCGCTAGGCCATCATCTCTCCAGCCCGGACTTTTTCTTAAAGTGAGGCTGACATTCTTGGCTTTGTCTGACTGAATAAAATGATTTCCATTAGTCTGAGATGTCTGGCAAAACCCCACATCATCAGGCTTTTCTAGAGAAAAGTTACTAAAGAGCCTTCATCACTGAATCATACAAATTACATCTAATAAGACCATCACCCTGAGTTAAATACTGGAAACAAATTGTACAACTACAAATTGTGAGATTAGCCCTTTGGTAGGGAAGATAGCTCAGCTGGCAAAGGACTGGCAGTGCAAGAACAAGGACTTAGGTATAAGCCCCAGCACCTAGGTAACAGCCAGATACTACAGCATGCACCCCTGATCCCACCAGTGGAGGGACTGGCGCAGGAGGATCAAGGCCATGGCTGCTAGCCTAAGCAAATGGATGAGCTCCAGATGCAGAAAGAAGCCCTGACTCCACAGATAATGTAGAGAGTAGCTAAGGGATACACCTGATGCTTACATCTGGCCTCTGCATCCACATGTAAACACACACACACACACACACACACACACACACACACACACACATGCACAGAAACAAAATCATCCCGACTCATAATTCTAAAACCTTACTTTTCACAAGAATGATCTGAGAGCCTTGTCAATATGCAAATTGTAAGCCCAGGTTGCACAGAACAGTGTTTCTCATAAGCTTTCAGGGCTGCTCCAACCCTGAGAAGGAAGATGTACTGCTAACAACTTGTTGCCCAGGTTGACCAACACACTTAGATATTTTAACATTTTTCAGTGGAAGGACCGTGTTTTTTCTTTTCATCTTTAGTTTTAATACTGCAAGACTTGGTTGGTTCACTTTGTGACTCGGTTCTGGGGTAGACATAGTAGAGATGCTGTCTTGGTGTGGGGATGTTCAGATCATAGAGATCTGTACTAAACCGACACAAGTTGGGGCTGGGAGAGATGCCTCAGTGATTAAGAGCACTTGTTGTTCTTCCAGAAAACCACAGTTCTGTTCCCAGTGCCCATGCTAAGTGCTCACTACCATCTGTAACTCCATCTCCAGGGGATCCAATACCCTCTTCTGGTCTTCACACAGAGAAATATGCATAATTAAAAATAAAAATAGGGGCCGGAGAGATGGCCTAGTGATTAAGAGTGCAGACTGCTCTTGCAGAGGACCTGGGTTCAATCCCCAGCACCCACATGGCGGCTGAGAACCGTCTTTAACTCCAGTTCTGGGGGAATCCGACGCCCTCTTCTGACCTCCGAGGCATTGCACCACATGGGTGCACAAACCTACATGCAGACAGTACATTCATACACATACAAAATAAATAAAATTAAAAAAAATAAACCTTGGGAAATACAAGTATACAATTTGACATGTAGGGCTCTTAGGGACCCTTTGGTTTTAGAGACAGGGTATCTGAAGTCACCGTGAAGGGACCGTTACAGTAACCAAGGCAGATGGATAACGAGTGTGAAGGAGCGTCTAAGCAGTCAGTTTGGCGGAGGGTCTTCTCCCCTCACAGACCTGCCCAGAGTGTTTATCCCTTAGTTCATTCCACATCCAGTCAGGGTGAGGTGCCAGTCTCTCCACTGGTGGGGTCACAGGTCATGCTGTAGTATCTGGTGGGATCATGGGTCATGCTGTAGTATCTGGCTGTTACCTAGGCCAGACAGCATGCAGAGCATAAAGCTGAGCATGTGTTTAGCAAACACTACCTGAGCTTTCCATCATGGTTTCCACTGCTGCTTTGAGAAGGTGGATAACATCGTCTGGATAACAAAGTTGTGGCCTCCCAGAGCTCTAGAAGTCCTCTAGATGTCTGCACCTTGCTCTCTTCTTGAAGCATCCCACAGCCAGACTGGGCTGGAGATCATTCTCCTGCACTTACTTTTGCCTGGTTTTGAATTTTATACAAACAAGGCCAAGTGGGGCATACTGTGTTTCAATCTTCTCGTTCAAGACCACGGGGCGTAGACAATGTTGTTTCCTGTCTGCCTTGTGTATGTAAAGCACAGCACTAATTTTCACTGTGGTGCAGTATTTCAGAACCTAAGCATACCACAGAGAACCTGTGGACTGAGTCCAGTTTTTGAGCAATTATGAAAGATGCTAAGAACATTTTTTTTACATGTGCAAGTTTTTTTAAGGACCAAAAGTTTATGTCTGTCAGTGCAAGACCTTTCCGGTGTGAGGGACGGGTAGATAGATCCACTCCTGGGACAAGGGGATCAACAAGGCAGAGCTGATTTCCCTATGCAGATGGATGGCCATATCTACACGATAATCTTTTATTTTAAGGATGTTAAATAAAGATAATTTATATTAAAAAAAAAACTAGATTCCTAGGTCCAGGAATATCTGAGCTGGGAAATTCTAAATTGCTATGGTCTGGATATTTGCACACACCCTCCCCTCCCACATCAACTCACATGTGTTACTTCCTGCTCCTCAATTTGGCAGTTTCAAGAGGCAGAGTCCTTGGGAGGTGACGAGGGCAGAACCTCAGGAGTGGATTACACTACTCTTATAACAGAGCCATTGCAAGTCTGAACTCATCTCCATGGAGCTGCTACGTTAGTCTGTAAAATTTCCTATGTGCTTTAAATATCTATAACCATAATAGTTTTAACAAATTCGATATCCTCTGATGAGAATCATATTAAAGCCCAATGCAAAATTACACCCAGGGCTGGGGAGGCTTACTTGGTAAGTGCTTGTCTTGGGTCTCCCCCCCCAAATAAACAAAATCCTGCAATTCTTGGGTAAGGAGCTAGCTCCTCCTCCCGTAAAGGTGCTTACCGCCAAGTGTGACAACCTAAATTCAATCCCAAGAACCCAAACAGTGGAAGGAGTGAACTGACTTCTGAAAGTTGTCCCCCGTCCTCCATACAATGCTGTGGTAACTTCCTGTGCGCACACGCACACAGAGCAAATACATGTAATTTTAAAATTAAATGTGTGCATCTGTGTGGGTGCATGCGAGGGTAATGCCGTCGGAGTTCAGAAGAGGGTGTCAGATTCCCCTGAGTTGGTGTTAAGGGCAGTGGCAAGTTGTTCAATATAGGTGCTGGGAACCAAACGACCAAACTCAAACCCTCTGCAAGAGCAGTACATGTTCTTAACTGCTGAGCCATCTCTCTCCAACCCCTGTAATTTTCAAAACTTAAAAAAAAAAGTAAAATTACATCCAAAATGTACTGCTTTCTGGAAGATTTCTCATAGGCGTTCAGTCTTCTTTTGAAGACCGCTTACTGATTGATCTTCACTCTTCTTTTAGCTCAGTGACTCCGTTTCCCCTCGGTCCTCTCTGGCCTGGCCTCTGGGCCTCCACTGTCTTCTCTTTGCATCTTCAGGTCAGTTCTGGGCTGTGCATGTTAGGAGATATCTGCCAGCTGGCCATCAGCCCCAGTTGACCTTCCTGTGTCCCCTCTCTTGCCTCTCTTCCCACCCACGTGGATCAATGCTAGCCTGCAACCCATAGCCCACCACCAGGGGGCACTGTGGCAATGTTGGCCTGCCCTGGCTCAGAGGTAACTGGCCATCCTTCTGGAACTGAGGATGGTCAAGTAGACTTGAGCAACACAATCCAGTCCTAATTCTTCTTCAACCTAGAAACAATACATGCATCTACAAACAGCACCCACAGTTTCATGTACAGCTGAAAAGAAGCTTTCTCCCTGGGCTGCAAATATGTCATCCTAACTGACATTTTGACCTCTCCTTTGCTTGTCTTTCTCTTTGCAGTTCTTCCTGACTCTCAGAGGCAGAGTACTTCTATGGCAACCACATAGGGAGAGTTTTATCATTTTGATTTGATTTTAAAATAAAATGAAACAAAATAGAAAAGTAGACTTGGGGAGGTGGCTCAGTAGGTAAAGAACCTGCATTACAAGTGTGGGGATCCGAGTTTTAATATCCAGAGCACATGTAAAGCAAGGTAAAGAAGCATATGTCTGTAGTTCTCAGGGCTCCAATGGTGAGATAGGAGATGCAGATGGAAGAATCCCCAGGCATGTAGCCTGGTATAAGCAGCAGGGAACAAAAGGGACCCTGTCTCAAACAAGGCAGACGTCAAGGACATACACCAAGGTCATCTGACCTCCATACATACACTATGGCAAGGACACATCTGTGCTCAAACAGATTAAAGAGCATGTACATGCAAACATGTTGTACAGGAAAAAATAAGAAAAATAACATTTTAAGTAATGTCTATTTCCTTTTAAAATTCATGAATTTATTTTAATTTCATGTGTATGAATGTTTTGCCTACATGTATGTAAGTGCACCATGTGTATTCAGTGCCCATAGAGGCAAGAAGAACTTGGAGCCTCTAGAATTGTAGTTACTGACAGCTGTGAACTGAACCCAGGTCCTCTGCAAGAGCACTTGTTCCTTTTAACCGCTGAGCCATCTCTTCAGCCCCAGGTCTGTTTTTTTGACAGCTTGGCTTAATTTGTTTTAGACAAATTATGTATGTACTGATTATTACCGTTGAGCTCTTAGAATAGAAGAATCATGGGGCTGGAGAGATGGCCTAGCAGTTAAGAACGCCGACCTATCTTACAGAGGACCCGGGTTCGATCCCCAGCACCCACATGGCGGCCGAGAACCATCTGAAACTCCAGTTCCAGGAGAACTCCAGTTCCAGGGGAATCCGACACCCTCTTCTGACCTCCGTGGCATTGCACGACACAGGTGCACAAACCTGCATGAAGACAGTACATTGATACACATACAGAAATAAAAAAAAAATTTTTTTTTTTAAAGAATAGAAGAATCATAGGTGGAGAAACAATGGTTTCACCAGGCCACAGATAGCCAACTGCTTCTGTTGCTCTCTGGTGAGGGCTGAGGAACAGTGCTGCCTAGTGAGGGTTGCCAACATCCCAGGAGTCAGCCAAGGCGGGCCCTTTGGTGCCACCATTTAGCCAGGAAAGAAGGGAGGCAAAGATCCCTCACTGCTGTGCCACGTGCTATTGTGTTTTTCAATCTGGGATCATTTCTCCCTAATTCCGGTGAAAGAGGAAGGCAGGAAGAGTTGGAACAAACCAGTTATTCAAAAGAGGGTCCCAACTAAAGGCTCCAGGTGAAAGTTGAAAAAAAAAAAGCAAGGCTCTGCCAAAACACCCTGTGGTGAAATTCCTTTCCAAACCCAAATTGGCAAAAACGTTTAGCTCTGTAGGAACAACCATAGCTAAGTCCCAGATTTCATCTTTCCCTGGAACTGTCTGGGAGGAGGCTGGGCTCTCTGTGGGTTTAAGTGCAGAGGTGGTGAATACCAAACTCCAAGTCTAACTTCCAGTGAGAGACCTCGCATAACCTGTGTGCTTCTGCAGGGGGTGGTGGGGGTGGGGTGAATGGGTGACATTTAACCAAAAAGAGGCATGATCAGCACTAAAGACACCTAGAAGACAGGCAAGAGTCTTGAAAACCAGGGAGGTATTTCTCAAAGAATTTTCTTCACACTGCTTCTAGGTAAACACTTCTTAACAGAGACAAGGAGTCATTTTGTATCATCTCTTTGGGGTCTTTAGAAATTCTTTTTGCTTGTCCAAAATAAAAAAGTAAAATTAAAATATGACTTTGAATTTAGTAAGGAAAGCTGGTTCATCTGATGCTTTAAATTTATACGCTTCCAAAAAGGAGGCCAAGTAGTTCTTTTTTTATATTTTACGTGTGTGGGCACATGCCTGTGTGTATGTGTGTATTTTGCCTTCATGTATGTAAGTGCACCAAATCCACACAATGTCCATGGAAGACAGAAGACGGTATTAAATCCCCTGGAACTGGAGTTATGGACAGCTGTTAGCAACTTTGTGGGCTCTGGTCCTCTGCAAGAACAGCCAGTGCTATTCTTAACTACCAAGCCATCTCTCCAGCCCCTTGTTTTACTTTTTAAATGTAATAAACTAACAACTCCGATACTTATTTGTAAGACATATGGTGGCAGAATGCCTGATACTGACCACTTGCCATGCAGTCCAGGCAAATTCCCCTTGAGGATGTGAAGAAACGCATGACAATGGAGAGGGACAAAGACACACAGCCATTAGCATCAGCTGACCTGAGTGTGAATTCCATTTCCATCATCTTTAAGCTGTGTGATGTTAACTTTCTTATTTTCTCTGCACCTTGATTTGGGAACCTGAAAATTGGGCACTACAACAGTCACGATCCTCCTACGTAGGCCTGAAAAGAGTTATGTTTACAGAAGGACAGCCGACAGCTCATTGCATAACTGGTACTCATGAATACTCATAAATTGCTTGTGACCAGAAGTGTCACGACCAGTCAGGATATGGTCTCCAAGGCACTCTTGTCCTCGGCAGCCTCCACTCCCAGCTCTGAACCCACTATTTTCATGACTGCTGCCCCCTTTCCTTCTTCAGGAGTGGCTAGCTTCCGATGTAGAGTCTCTGGATGGAGGACTAGGCCCGCCTCTGGCTGGCCTTGCTAATTGTCCTTGCTGGCCACAGCTATTTTCCTGGGTCTTCCCCACCTCCCTCTCCCTGAAAGCTGCATCTGAGCTGCTCACCTTAAAGGCTGTGTCTCCACCTAGGGTGCCTGACCCTTTGAGGTTTCTAACCTCTGGGTCTGCCCTAACCGCTTCCCTCCCTTCCTTATTAAACAAAGAAAAAGGTCTCCTCTTCACCCAAGACTGGGCCCTTCACAACCTGACCATGACTGATGTCCCCAAGGTGACCTGCACAGTTCCTTTCTTGGGGTCCTTCAGATGCATAAGCTGACACCATAGTCACCCTCTGGTGAACGCCTCCCCCTTCCCTGACCACACCTGGCATGGAGGCTTCCTATGTGGTAAATAGGGTTTCAAGTGATCAAGAAGCTAAAGGACTTATGGAATATCACACAGCCCCTGAAGAGAGCCTTCCTTGGGTCTGCAACTGGGCCCAGATGCATCCTCCCAGCGCCTTGCCACACGTCAGCACTTCCTGAATTAGTGGTCCCCAATGCAGCATCTACAGCGCAACATCTCAGAGACCTTTGCACCAGGGCCATGGCACAGCTGGCTCTCCGGCCGTCGGGTTCTTTCCTGGAAGGCAGCTTGTGCTCACATCCCAACCTTCTCCAGTCAGGGTCTGCAGGCGCCTCAGGCTGTCAGTTGAGATGTCCATCCTTACCTTCTTTTAGCAGGAAAAAACAAAAAATATGGAAAGCCTAAGCTAATGAACGGTGTCTACAAAACCCGGTTTCTGATCAGCTCAGTGCTAGTCCATTTGAGATTCACTTAAAAACAGAGATAAGATTCCCAAATGCACTAGGGTGCTCTAGATTTGGGATTTTCCTCTCATCCTTAGCATTAAGGAAATCTGGACAGCTGTCAGTATCCGCAGGCCAGGCTGGGAGCACAGTCCAGCCCTTCAGCAGACACAGCGGCCACAAACAGCCATTTAGAGGTTCTGTAACCCGAAGCGCATACTTTCAAGAGGGGTGCAAATGACAGCAACACAAATAATTGGCCCCCAAATGTTTATCAGCTCCCTGCCACGCCACTTCCATTTATAGCTTATAAATGGTTATTAACAGGCTCCTTCACATCTGATAACCGGCCCCAGAACAGGTGGCCAGAAGGGGGGGTGTGATTAGAGGCCTCCCAGGAGGTGCTGTGTGCTTGTCTGTGGGTGGTCTTCCTGCCGGAGGCCAGTGCCCACACGAGAAGCCATCGAAAGCCTGTAATTTAGGAGACAGCAGACTGTTGTCTGTTTGTGTAAAGTACCGTCCAAGTTACAGCTGGCTTTGCTTTCTGGCCAGCAAACACTGCCAAGAAGGGTTGAAAGTTCAGCAGACTCAGCCCCCCCAAAACGCATTCCCTTCCCGCTTCTGGTCTCCGGCAAACAACCTCCTGCTCTTGCTTCCTGACTTCCTTAGGAGGCCTGAGTAGAGATGAAGAGGTTCCTGGAACCTCAGCTCTGCACGAATTCCAGCTAGGACACAGGAGCTGGGAGGAGTGGGGAGGGGGGCGGGGGGGGGCAGAAGGGGGCAGTGGGAAGCAAGGGTGTCTTTGCTAAAATAAGCCATGCAGGTCCCCACAACCTGGAGTTCTCAAGAAACGGTTCCCAGTGTGGCAGACGCAGAGGCCTGAGGCCTCCATCTCCCTGGCTTTTCTTTACTAGAGAGGCTGGAAGGACAGCTAACAGGCCAGCATGGCCCAGCTCCAGCTGGGGAGGTTTACCCAGTTCCTGCCTTCACCTATGGCAGCCCCTCTTGATACCATTGAGGGCCAACTCAACCCCAATGAATAACATTAAAAGTCCTAAGAAATATAAAGTAAACATCTTTGTCATGAGCTAACCTAGCAGCACTGCGCTAATCTAACCTAACACTACAACACTGTGCAGACCAAGGTGGAACAGACCCCCCAGGAACCATGTGTTAATAACCAACCACATTCCAGTTAAGGGTTAAGTTGTGGCTTAACCAGGCATACAGGTGGTAATGGGGCTCATGTCTGTAATCCCAGCACTTGAAAGGCTGATGCAGGAAGATTACCAACAATTGGAGGCCAGGTCTGGGCTACGGTGAGCTCCTCTCTAACCTATGCTACAGACTGAGACCTGTCTTATGTGTAACTTGTGTAATCCCAGCACTCTGGAGGCAGAGGCAGATGGATCTCTGTGAATTTGACTTTAAGCTAGCCAGGACTACACAGTGAGATGTGGGGGGCGGGGGACACAGGAGACACAAGCAAGGAGCACCCAATACCCAGAACTAGCTGATTCCTTATGATAAAAAAGCAGGAAGGGGTGAAATGGCTCCATGGTTTGCTTCCAATCCTCCCACCTCAACCTCTGAGTACAGGGTCTCAAAGGCGAGCCTCCATATCCAGCTCTACAAGGTATCTGGGGATTCAGTAGGCTGTGTGACTTTGTACATTTATTCACTTACATTTTTTACATTATTTATTGTGTGTGTGTGTGTGTGTGTGTGTGTGTGTGTGTACAAATGCACCCTTAGAGGAACATTTGCAGGGACTGGTTCTCTCCTCCCACCATGTGGGTCCCAGGGATTGACGTTAGCTCGTAAGGCTCAGTGGCAAGCACCTTTACCTGGTAAGCCATCTCATGGGCCCCCTCATTTAAATTATTAACTTTTGCATTTATTTATTTTTTTGTAGCACCACAGATTGAACCTAGGGTTCCCCACATTCTTTGCAAGTGCTCTACCACAGAACCACATCCCAGGTCTCAATTTTTATTTTTAACTGACAAATAATAATTCTGCGTGTCTGGGAGGCACAGTGGGATGCTTTAGCGCATGCATACATGGCCGAATGATCAAATCAGGCTAATTAACACATCCATCCTCTCACATAGTTTTCATTCCTTTATGGTGAGTGCCTTTAAAACCTACTCTTTTAGCAATTTTGGGCACGTCCTTTAACTTCTCGGAGTCTCACAAGTCTGTTTCCCAAGTGCATGATAACAGTCAGCCCGCCCAGTTGGAAGGCTTGGTTGAGAACCAAATAAAATAATGTAAGTGAAAGAATTTGGAGTTTTAAAAACACATAAATAAAAGTTTTTCTTTATAAAACAGAAAGTTTTGAGGAGCCTCTCTAAGGTTCTCTGGGCTCTAGCTGGTGGTGAGGGGGGATGGGTGGGGAGGGTGGGCCACCGGTTTAGGCTTCGAGTCGGAGCATGTTCTGAGCTTGGCAGCTGCAGGAACTACCAAGAATCCCAGATTCCCCAGACAAGGCGACATGATAATGCAGTCCATCCCACAGAGATGAATGCTGATAAAGACTTTTCCCACTCTGTAAGTTGCCCCTTCACTCAAGTGGATACTACCTGGGGTCTGAGTAGAGTGACCATGCTTCACACAAAGGTCTCAGATAGGAGATAATGTCTTTGCTAGAAAGAAGCTTTTTAGTTTCACGAGGCCCATTTGTTAACTGTTAGACTTATGCCTATGCTATCTGGCTTCTGTTCAGAAAGACCTTTTCTGTGCCTCTAAGCTCCAGTGAAGTTCCTGCTTTCTCCTCTATTAGATTCAAGGTATCAGATGTTATGTGGAGGTCCTTGGCCCGTTTGGATTTGAGTTTATACATGATGAGAGAGAGGGAACTAGTGTCATTCTTCTATAGGTAGCTATCCAGTCTGACCAGCACCATTTGTTGAAAGTGCTGTCTTTGCTCCAGGGTGTAGTGTTGGTGGTTTTGTCAACAATCAGGGACTGTAAGAAACCGGCTTATATCCGGGTCCTCAACTCTGCTGCATTGATCAACAGATTTGTTCTATGTCATTGCCATGCTCTTTTTTTTTTGGTCTTTTTGAGACAGGGTCTCCCTGTAGCCCCAGCTGTCCTGGAACTCACTCTGTAGACCAGGATGGCCTTGAATTCACAAAGATCCGCCTGCCTCTGCCTCCCAAGTGCTAGGATTAAAGGCGTGCGCCACCACACCCAGCACTGCCATGCTCTTTTAAAGATATCTATTTACTAATTCTTTGAGAATTCTGTACAATATATTTTGATCACAGTACTCTTCCCCCCAATTCCTCTCAGACCCTGACTCATTTTTGTGACCTATTTAATAGCCTATCCAGTCCAACATTGCTGCCCACATACTTCTGGCTCTGGGGCCATCCACTGCATCTCGGTCAACCTGCCAGGGGTCACACTCTTAAAGAGAACTGGCTCTCCCTCTTCCACAGGTCATCAATTGCCCATCACTACTCAGTTAGGGGAGAGGCTTGTGAACCTCTTCCCCTCCATGCTGCAATGCTAACTGGCTTGATCTCCTGCAAGCAACCACAGCTGCTCTAAGTTCATGAGTGCGGTGGCCCTGCTGTGTCCAGAAGACACTGTTTCTCTCTGGTCCTCCTCAACCTCTGACTCTGTACAATCTTTCCAGACCCTCCCCTCAGCGGTCCCTGAGCTTTGTGAGGTGGGTTCAAATATAACATTAATTTGCCATTTTTGGCTGAGTCCTCCACTGACACTAATTCTCTTCACTTTGACCAGTTGTGAGTTTCTACATTAACTACCATCTACTGGATGAAGAAACTTCTCTAATGAGGGCTGAGATCTGCACTAATCTATTGGGCAGAGAGATACAAATTTAGAGAACATTTTGACACTACATTCAGTTAGCAGAATAGTATTAGTAGGTTCACCCCTGTCCTTGGCCAGATTTATAGTAGCAAGCATGTGTTTCCCCCTGTGGAGTGGGCCTTAAATCAAGTCTGAAAGCAGTTGGTTACCCGATCACATTCGTGCCATCTTTGCACCCATGAACATATCTTGTCACCCATCATTGTAGTTCACAAGATTCACATCTGGGTAAGACTACTGATGACCTTTTTCCCCAGGCAGCCTTCATAACACCTTCAACTGCTGTAAGCCTTCACTTAAACCTCTATCCCCATTACTCCCCTTTCTAGTGTTCTGGATTCTGTATGTACTCCAAATTAAACCACAAATCTAAAGATTCAACAATATGAGTGAGAACGGCTACCACCATGTTAAAGTATTCCCACTAAGGTCAGGACAGGAACAAGACAGGTTGTCCACTGTCTCCACTCCTAGTCAGATATAGTGCTTGAAACCCTAGCTAGAACAAGAAGGCAAGTGAAGGAACAAAGAGGCACAAATAGGAAGAAGTCAAAGTATGCTTATTTGCAGTTGATATGATTCTGTACATAAGGGATCCCCAAAGACTCCACCAGAAAATTCACAGAGCTGATAAACACTTTAAGCTTTAAGCAAAGTTACAAGTTACAAAATTACCAGACCAAAATCAGTAGCCTTCCTATATATCAAACACAAACAGACTGAGAAAGTCCCATTCATAATAGCCTGAATGAACAAAGTAACAAAAAAACACCTTGGAATAAATCCAACCAAAGAAGCAAACCTATATAATGAAAACATTAAAACACTGAAGAAAGAAATTGAAGATATCAGAAGATGGAAAGACATCTTATGCACATGGATTGGAGGATTAATAATGTAGAAAAGACCATCTTACCAAAAACAATCTACAGATTCAATGTAATCCCCATCAAAATTCCAATGCAATTCTTCATAGAAATTGAAAAAATAATCTTAAAATGCATATGGAAGCACAAAACACCCCAAACAGTCAAAACAATCCTGAATGATAAAAATGCTGCTGGAAGAATCATCTTTCCAGATTCCAAGTTATATCATAGAGCCATAGTAATAAAAACAGCGTGATCATGGCCTGGGTCAAAGACAACAAATGGTAGCGAGGGAGTGGGGAATGAAGAGCCCTCACACACTGGTGGTGGGAGTGCAAATTGGTGTAGTCACTCTGGAAGTCAGTGTGGCAGTTCCTCCGAAAACTAGAAATAGACCTACCATATGACCCAACTATACTACTCCTGGGCATATACCCAAAAGAATCTGTTTCCTACTACAGAGACACATGCTCATCCATGTTGATAGCTGCTCTATTCACAATAGCCAGGACATGGAAACAACCTAGATGGTCACCAACTGATGAATGGATGATGGGACGTACCATGGTACAGACATACAATGGAATTGTATTCAGTTGTATACCAAAGTGGAATTATGAAATTTGCATGTAAGTGGATGGAGGGGGGGACCTCATGGTGAGTGAACTGTTTCAGCCTGCTTTCTGTTGGTGTGATAAGCACCATGACCAAATTCAACTTGGGGAGGAAAAGACTTACTTCCTCTCACGACTCAGAATTGTAGACCATCATGGAGGGCAGCCAAGGCAGGAACTCAAGTGGGACAGGAATCTGGAGGCAGGCACTGAGGCAGAGACCACAGAGGAATGCTGCTCACCGGTGCGCTTCCTCCTGGCTTGCTCAGCTGCTTTTCTTTTATAACCCAGGCTCCCCGAACTAGAGATGGCACAGTGCATGGTGGGCTGGACCTGCCTATATCAGTTAACAATTAAGAAAATGTCCCACAGACGTGTTCACGGGCCAGTCTGGTGGAGGAAAGTACTCTGTTGAGGTTCCTTCTTCCCAGGTAACCATAGTTTGACAAAAACATGGCAAGCCAGACCCACACAAATGAGAATTTTTGCATCTGTGTTCATCAGGGAGATTTGCTTATAATTTTTTGTTGGATCCTTATATACAATGGAGAAAAGGAGAAAAGACGGCATCATCTTTTGTTTTCTTAATCTTAGTCATTCTAAGTTTTTTTATTTTTATTTATTTTTTTATGTGTATGAGTGTACTGTCTGCATGTAGGTTTGTGCACCTGTGTCATACAATGCCATGGAGGTCAGAAAAGGGTGTCGGATTCCCCTGGAACTGGAGTTAAAGACGGTTCTCAGCCGCCATGTGGGTGCTGGGGATCAAACCCGGATCCTCTGCAAGAGCAGTCGGCACTCTTAACCGCTAGACCATCACTCCAGCCCAGTCATTCTAAGTTTTAATTTACATTTCCCTGATAGCTAAAGATGGCAAACACTTTTAAAAGTATTTCTTAACTAAAAAAAATATTTCTTAACTATTTATATTTCTTCTCCTGAGAATTCTCTGTTCATTTCCATAACCTACATTTAATTGGTTGTTTATTTTCTTAATGTTTATCTTTTTAGTTCTTTGAATATTCTAGATACTAATCTCCTGTTGTCATATTTATAACTGGAAAAGGTTTTTTCCCATTCAGGCTTGTCAGTGAATTAACAATTTTCTTACTAGTACAGAACCTTTTAAATTTCTTGAAGACCCACTTGTCACTTGTTTTTCTTATTTCTTGGGTGACCAGTCCTGTTAAGAAAGCCCTGACTTGGGCTCATTTCTTGAATTGTATTCCTTATTCTTTCTTCTAGAAGTTTCAGAGTTTCAGGTCTGGCACTGAGATCTTTGATTCATCTGGAATTGACTTATGTACAAGGTGAGAGAGAAGGATAAAGTTCATTCTTCTACATGGAGGTATCCAGTTTACCTAACACTGACTCTTGAAGATACTATCTTTTCTCCAACCTGTTTTTGTCATCTTTGTTAAAGCTCATTTGGCTTTAGGTGTGTAGACTTACATCTGGGTCCTCCATTCTGTTCCATTGGTCAGTGTGAGTGTGTGTGTGTGTGTGTGTGTGTGTAATCATGAACACCAGTTGTGTTGCCTACACAAGACCTGCACAAGATCAAACCAGTCCACATTATAACATGGGAGAAAGGGTTCAAGAGGCTCTACCTCTAACTGAGGAGCTATGTACAGTGGGTCATTCCAGGAGAGGGAAAGTCCATTTTCTTTAAGGTTGACCATGATTCAATGGATGGCCCCACACCCAGAGGTATATGGGAAGCACAAATTGGACTCGATGGGTTATTTAAAACAAAAAAGAAGGGATGAAGAGATAGCTTAGCAGTTAAGAACACTGGCTGCTCTCCTAGAGGACCTGGGTTCAGTTCCCAGCACTGATATAGCAGATAATAACCAACCGTAACTCCAGTTCCAGAGGGTCTGACACCCTCTTCTGGCCTTCATGTGTATTGCACACATGTGGGGGCACTTACATACATTCAGGCAAAAACATTCTTACACATAAGATAAAAATAACAAATTATATATATATAATATATATAATATATATATATATAGATATATAGATATATATATATGTCTTTTTTGAGACAGGGTCTCCTTGTAGCCCCAGCTGTCCTGGAACTCACTCTGTAGACCAGGCTGGCCTTGAACTCACAAAGATCTGCCTGCCTCTGCTAGGATTAAAGGCATGCACCACCATGCCCGGCCCACAAATAAAATATTTTTTAAAAAGGACTAAAAGTTGGGAGCTTAGGAAGGTGGGGTAGATCTGAGAAGAGTTAAGGTGAGGAGTAGGGGCCTGTGTATGATCAGAATACTCACAGGAGCGAACAAAAGAAATCTAGGCTTCAGGACCATGTGGGTTATTAAGATATACCCATCCATACATCCATACACAGAGGGGGAGAGAGAGAGAGAGAGAGAGAGAGAGAGAGAGAGAGAGAGAGAGAGACCAAGAAGTTGATGAATGCCTACCAAATTTTTATCATATTGGTAACTATAAACTGCTTAAAACATTCTCAATGAATAGTCTGGATCTTTTAAAGAGTTCTATTTTTCTCTAGCAGTTCAGAGTGTTTAAAGCTTACTATGATTTACAAAATCACAGGGCTCTGCTTGTGTTCATGAATACACTGTACAGAGAGAAGCTAACAATTAGGAAACTGTGGTAAGAGGAAATTTCAATGACTTATGCTTAAATTTGTCCCAAAGTTGTCATTATGAAGTTAATAAATACCTAGGGGAAAGCTCTCCAAACGTAATTCTCCCTATGCTTTAGGTATGGGTACCCATCTTTTGTGAGGAGTATGAACCAAAGCTTCTGATCCTAGATGCCTAACAAGATAGTGTCTACTCACACACATACACCCACAATTTTGATGCCTAAAAAAAATGAGGTCTTCAGCCGAAAAGATCTACAACCCACTTGACATTTTCCTGACTGGGGAGATGGCTGAGGAAGTAAAGTACTGTGGCACAGGCATGAAGACCTGAGCTGACATCCCCAGACCCCTGTGTAAAGCCAGGGATGGTGGATGTGTATAATTGGAGAGCTCCTACAGGGAGGTGGAGACAGAATTCCCAGAAGCTCACAGGCCAGCTAGACTATGCCTGGAAAGGTGACTGACTATTCATAGACCTCAACCTCCAAGCCTCATGTCCCCAGAAAACATCCTGTCATGCCCACTTCTAGAAACCCATTCTCTACAGTGGGGGCCATGGCTTTCCTGGCCTCCTCTACCAGAGAAAGTGGCCTCTAAGGCTTATTGTCTTCATGAAGACAGGACACTTCCTGAGTAGCCGAGGCTGGTCTCAGACTTGCAATAAGAATTGACTTGCAGGGCTGGAAAGATAGCTCAGCGGTTAAGAGTGCTGACTGCTCTTGCAGAGGACCCGGGTTCTATTCCCAGCACCCACATGGTAGCTAAGAACCGTTTTTAACTCCAGTTCCAGGGGAATCTGATGCCCTCTTCTGACCTCTGCGGCATTGCACGACACAGGTGCACAAACCTACATGCACACAGTACACTCATACACATAAAATAATAAGTAAATTAAAAAAATAAAGAATCAACTTGCAATATGAATTGTGTTATAATCTAAAGTGTTGTCTCCCTCATACTGATTTTTAAGAGCTTTTTATAAATTACTGAGAATAAACATTTATCAGTTGTAACTGATGCAACTATTGTTAGTTTTTCATTTCTAGAAACTTCTGTGACACTTTATGACATGCAGAAGTGTATATTTTTATGAAGTGATAGCCAAGGTCTTTACTTTTATGATTCTTTCATTACTTTTATGTGACTGGATGGATATACACCTATGTTTTTCTAGTCCCTTTAAGTTTTTATTTTATACTCTTTAAGCCATCTGGAATGGATTTGGGTGTGAGGTAGGAAATGTAACATTTTTTCCCCAAATAGTTAACCAGCCGTGTGAGCCATCAATTACCAAATAATCCTTCCTTACTGAGTTGTTAACAAGCTGGAGAGTTTTAGTATCAAAATGCTTCTTGGGTTTGTTGTTGTTGAAGTAAGAAAACAGCTCTTAGGGCTCAGAAGATAGCTCAGTGGATGATGTGCTTACTGCACAAACATGAGGGACCCTGTGGGTTCCTTTGACCCCGCCCCAGGACCTGAGTTCAGATAGCCAGCACCCGTACAAAAAGCTGGGCTTATCTGCATGCATCTGCAACCAGAGCTGAGACAGGGGACTCCTAGAATCCCAGGGCCTCCCTGGCTGGCCTGCCCGGCTGAAAGGAGAGACCCTGCTCCAGCTGCAGTGAGAGACCCTGTATCAAAAAGTGATAGAGAAGCTTCTTACTTCTACATTCGTATGTTCATGTGAGTGCACCCCATATAGACACACATGCACACACACACACACACACACACACACACACACACACCAGCTCTCTGTTCAAGGGCACCAGCTTTTGTGTGCAGGGAGCCAGGGGTGAGTGGAAGGTGTGGAGATTCTAGGCTCTGGGCATCTCTGAGAGGTGTAGCAAAGGGCAAGTGGAGACAGGGTCCTCCGGGGCCACTTAGTTGATACATGACTCAGAGATGGGAGCCAGGCCTTTGAAGTTCATCACTGGGAAGCTGGAGTTAGCTACGTGGGTGAGGACAGGAGACAGCTGCTAGCTGCTTGAAGCAACTGAACCTTGGGAAGGAGAGCTGTTCCAAAGGAGATGTTTGGGAAGCTTGTTTTAAAAGATTAATGTCTTTAAGAAAATCCATAGTAGGGGCTGGAGAGATGGTCTAGCGGTTAAGAGTGCCGACTGCTCTTATAGAGGACCCGGGTTCAATCCCCAGCACCCACATGGTGGCTGAGAAACGTCTGTAACTGCAATTCCAGGAGAACTCCAGTTCCAGGGGAATCCAACGCCTTCCTCTGATCCGCACGGCATTGCACAACACGAGTGCACAAACCTACATTCAAATAAATAAATAAATAAATAAATAAATAAATAAATAAAATTTTAAAAGAAAATCCATAGTAAACTTTCATTCTTCATGTTTTGTAATGTTTCAGCCGGTGAGACCACAGGTGCCATAGTGGTCACAGGGCAGGGAAACTCCCGTCTCTTAGGGATGCTGCAGTAACTGGTGTCATAGTGCAATGTGATATTCAGGTTTTGTGTGATGGTGCTGCCATGTACAAGTTTGGCATAGACCATATGTATGAGACATAATTCTTAATAAGGGTAAGCAACTATGCTATAGTTTTGTATTTGCCTTATTCAGTATCTTAGCATGGTCTTCTACTTGTAAAAAAAGTGTTTACTGTAACTAAAATACCCTGTTATGTTGGCAGTGGTATTACACAGCTTATATTTATTGAATCTCTCCTGTTCCCCAAACAGACTTCTCTATCCCAGACTGGCTTTGAACTTACCATCACCTCTCAAATGTCGGGATCACAGGCATGTGATACCTGGCTTATTTGGTGCTGGGGATTGAACTCAGGGCTTTGTGCATGCTAAGCAAGCACTCTATCAGCTGAACTCCATCCTCAGCCCTACTGAAGCTCTTGAATGTATCAAGAGAACGCATCAAGTGATGTTCAGTGATTGTGTGACACTGAGGGGTTGACCTGTGTCAGCCAAGTATGTAAGTGTTGGCACAGTGAAGAATCATAACTAATCAAGATCAAGAATCCAATAACATACTTCTTAGAAGTTTCCATTGGCAGAGATGCATGGTATGCCTTCTTTCCACATCTATGCAAAAGCTGGACTATGTGGAACATAATTTTGAGTTACACTTAGAATAGTCCCTCATGGGTAAGTTACTATACAATCGCTTACTTGAATGCATTATTAGATTCTTAAATATAGCGGAGACTCTCTGAGGGTGTCCTGCTCTTCTCTGCCTTCTTGAAATCTCCTCATTCTCCCTTTTCTCACTGTACTCCATCAGTCAGCTATGTCAAGAATGGATGATTCATTTAGAATATTATAGTATGTGTAGGCTTCCATTGCTGTGACAAAATACTTAAGATACATTGACTTAATATATCTTGGAAAAAATCCTCAACAGTCTTACCGAGCTGTGAACCCTGTAAACTACAATAATGACAGGCATGATGAGATATGCTCATGGGTGCAAAGGTGGCACAAATGTTATAGGGTAACAAACTCCTTTCTAATATGATTTAAGGCCCACTCCACAGGAGAAAACGCATGCCTGGCACTATAAATCTGGACAAGAACCCATCATTGGCAAGTTCATAGGCTGCAAGGATGAATCTACTCTCATTAGTCTGCTAAGTGGACACTGCCCTCTCTATTCCTATCTCTCCTAGATTAGTGCAGATCTCTGATCTCATCAGAGAAGTTTCTTTGTGCATGGTGGTTAACACAGAAACTCACAACTGGTCAATGTGCCAAGAGTGCCAGTGGTGCTCAACCAAATATGGGACATCTATATCACACCTCCTCCCAAGGCTCAGGGACTTTGAGAAATAGAGTGTGGAAATACTGTAAGTGCCAGAGTGAGAGAGGTCTAAAGCCAAACAGTGTCTTCTGGACGTGACAGGACTTCTGCATTAATGAACTCACAGCAGTTGTGGTTGCTTGCACAAGATCAAGCCAGTCTGCACTCTATCATGGGGAGAACTTCCCAAGCTCCCACCCTCTGACTGAGGAGCTATGGACAATTGATGGCTCCATATTGGTTGACCGTGATCTGGTGGAAGGCCCCACACTCATGAATATATGGGCAAATTGAACTCAATGTTTTTGTTTTTTTTAATTGAGCCACAAAGTTAGAGTGGGTAGGGGGGTGGAGATGGATTCTGGGAGAAGTTGTGGGGTAAAGTTGAGGGTGAATGGAATTAGAATACATTGTATTAAATTCTTAAAGACAATAAAAATATTTGAGACATACTCAAGGCCATTATTTTGAATTTGAGTTTAAAAGAAAGCATTACAGTAATAAATATAGAAAAAATATTTCAGGGCTGCAGGGATGGCCAGCAGTTTGAAGCCCTTGCTTCTCTGTCAGAGGATGCAGGTTTAGTTCCCAGCACCTACATTAGGCAGCTCATAACCACCTAGGAGTCCAGTTCCAGGAGAGCAACTGACTGGCCTCTGCAGGCACCCGCAGTCATGTGCGTGTACACACACACAGACATACAGAATTAAAATGTAAAATAATTTTATTTAAAAATGAAGGATTCAAAAATCTAAAAGATTTTTTTTTTAGAAAGACGTTTCAATGAAATTCCAGCAAGCACCCTTTCATTCTCATTGTGGGGATGAGAGTGTCCCCCTTGGGCCCCAAGCATTTGAGTACTTAGTCAGTTGGTGGCCCTATCTGGGGAGGGTCATGGAGCCTATAGGAAATGTTGCTGGAGGAAGCATATCACTGGGGCCAGTCTGAGAGATCAGAGCCCTACACCCCATTTTCTGGTATGTCTCTCTTGCTTACACTGTGTGCCTGAAGAGGTGAACTGTCAGCTTTCTGCTCTAGCCATTTCCTGCCACCATGCCTCCCCACCACGTCGGGTTCTTATCCTTCTGGGACTGTAAGCCCAATAAACTCTTCCTTCTATAGGTGGCCTTGGTTACAATGTTTCATCACAGCAACAGAAAAGCAGCTAATACTCCTCTTCAACATCAAATGTGCACCATGATCTTTACTGCCGTATGTTATTTTATAGTGCAGATTCTCAATAATGTGTTGAGCGTCTTCTGATTATGGACAATTAGTTTTTCTCCATGTTTCTCCTATTACAAACCAAATTAGATTGAGCATTTTTGTTGACAAGTTGATTTTATAAATGAACTGCTTTAAAGAGGTTGCCTTCAGGGCTGTCCACCCTCTTATATCTTGCACATGGAGCTCACATAACCCAGCCTCACTTAATTTAGAGGCTTCTTTCTAGCAAGCTCCATTCCCCCCCAACCTCAAGACTCAGCTCGTTTCCTCCCCTGTAAGATCTGTTGCATCATGTAACGACACGTCCTTTCTCTGAAAAGGCAAATATCTCACCCCTAAGTCTATGAAGAAAAGTATCGCATTGTATCATAATTATGTGAGGGAATGACTGGCTCTTCATTTGGAGTTAGGGCTCCAAACTGAGCAAGCGTCTTTCATTTCCTGTCATTTGCCCAGCCAAGTACTTCGCGCCTTGTATAATGGCTGACCCAGAAAAACAGTTGCTCAATCTATGCCTTTTCAGAGACTGTATGATTAAATAATAGAATTGAATAATGGGTAGAATTTTGTTGCACCACTCATCTTTTAACTTAAATTTAAATTCTCCCTTGGCTTTGACCTGAAGTAATATCATGCACCCTTTGAAAAGTCAGCAGACTGTTGTCCAAGATGAACAGAGTGGACAAGGCCACAGTGCTCCTTGAGGGACCTCCTTGGTCTACTGCTCAATGACAGTTATCTTATGGCTGCCCCCAAGGTTGCAAGATCATTTTCAACATGTCCTGACCTCGGCTTAGCCTGTGTGGGTTTGGAAAGGTGTGAAATGTGCCAGAAGGAAAGGTAAGGCTAACGGCCTGGCTTTGAGAGCAGTGCCCTTCCTAATAGAAACACTACTCCAGGATAGCCAACCCTTCCTAATAGAAACACTACTCCAGGATAGCCAACCCTTCCTAATAGAAACACTACTCCAGGATAGCCAACCCTTCCTAATAGAAACACTACTCCAGGATAGCCAACCCTTCCTAGTAGGAACCACTCTGCAAGTGGAAGACTTCACCTCTTGGAAATCCTGACTTCAGTGGCCTCATATTCTCTAGTGATCCACATGAAGAAATCCAGTTTATACACAGCCAGTGCATAAATCAGCATAACCAAAACAGAGTTCTCATATTTGTTTTAATTGTGCAACACAGTCCTGATATTTTCAAGTCTATTTTCTCTCATTGGTTTTCAAACACTAGTCATGACCCCGCATTGATTATCGATTATCGATTTCAGAGCCAGCGATGTGAGAATCGCTGGTTCAGGATAACGGAAGAAGGAACAATATCTTAGGTGGTGTGATCAGATGTGCTCAGCTGCTGACACCAAGCTGGTATCCAGGAGGGCTGTCATGAGTCCCCACTGTCATCTTAATTAGATGAGGGTGCTGGATTATAAGGAAAACATCACATCATAACCTGCTAAGTATTGTTTATGTTTGGAGGAGAGGGAATGAGTGACAGGCCAGGGAGGTGACTCAGTGCTCTATGTAAGCATGAGGACCTGAGTTCGAATCTCCAGCACCTTCCATATATACATAGGGCAAGGGCACACACATACATGTTCACATACAGAACACACTCACACAAAAAGAAAGCGAACCTTGTGTGTATGTACAGTGTGTGTGTGTGTGAGTGTGTGTGTGTGTGAATGAGAGAATGTATGTGTATGTGTGAATATCCCTGAATTCATGGTTTGTGTGTGTGTGTGTGTGAGAGAGAGAGAGAGAATGCATGTTTATGTGTGAATATCCCTGAATTCATGGTGTGTGTGTGTGTGTGTGTGAGTGAGAGAATGCATGTGTATGTGTGAATATCCCTGGATTCATGGTGTGTGTGTGTGTGTGTGTGTGTGTGTGTGAGTGACGAGAATGCATTGTGTATGTAGAATGTGAAATATCCCTTGGAATCTTCATTTGTAGTGTGGCGATGTGTAGTTGTGCTGTGTCGTTAGATGTGAAATTCCCCTAATCTCAAAAGACATAGAGACTGGTTGTGAGTGAAAGAGGAGAAATGCTTAGTGTGATGAAGTAATCCCTTGAATTCAATTGTTGAGAGATGTGTTTTGTGTGTGTGTGAGTGAGAGAATGCGTGTGTATGTGTGAATATCCCTGGATTCATGGTGTGCTGTGTGTGCGTGTTCATGCTTACGTCT
>VZQC01013045.1:919013-984446 GCA_009823505.1 Rhizomys pruinosus | reverse complement strand
ATGGTGTGCGTGCGTGTGTGTGTGTGTGTGTGTGTGAGAGAGAGAGAGAATGCATGTGTATGTATGAATATCCCTGGATTCATGGTGTGCGTGTGTGTGTGTGTGTGTGAGAGAATGCATGTGTATGTGTGAATATCCCTAGATTCATGGTGTGCGTGTGTGTGTGTGTGAGTGAGAGAATGCATGTGTATGTGTGAATATCCCTGAATTCATGGTGTGCATGTGTGTGTGTGTGTGTGAGTGAGAGAATGCATGTGTATGTGTGAATATCCCTGGATTCATGGTGTGTGTGCGTGTGTGTGTGTGTGTCTGTGTGTGTGTGAGAGTGAGAGAATGCATGTGTATATGTGAATATCCCTGGATTCATGGTGTGCGTGTGTGTGTGTGTGAGTGAGAGAATGCATGTGTATGTGTGAATATCCCTGGATTCATGGTTTGTGTGCGTGTGTGTGTGTGTGAGTGTGTGAGTGAGAGAATGCATGTATATGTGTGAATATCCCTGAATTCATGGTGTGTGTGTGTGTGTGTGTGAGAATGCATGTGTATGTGTGAATATCCCTGGATTCATGGTATGCGTGTGTGTGTGTGTGAGTGAGAGAATGCATGTGTATGTGTGAATATCCCTGGATTCATGGTGTGCGTGTGTGTGTGTGTGTGTGTGTGAGAATGCATGTGTACGTGTGAATATCCCTGGATTCATGGTGTGCATGTGTGTGCGTGTGCGTGTGCGTGTGTGTGTGTGTGTGTGCGTGTGTGTGTGTGTGCGTGTGCGTGTGTGTGTTGAGGAAGAGGAGAGGCCCTTTGCTCTGGTGCTTTCATGAGTGAAGTGGATGATGGATCAAGAGGAAAACATAAAAGATGTAGCAAATCCTAAGAGTTCTTTGAAAAGAACTCTCTCACACACAGCTTTCTGGATACCATGAAAAGTCAGAACTTGTTAGCACCACTGTCAGTCTGGAGAGCAAGGCTCCTTCTTGGTCCGCAGAGCTGATGGAGTGACAGGTGAGCCCTAAGTAGACAGACAGCATGAACATTTTAATAACACAAGTTCACAAATATTTTTTCTTCCACTCTTGGGAAAGCAGAAGGAAATAAATTAGAGGCGCATGCCAGGCCCTTCAGCCTCCCGCCTCCCACCAGCTTCTAGAACAACTAAACATCAAGCATCCCTTAGCCTTTTCCTCTTTGTGTGAACATGCATGAGCGATGGGAAAGAGATATACTTGGGGCCAGTACATTTTTAACTCCCTGGGAGGTATTTTTTTATCTAAACATGCCTTCATTTGGGCCTTCAAAGATGAAATAATGAAGCAACTATCCCAGCATGCTGTATCTTATTCTTTCATCAACGTTTTATAGCCTTGAGGACTATGTCAATTAACACCTTTTAACTCAGGACAAAAATCCTCCTTCGGGACCATTTCTACCCTAAAGGAAATGCGAAAATGAAAAGAGCCAAAGTTGTACCATAGTTCCAAATTTAAACTGTATCATCTACCCTCCAAGTAATTGTAATAACATATGCTATCTCTGCAGAAGAGGCCACTCCCAAAGGTAGGCATGTAAAGCAGCAGCCACAAAAATATTTTTTAACATGAAACTATTTCTGTTGAAAGAGCCCCATCCCATCATATGTCAGATGCTTTGCTTTAGTCAACTCAAGATGAGTTGGTTTCAGTGTTCTCCACCGCCCCATCCCCAGGCTGCATCTCTACTCTGGAGACCTGCCTGACCGTGGCTGTCCCCTGAGGTGGCTGTCCCCTGAGGTGGATCCATCCCCTCTCTGGCTGGGTGGCCCAAACTACCTGCCCTGTGATGTCTCTCTCAGCAGAGCAATGAGTCCTTTCATCCAACATCTTTGTCTTCTTGATGCTATAAGAATGTTCTAGAACTCTGCCAAGAAATGGAAATTCTCGAGATTCTGGAGAAATAGAGCTGAAGCCCTAGGATGCTGTACTCTGACAGCCAGATTTCCTTTTACTTTAAAATACATTAGCGGATGGGGAGAGGGCTCAGCTATAAGAGCACTCGGCACAAAGGCATGAAGACCTGAGTTCAAATCCCAGGCACTCATGTAAAAAGCCAGACCTGGCTGCCCAGCTGGGAACAGGGAGCTGACACAGGAGGATTGCTGTCGCCACCTGGCCCCAGATTCAGTGAGAGACATTGAATCAAGGGAGTAAGGCAGAGAGAGACTCATAAAGCAGGACACATATGTCTTCCCCTGGCTTCTGCACCCACACATGGGCATATACACGTGTAGACACATGTGGACATATACCACACATATATACATACAAAAAAGAAAGAAAAAGCTCTTAAATTATTCTGATTTGATCATTACGATGTACGCATGTGTTGAAATGTCCCACTGGGCTGCATAACTACGTAGATTATTGAGAGTCAGTCATTTTTTTTATTTTTTTAATTAATTTTATTTATTTCTGTATGTGTATGAATGTACTGTCTGCATGCAAGTTTGTGCACCCGTGTCGTGCAATGCCGCGGAGGTCAGAAGACGGTCTCGGATTCCCCTGGAACTGGAGTTCTCCTGGAATTGGAGTTTCAGACGGTTCTCGGCCGCCATGTGGGTGCTGGGGATCGAACCCGGGTCCTCTGTAAGAGCGGTCGGCGCTCTTAACTGCTAGGCCATCTCTCCAGCCCCGAGAGTCAGTCATTTTGAAGATATTCAACGTACTTATGGGGTATAAAACCTAGTTCTTGGACAGAAGTGCTTGTGAAAGAGGTGGGTCAGGGGCCCGAGCATCCTCAGCTGCCGCTCCTGGGCCTCTGTTAGACTTCACCAGGGCTTAGGAGCCCTTAGGAGGCTGGATTCTTCAGGATGCTTCCCTCAGGCACCCAGGCCTCAGGCTCCAGCTCCTAGGAGACCATGAGACTGGTGGGAACTCGGAGGCGAGGCGAGGGCAGAGATGCTGGTCTTCCTGGCTGTTTCCCCCTGAGTCACAGGAGGCCAGAGGCTTTTTCTTTATGGAAGCCTGTACTGCTGGGAGTGTTCTCCTACACATGCAATGTATTGACAGCTACTAGTCTCTCTGGGCTTGAGGGACCACTCTCCAACCCTGCCCTCTACACTGGGAATGGTTGTGGCTTTCCCGTGTTGTTGGCCCCAAGGTGTGTCCTCAGTCCTATTTGGGTTCCCTTCATCCTGCTTGTGACTCCGAAGAAGGTTCCTTCACTTAACCCTTCCAGTCTCCTGCTTATGTCTGACAGATTCGGCTGCAGTGTGTATTAACAGCTGGCAGATTCCTGCCACTGCCAGTCACAGAGTGAGCTTCTCGGGCCTAGACTGAGCCAGACTGTGAGCAGAAGGAAAGATCGCTTCCTATGCCATGGTCAGGTAGCCTCACATGGTTCCCGGTCACTGTAGTATTGTAACCTCTTCAAATGGAGGCCGCCTTGTCCTCTGTCCCTGCTGAAGAGGCAGCCCGAGTATTTGTTTTTTTCCCCGTGCCCCTATGCCACCCAACCCCTTTGCCCCAATCTGTCTTCCCAATGCAGCTTAGGTCCTCATATGAACTCCGAGGGTACCCAAGCATATATGCCATGCATGGCTAAAAACAAGGAGCTGGGCCAGGTGTGGTGGTGTACATCTTTAATCCCAGCACTCAGGAAGCAGAGCCAGGTGGATCTGTGTGAGATCAAGGCCAGCCTGGTCTACATATCAAGATCCAAGGCAGCTGGGGCTACAGGAAGACCCTACCTCAAAACAACAACAACAACAAAACAACAACAGAAAGGATGAGTTGGGCCTATTGATATCTTCTTTCAAAAATACATTCAGAAAAAGTGAGTTGTCCGAGACTGAAGTAGGGATGGTGAGCAGAGCTGGAGCATCAGGCAGAATCAAGTCTGCATGGAAAGAAGAGCCAGGAACCACAGGAGAAAGGTGCGGAGTGGTTGCAGGCAGCAGGGTGGCTTAATGGGTGAGAAACTTTCAGAGCAGGAATGTCTAAATGCATGCTTGGAAGAAGTGGTGACCCTCCTCACTGTCCCCAAGCAAGAATACTGTGGTGATTTCACGTCTGCTTAGAGTGACATTGAAGACACTGATGGATGTTACAGTTGGCCTTGGGTGTGGTCCCTGAGAACCCCACAGCCCTCCTGCTCCCGAAGGCCTGGGTCCTGTCTGAACAGCGATCCAGTCCCTGGGTTCCTGGGAGGCTGCCGAGCAGGGTCTCCAGGAGCCAGACTGTCTGGTTTCCATTCCAGATTGCCTACTTCTTAGCTATGTGGCCTCTGGGCAAACTTAACCTTGCAGTCTTCATTTCCTCATCTGTAAAATAAGGGCAATAATTACATCTTCCTCGCACAGTCATTGCGAGGCTTAAATGAATTAATACACAGAGCAGCGACAGACAGGGAGTGTTGCCTAAAATTCACCTGCCCTGACGGCTTTGCTCTTTCAGCAGCAGAGGGAGGGGAAGAGAGACTGGACATCGAAGTTCACCTTCTTGGCTTTCTACCAGCCAGACAGCCTCATTTTCAGTTTCCCCAAATTTGAAGTGGAAATAACAGGGCCCCCTTATGAGGCCTCCAGAGGCCCCACTGGGACTCACATAGGGATGGTGGACTGGGTAACGGCAAAGCTGAAGGGGTTTTCGCTTCTGTCACTTTGGGCAGAACTCTCTTCTTTGGTATAAAACAGGATTCTTTTCATTTGCAACACAGAGTTCTTTGTCCCAAAGAGTAGCCTTCATTTATGCAGTAACTGCAAGTTTACATTAATATCTGTCTCCCCACCCAATGCAGAAAGCTAATATGTACCATTGGCTGGCAAATTCCATCACTTGTCCCCAAAGTGCAAAATGAAAGGAATAAATAGGGTTTGGGTATCCCTTAGTCAAGATGCTTTGGGATTCCAAGTGTTTTATTTTATTGTGTGTGTTTTAACTTCAAAAAAAAAATATATATATATATATATAATGAAATATCTTGGGGATGGGACACAATAATATTAACATAATATTCATATTTATGTTTCATAGAAACCTGAACCTAATTTTATACAATATCATTGATAATTCTATCTGTGAAAGTAGTTTCATGGTGTGAGATTCTCTCCTCAGTGGAGTCCAGTTGGCATTCAAAGAAATCTCTGAATTTGGCGAATTTCACATGTGGGAAAAGAGAATGTTCAACCTGTAAATGCATAAGACCTGGAGTTTAATGTGTGTGTTCCTGGACTGCTCACTGAGGATCTGTCGGCTTGATTTAGAAACTCACTCCATAAAGATAAGACCTCATTCCTGTCCAGGGAGAGCTCCTAGTTAGGTGAGAAACCTGGGGGAGTGGGCAGATCATGTTCCAACCAAATGATGCTGGACGGCAGAACAAGGTGTGACTTACCCTTCCTTCAGGCCTAGAGGGATGCCTGGTGTGTGTGTGTGTGTGTGTGTGTGTGTGTGTGTATACACATATACATATTACATTTGAATTGGATCTTAAAGGATCCATGGGAGTGCTCTGCACCTGGAATTAGCCCAAAGACCCAGAAACAATTGCTCAGGAGTTCTAGAAAGAAAAGAAAGGGGGCGTAAGGGGGAGGTAATCCATCCCTGGAGAGTTCATAGACATGGAGCTCCATCGAAAGAGGAAGATGTGTACGGTGAGGAAGGAGGTAGACCTGGAATCGGAAGGACCATCAGTCTGACTCAAAAGATTCCCCCTGTGGATCACAAAGAACTTTGGGCTTCATCTTCAGACAGGTAGAGTAGTGTACGAAGAAAAGGTGGACAGTGTTCTTACTCCGGCAGGACACTGGAGGCATGACTGGAGCAGGAGAAGAAGGCAGGCCCCCAGGAAATAGTAACCCCAAGAGCAGGAGATACGTGTAGAGAAACCAAAGCACACTAGGTCTCGGCCTGTGTGGCTGCAGCCACTTGTGAAACTTTAGTGTCTTCTGAGTAAGAAGCTTTGTGAAAGATGGGATGAGTACGTTGCTTGGCGAGGAAGGGAGAGGACGGCCTTACTTTGACTGTTGCCCCTCAGTTTTAACACCCTGTAACCAGGTGGTGATGAACCCAGCTCAAGTTCAAAGAAACCCACCTCCATAGCAGTAAGATCAGCAGGCAAGCCTTAGGCCTCCTTCCTCACAGTCAGCTTCTGGACTACTTAGTCCAATCTTCCCCAGTGTCCCCCAAAGACATTTCTTCCAGGTTTTTGGCCCGGGTGAGGTCTGGGCAGCCCCGAGGAAAAGGGAAAAAAGAGCTTTGGGTCAGTTGGGAAAGTAAGAGGCCAACGAGAGTCGACGGAGCTACCAGGAGGGCGAACGCAGCACGGTCGGTCAGCAGAGGCCTTCACAGCTTGGCTCGAGCTATCTCTGACGCCCAGAGGAACCACAGCAGTGTGCAGTGCTCCAGAAACTTCCATGGGTGAATGCTAGAAAATCCAGAAAGAAAAGGAAAAAATCCCAGAGGTTTCTGCTTGGGCACAGAGTGTCTCCATACCAGATGCTGCTGGTGGGACCTGACCACAACCTCTGCCTTCCTCCTTCTCTCCCTCCCTCCCTCCCTCCTCCCTTTTCTTTCTATGTTTGTATGTGTTGTATACTTATGTGTTGTGTACATGTTTGTGTGCAAGCTAGAAGACAACCTCAAGTATCCCTGCTCAGTCACCATCTACTCATCCATTTTTGAGACCAGATCTCTCTTTGATCTGGGCCTGATCAAATGTGCTATGCTGATTGGCCAGTGAGCCCCAAGGATTTGCTCATGTCTACAGCTACAGTGCTAGGCCCCATTTGTGCCTTTGGTGTGTATATGTGTGTGTCTTTTTAAGACAGGGTCCCCCTGTAGCCCCAGCTGTCCTTGAACTCACAGAGATATGCCTGCCTCTGCCTCCCGAGTGCTTGTATCAAAGGCGATGCTACCACACCCAGCCCTCATTTGTGTCCTTTTTACATGGGTCCTGGGCATCAAACTGAAGTCCCCATGCTTGCAAGCCAAGTATTTACCAACTGAGCCAGCCCTCTTTTCTTTTTTGTGCTTTGAATATACCACAGGAAACATGTAAAATTTTCAAAGAAAACTCGCACATCATAATTCACTGGTAAAGAAATGTCTAGCATTGTGATGCATGTTTATAAATTCAGACACTGGGTGTTACAGTTTCCATGGAAACTTAATTCCAAGACACCAGGGACCCCCAGGATGTGTGTGTGTGTGTGTGTGTGTGTGTGTGTGTGTGTGTGTGTACTTACTAGCTATGAGTGTAGGACCAACTACTAATTTACCTCCCAACTCCTGCATTGCAAATAGCAATTTCAAATGGTAGTAACCTGCCACTAACAAAATGCACCCCCCATTTGGCTTTGGACCTCTCACCAAAGGCTGCACATGGGTACTACACACACATCTGTGTCTCTGTGTCCCCATGTCACAGCTGCATCAACAGAAATGCACAGTGAAGAGACAGCACTGGATCGCTCAGGGAGCCCTGTCCCAGCCAAGAATAAGATGTGGGCCTCACAGCTCTTGGTCTGCTCCCTTAATGTTCTCTGCCCTTATAAGGTGATTAAATGGCTCTTTTTTTTTCCTTAAAAAGGGGTAGGGGACCTGGGGGGAGGACAGTGGGAAGTGGAGAGGAGGGGAGTCGAAGGGGGCAAAATTAATTTGAATGCAACTATTTTGCCCAAGTCTCCCGAACACTGTAGTTCTTTTATTCGTTTGGAATGAGTGGGTATACAGAGAACAGCTTTGTTTTTCAATTCATTAACTTCCCCAGAAAAAGACCATCCTTTCTGTTTATACTAAGGAACTGGATGTCGGAGCCATTGCCATGTGTGTGGTGTAAATAAAAGAGGCCACCAATGGAGCTCCGTCCCTTTCATGATGAGAAAAAGAGACGTCAGTTCCTTGGGTTGCAGAGGAAGCTTCTTACTTACCAGATGTCAGCTTTTAGTTTTCATTTTCAAGAAGTAGGTAAAATAGCTGCGGTTTGAAATTTGTGCCCTTTAATTTGCAGAGCCTTGGCGACTTCCAAAGGCCCTCCTCGGGACATAAATGCCTTCATGGAAAAACAAGGCATCCAGAAAATGACAGAGCTGTTCCCAGAACAAAGTAGGCAGAGTTGTCCAGGCGTCAGCACAGCCATACAGCCTGGAGTCCAGAGCTGGGTGTTAGCAGCCCCCCTTCCCAGATAACCAGGTCCCAGCACTCTGTTGCTGCCACTACAACATTTCAACAGCAAAGGAATGTGGGTTTTGAGTCTGGCAAGAAGAGAAGGCTGAACAGGCAGCCTGAGCGACGGGGACGAGGACAGCAGCCCTGGATTTCTCAGATGTTTCCTCTGCCCGTCCCTCCTCTCCATGTTGGGTAGCAAGTTTTTGGCAATGTTTGCAATAAGAGGGGGAAGCTGCTTATTTCATCCATCTAGAACATTCTAAACACAAAACTCTAAAGGACAACGTGTTTGTTATTCATCTCCAGTTACACTTGCATAATTAAAATATATAGCCAGGGAAAACATTTCCGCTGTGTCAGTGGTGACCTTCGAACTTGTGCTTTGCCCCATCAGTGTTGCTTGATTTACAAGGAAATGACAGTTTGTTTCTCTCTTAAACTTGTGATTTTCGCTGGAGCCCATCAGTGACCTCAGAGGCCAAGTTCTAGGGAGGGGGTGGGGGTTGGGTGGCAAGAGATGTCCAAGGATGAATGCAGGATGCTTCCATGAGTTTACGTTTCCTTTTTAAGATTTCATTTGTAATTTTTAATTCTCTCTCTCTCTCTCTCTCTCTCTCTCTTTCTCTCTCTCTCTCTCTCTCCCCCTCCCCCACTTAAGTGCAGGTGCCTGCAGAGGTCAGAAGTGTTGGATTCCCTGGAGCTGGGGTTTAGGCAGTAGGCAGTTGTGGGCCACAAGATATGAATGCTGGGAACTGAACTTGATCCTCTCTAAGAAGGGCAGGAAACACTCTTAACTGCTGAACAATCCCTCCAGCCTAAGTTTAAACTCTGTGTGTGTGTGTGTGTGTGTGTGTGTGTGTGTGTGTGTGTGTATGCCATGGGTGTGGGTGCCTGTGGAGACCAGAATAGAGTGTCAGATACCCTGAAGCTGGAGTACCATGTGATTGTGAACTACCTAATATGAGTGTTGGGATCTGAACTTGGTGCTCTGGAAGAACAGCAGGCTCTCAACCTCAGAACTCTCTCTCCAGTCCTGAGTTTAAATTTCTTGTAGGTTGGAAAGTTCAGATGCTCAAGTAGCCCATTCCCTCCTACTGGGGATCTGGGATCAACACATCATTGTGAGCTTCAAGCTCACCTGCCTGCAGGATCGCCATGGCCGTGGAGAATAGACTTCCTCCTCCTCCTCCTGGAATGACACCTGTGCTCTGGTTGTCCTGAACAACTAAGAGGCTTATCAAATGACAAGCATCTTTCCAAGCTCGCTACAGAAGCCACACCAGGAAACGTGGTCAGAGGAACAAAGCCGTATTCCTAAGGCCCAGTGACTCTTGCCTTTCATCTGAACAACGTGGCGGCCTCACTTGTCTCCATGGAAAGGAGAGGCATCTGCAGCTGAACCTTGTCCTGACAGCAAGCTTTCCTGGAACTCAGTGTTGATTATTTTAACTGCGGTGCATCCTTCTGCCTCCGCCCCTTCCTCACCATCTACCTTTATCAAATGTTTAGCAAACAAAATTCACAACTTAAGTAATTTTTAAAAATATATTTATTTACTTATGAAGGTAGGGCTGGTCCATGGCATATGTACTGTCTGCATGTCAAGGGACAACTTGTGAGAGTCTGCTCTCTCCTTCTACCATGTTGGTCCCAGGGACCAAACACAGATCCGCAAGTTGAATGGCAGGTGCCTCCACCTGATGAGTCATCTCAGGGGCCCCAAGTTCACAACTTCAACATGAGCCGTAAGCTCGTAGTAACTTGATCCCTCCCACCTCCCCAGCCTCTGTCTCCTGAGCTCATTTTGGCTAGCAGTGCTGGGTCTTGGTGGAACCAAATCTCCCCAGCTGGCAATGTTCTTCCCAGGTTTCTTTGCCTGAAACTCCCACTCACCCATCAAGTGCTTGCTAAGAGTCTCCTTAAGAGTAGGGTGTCGGGGCTAGAGAGATGGCCTAGCGGTTAAGAGCACTGACTGCTCTGGCAGAGGACCCGGGGTTCCATCCCCACCACCCACATGGCGGCTGAGAACTGTCTTTAACTCCAGTTCCAGGGGAAATCCGATGCCCTCTTCTGACCTCCACAGCATTGCACAACATGGGTGCACGAACCTACATGCAGACAGTACATCCATACACATACAAAATAAATAAAATTAAAAAAAAAGAGTAAGGTGTCCCAAAGATGCCATGCCCCCCACCTCTATCCACACACAGATTTCTGCCATTCCAGTAGTTTTGTTTCATTTTCCGTTTTACATCTCATTCTTGTATGAACTCAGGTCTTCGTGCTTGCACAGCAAGTCCTCTTACCCGCTGAGCCTTCTACCCAGCCCCCATATCTATTACCTTCTCTTCTTCAATGAAAGAATCCCAGCTTTTGTCTAGACATAGTTACTCAACTAAAAAATCCACATTTTCCGACTCTACACTGTAACCGGATATGGCCAGGTAAATACATTTGGACAAGTAACAGGAGACATGATAGCTGGTGCTTGGGTAACTACATTGGACCATGGGGTGGAAACCACAGACTTAGGAAGTTACCAGAGTAAAAAAAGGAGCCATGTCCCTAGGGATCCAGATACCTTCCATACCTGCCTTGGAGTATAAAACTGTAGCCTTTCGTTTATATGAGAGAAATTAATCTCCATCCTGTTGAAGCTATTGCTAATGCTATTGTTCAGTGTTCAGTAGATGTTCACAGAAACAATGAGTCCATCTCTGTTTCATATACGTATGTGTTTAGACAGGGTTTCATGTATCCAGGCTGGGCTTGAACTCACTATGTAACTGAGAATGACCTTAGAATTCAGAGTCTCTATCTTCCTCTGGAATGCTAGAAATAGTGACGGCTGATGGTTGTCAGCTCAACGCATCTAGGAAAAGGAACCACGACTGAGGAATTTCCTCGACTGGATTGGCCTGTGGACAGACTACGACCCCAAGCCAAATCCAGACAACTCCCAGTTTCTGCAAATAAAGCTTTACTGGAACACAGCCACATGTACTCAATGGACTGTGGCTGCCTGGGGGCTCTTAACTAGAGAAGACACAGACTGAATGGACTATAAAGTCAAAAGTATTTAGCTCTCAGACACTTGGCAGAACGTTGTCACTGCCCTCTGACCTATATGACAGGGACACATCTTTCCCAGCTACTTTTGTTATTGTCCAAATTTAGGAAAGAATAGAATGTTCTCCAAGGGCACTTTGCTTTCCCATGTGAGTCTTCCCCGCATCCGAGCTGCAGCCTTCCTAAGGCCACAGCCTCCTGCTCTGCAGTTTTGAGCTGAGATGTGTGGGCTCTCCTCCAGTGTATGTCCTCCAGTCCGTGTCCTCCAGTCCATGTCTTCCAGTCCGTGTCCCCCAGTCCGTGTCCTCCAGTCCGTGTCCTCTAGTCCGTGTCCCCCAGTCCGTGTCCTCCAGTCCGTGTCCTCCAGTCCGTGTCCCCCAGTCCATGTCCCCGAGTCCGTGTCCCCCAGTCCGTGTCCCCCAGTCCGTGTCCTCCAGTCCGTGTCCTCCAGTCCGTGTCCCCCAGTCCGTGTCCTCCAGTCTGTGTCCTCCAGTCCGTGTCCCCCAGTCCGTGTCCTCCAGTCCGTGTCCTCCAGTCCGTGTCCTCCAGTCCGTGTCCTCCAGTCCATGTCCCCCAGTCCGTGTCCTCCAGTCCATGTCCTCCAGTCCGTGTCCTCCAGTCCATGTCCTCTAGTCTTGCTCTCTCTTGGAAGTTAAAGGGAGAAACCTTTTAGTTTGGCCCCCCACACCTGTCTTCCAGGCTGCACCTAGGTGGCAGGAGTGTCCTCTACATTCCTGTCCTGGGGCCAGCCTCACCCCTTCCCTAGATTCTGCTCCAGCCAGCCTCTCCTCCAGCCAGCCTCTCCTCCCAGCCAGCCTCTCCTCCAGCCAGCCTCTCCTCCCAGCCAGCCTCTCCTCCAGCCAGCCTCTCCTCCCAGCCAGCCTCTCCTCCCAGCCAGCTTCTCCTCCAGCCAGCCTCTCCTCCAGCCAGCCTCTCCTCCCAGCCAGCTTCTCCTCCCAGTCAGCCTTTCCTCCCAGCCAGCCTCTCCTCCAGACAGCCTCTCCTCCCACCCAGCCTCTCCTCCAGCCAGCCTCTCCTCCAGCCAGCCTCTCCTCCCACCCAGCCTCTCCTCCAGACAGCCTCTCCTCCCACCCAGCCTCTCCTCCAGACAGCCTCTCCTCCCAGCCAGCCTCTCCTCCACCCAGCCTCTCCTCCCAGCCAGCATCTCTCCTCAGGTTCCTGCAACCCATCACCACGTCACCATTCAACTTAATTTCCTCCTAAGTATCCAACACAATAATGCAAACAAAAAATAAATGAGGTTATTCTCCCTTTCACACTTATCTGAAATAAGAACCTTATTATCCTGAGCAAGAACTCAGCCTCCTAGTGACCCCCAAAGCTCCCAAAGCAGACTGAAAATAAGAGTCCTCCCAACTCCCACCCTCAGCTTCCCTAGTTCACCCCCCACTAACCAGCCTCGTCCTCTGTGGCTTTCACATGAGCATGGCGTTGCGGTTGTTTCTCTTGGACTGTTTCCTGTGCCCCTCCATTCCCAGGACACCGTTAGCAAGAAGCTGCCCCTGTGTCTGGAGCACCGCCTCACTACCTTCCTCTCTCCTAAAGTCTACTTTCCAGCAGCTGCCCTGCCGTTGTGAAATCCTGACTTCAGCAAGTAGTCCTGGGGAAGAGTACAGAAGTCAGGTCTTATTGATCATTGGCATTAAAGGACTCTGCAATTATTGATGAGCATATAAGAAAATGATAAAAGTGATGGTAATGTTTTTCAAAGTTTGACCATGTTGATCTTTCAGTGTCTTTTGTCCCTTGTCCAAAAAACAGAACTTTATGGTGTAGGAGCTTTATTGACACAGGCACAGATACTAAAACATCTCCTGGGTGGCCTCAGACCCAGGCACTCTGACGGCCAGGCCATTCTTCCACACTGATGCTGCTGTGACTTAACAGAGTCTCACACACCCCTCTGCCAACGCCTCCTGCAGATTTCCCCCACAGTCCTCTCCTAGGTGTCTCCCAAACCTTTGCCTACCTCATAGTTCTACCCCTTGGAACTCTGCCAAGCCAAATACTGAAAAGTGGGGGTAAATGTGTGCGTGTGTGTGCACGCGCACGCACATGTGTGTGTATTTATATTCTTTTTCATACAAACTCTGCTTTTATGTTAATGTTTAATGCAAAAGACTAAGAGCAACATGAATAGCCAACAACAGGAGATAAATTTAGTACACTGTGGAATACATATGATAGACGGTCATATGTATTCATGCTGCGCACACTTATGATATAGGAAATACTAAAAGGATCTCTTTAGTATGCTTGCCTACATGAAAGCATCTGGTTTCATGGCAGAATTTCATAGTCACAGGAAAATCATGTATACTAAACACACACACACACACACACACACACACACATGCATGCACTCACTCACTCAGAAGGTCCTTAAACCACACAACCATGATACTATAGCATCCTGAGAACCATGCATTCTCTATAGGCGTCAATACTGGGGGATTTTTTATTTTTTATTTTTTTAATTAATTTTTTTAATTTTTAATTTTTAATTTTTATTTATTTATTTTTTGGTCTTTTTGAGACAGGGTCTCCCTGTAGCTCTGGCTGTCCTG
This sequence comes from Rhizomys pruinosus, assembly GCA_009823505.1. Lineage (NCBI taxonomy): Eukaryota > Metazoa > Chordata > Mammalia > Rodentia > Spalacidae > Rhizomys > Rhizomys pruinosus. The sequence continues at coordinate 970,645 of VZQC01013045.1, read as the reverse complement.
GAACTCACTCTGTAGACCAGGCTGGCCTCAAACTCACAGAGATCCGAATACCTCTGCCTCCCAAGTGCTAGGATTAAAGGCGTGTACCACCACGCCCGGCATTTATTTATTTCTGTATGTTTTATCAATGTACTGTCTGCATGCAAGTTTGTGCACCCGTGTCGTGCAATGCCACGGAGGTCAGAAGAGGGTGTTGGATTCCCCTGGAACTGGAGTTAAGGACAGTTCTTAGCCACCATGTGGGTGCTGGGAATCGAACCCGGGTCCTCTGCAGGAGCAGTTGGTGCTCTTAACTGCTGAGCCATCTCTCCAGCCCCTGGGAGAGTTTTAAAAATGAAATTCCATTGTCCAAATTTTCTGAATTAAAAGAACTTGATGAAAACCTTCATGTGTCTGATCTGTGCAGAGTCCTATTCTTCAACCTCTCATGTCATGACAATTTCTCATCACTCACTTCCATTTCAAGTAAGTACAGAAATAGGAAATCTGGATTCTACATGGGTAGTGGTCTATTTTACTCAACTTTGAGAGAAACAAATTGATTTCTCACTGGCTGAAACAGCTTTCTGGCTGGTTTGTATGAATGAAATAAAATCTACAAAGGTGCAAGACCAGCTCAGCCAGAGCCAGTTACCCAGAGCCAGCCTCATCCGTTCACCCAAAGTGTGACAGACACACAAAAAATGTCAGGGAAGAACTGCGTCTTTGATGTTCTGGCTCTCTACCGCTCATGCAGGTATCAATGGCACCAAGTTAGACTTCATGAGCAAAAGGTCCAAGAACACATGGCTGCCAGGACTTCTTAAGGAAGACAGAACTCAAAGTACAAGTGGTAAGAAAAGCAAGAAGAGGGGAGACAGCAGAGGGAGGGGAGGGGCAGGGAGAAGGCAGAAAAGGAGAGGAAGAGGGGGGGAAGAAGGGAAGGAAGAAGGGAAAGGGAAGGGAAAAGGAAGAGGATGGAGGGAGGGAGGATATAGAGGTGCCAGGCTGGACTGCTGATACAGTTGACTGAAGCTGTATCTTGAGACCTTAAACTCTTTGAAAACAGCGCATTTTCCAACGCTTCTCCCCCTCTATCCCTAGCAGTGTTGGCATCAGCTGGGACTTACTCAGAAATAGATTCTGTTGCCTGCTTTAACCTATGGGTTAGAGTTTGCACAGATCCCTCAGACTGTTCACGTGCAGTGTTAGAAGTCCAGCCCGTATGTTGTCCAAAGCTATGGCCATGAATTCTGAAGTTATGTAGAATAGGCTAAGCTTATCTCCCATCTCTCTCTAGTGACCCCTAGTGTTAAATCCAAAAGGTTAACAAGCTCTGTACAACAGGATAAGGCCATTGATCTCCAAACTGAACCAACAACTCCAAGGATACTTCAGCCAGTTGAATCTGCCAAACTCCCTAGCACTTATGAGATGAGATCAAGTAGCCACCCAGCCTAGAAAATCTGAGCTGTTCCAGCTGCAGGTCAGGGGTTTCTGCAGACTGCTGCTGCTGCTACATTCAAAGCCAACCTTCCTGAGTGGGACTATTCTACATGCAGCTAACTTTGCATGTCCTGGACAGAGACACGCTCAAATGGCCAGTCCATCACCTTAACCAGCTCACATAACTCTCTGTAGATCCTCAGTGCCAGCATGGATTTCACCTCAGTCTTTGTCCCCAGAAAAGTGCCGATACCTTCCAATTCTCACTCCTCAGACTCTTGCTTTGGGAGTAGGGTATTATTTTTATTTTCTGGGTTTCATTTGTTGTTGCTGCTGTTGTTGTTGTGAGGCAGGGCGTTAGAGTCTTGATCCTCCTAGCTCAGCCTCTGAAATGCTGTAATCATAGGTGTGTGCCACCGTGCTCAGCACCCAGTCTCTTTGTACCCCATCCACTGACCCTGAAGTTGTCCCTGTTGTTACTAGCTCTGATCACACCCATCAGTCCAGTATCATTTTGCACTCGATATATTAATGTAGAAATGTAGAGAGGGGTGAAGACCAGGAATAAAAGAAGAGGAAAATTAAAAGAAGAAAGAGAATTTGCAATGAGAACTCTGAATCATTTGGAAGTAGAGACTTGGAAGTAGACAACTAAATGGAGGGCTGGAGGTGTAGCTCAATTGGTAGGGTGCTTGTCTACCACACATAAGGTCCTACATTCAATCCCCAGCACCACATAAGCTGGCATGGTAGGTCATACCTGTAATTGCAAGTCTTGAGAGGTAGAGAGAGGAAAATCAGAAGTTCAAGGGCCTTTCAGCTAGACGGCAAGTCTGAGGGCACCCCGAGATAGAGACGCTGTCTCAAAAACAGCCACACCCAAAAAGCTATAGCAAAAAGAGAACCAAGTGGAGACCTAGTCTTCTTACATACCTATGTCCTTTCCCAAGCAGTGAGCCACTGTGACTGCTCACAGTAGTGATCTGTGTCAGACCACTAATCGCTAGATCCCGGAGTCCACATTGCCATGCCACACTGATGGACGCAAGGCATTTACTTCTTCAACTCGTGGCAGCCTACAAACACACTTCTCTATATGGTGCTCCCCAGCTCTTCGGACTCTTGGTGCCAGACCATCACGGTGACGAGACCATGGTGTGACGGACAGGGTCTGTGTTCTTCAAAGGAAATTAGTTTCTATAGGAAGTTAGTTTGTATAAGCGCTTTCCAAAGGATTCTTGGAGACTAAAAGCACCATGCTGTCTGGCACGCAAGTCTTTTTATTCTAGCTATTTCTCACTAGATGATTTTGGATTTGCCACTTGGGGCTGGAAGAGTCTATTTTCTTTTTCTTTTCTTTTTTTTTTTTTTTTTTTTTGTCTTTTCAAGACAGGGTCTCCCTGTAGCCCCAGATGTCCTGGAACTCACTCTGTAGACCAGGCTGGCCTTGAACTCACAAAGATCCGGCTGCCTCTGCCTCCCAAATGCTAGGATTAAAGGCGCGCACCACGCCTGGATGAGTCTATTTTCAATGACATTTACTCATGTCTCTTTTTCCTATGTGTCTCCAAGTTCCAGTTGGCCAAAAGTAATGCTGATGCAGACCCAGCAGGCAGAAGAGAAACCACAGCCATTATTGCCTGTGTGACGAGAGAAGACAGTAATGTCTATTTGTGGGATGCCTTCCCATTCCACAGCCATCTGCCCTTCCTCACTGCCAGCCCTGCCCCAGGAGCACTCCTGTAGACTCAGAGGTAGCAGTTTCAGAGAACCGAGACCCTCTGAACTAATGCCAAACCCCTCCATCCCAAGGCTGGAGAGCCAGAGCTCCTGGTCAGAATTTCCTGCAAACCTTGACGCATTCACTGGCACCAAGAATGGAGAGCAACGGTCTGGAGAGACGGCTCCAGAGTCAAGGGCATTGGCTGCTCTAGCAGAGGACTCAGATTGGTACCATAACTCCAGTTCCAGGGGAGTCCAGGTCTTCTTCTAGCCTCCATGGGCATTGATTGTATACACATGGTACATTTACACACATGCAGACAAAACATCTATAAGTGTAAAATAAAAATAAACATATTTTTAAAATGAAAAAAAAGTGTAGTGAGTTTTCTCCAAATCTTCAGTTTTCATTTTCAGTGTCTGTTTACCTGTCTCTACTTACAGTTATATGAGGTGCTAAACTCTGGCTTTTGTTCTGTTTCTTTTTTATTTTCTATCTTTTTATTTTTAGATTGGGTCTCATGTAACGAAGAGTGACTGAACGTCTGCTCATCCTGCCTCTACCCCATGAAGTATGCATTACCATGCCCAGTGTATGTAACGCTGGGACTGAACCTGCACTTCGTACATGCTAGGCAAGCACTCTACCAACTGAGCTACATCTCTAGCCCCCACATCAAATTCTTAGTTCTGAAACATTCTAGTAGTCTGTTTTTCAGTCTCTGATGGATTCACCTGGTATTCTACTTAGATTCTGATTCTGGCATCCTATTGGGAACCCCCAGTGTCTGATTTAGATAGCACCTCTCTCTTCTTTGGGAGACTGCGGTAGTCAAGTTTTCATAATTATGCCAAACACCTGTGATAAACAAGTTAAAACGAAGAAAGGTTTTGTATTGTTTTGCCCACGATTGCAGCCCATGGTCCCTTGGGCCTGCGGGGCACAGTTCATCACAGTGGGGGCATGCAGCAGAGTACTGCTCATCTCCTAGGGGTCAGGAAGTGAAGGAGAAAAAGGGTCAAAGTCCCAACATCCCCTTCACGTGCACACCCCCAGTGAACTGACTTCCTTCCACTAAGCCCCGCCTCCTGAAGGTTCTGTGTTCTCCCAACAGTACCAGGGGCTGGAGCCCAAACCTCTAACACATAATCCAAGCATTCCAGGGCTTCTTCCTGGTCCTTCACCTGGGCTTTAAACCTCTGATCCTGCAAACGACATTATCCAATACTGCATTTAGCCAGACTCAGGTTCACACTATTTTTTTAATCATTTATTTATTTTTTAATTAATTCTTTATTTTTTTTCATTTTTTAACAATAAGTAATAATTTATGAGTACAACCATCCTTCATGTAAAACCAATTTGCAAGCAGTTGTGTCCAAACCCACACAGCCCATGGGTCCCACCATCCAGCTGGGGGGGGGGGGGCTTGTATGTTCAATCAAGTTGATCAGACGAGTGTCCAGACTAAATTGCTGTAGTTTCACCATTCACCCCAATCGCAGCCCTTACATTCTATCACGCCCCCTCTTCCGCAGATTGTTCCCTAGGCTTAGAAAAGGGGCACAAGTGAACGAGAAGCAAAACAGTCTACTTTCTCTGGAGCTGTTGTCTTGGACTCTGGTCAATTCTGGCTGTTTCCTTTCATGGGCTGACAGTTTGTCCAGGAATAACCTTTCAATCCTACTAATGAAGGACAAGCAATTAGATATATAGCTATTTAAACAGTACTAATTGCTGGGGCTGGAGGGATGGCCTAGCAGTTGAGAGCGCCGACCACTCTTGCAGAGGACCCGGGTTTGATCCCCAGCACCCACATGGCGGCTGAGAACCGTCTGTAACTCCAATTCCAGGAGAACTCCAGTTCCAGGGGAATCTTAGACCCTCTTCTGACCTCCACGGCATTGCACGACACGGGTGCACAGACCTGCATGCAGACAATACACTCATACACATAAAAACTAAATAAATAAAATTTAAAAAAATAAACAGTACTAATTGTTATGGTAGGTTAGTTTGGTATAGACACAGATGTTTGGATGGTATGTTAATCCATGAATTACGTTTTTTTAAAAGAAGTTATTTTTTATTCTCTCTCTCTCTCCCCGTGTGTGTGTGTGTGTGTGTGTGTGTGTGTGTGTGTGTTTGCATATATGCATGGGGGTGCTGGCAGATGCTAGAAGAGATCTCCTGGAACTTGAGTAACAGGAAATTAGTTAGGAGCCTCCCCGTGTGGGTATTGGGCACTCAACTCCAGTCCTTTGAAAGAGTTAAGTACTCTTAACTGCTGAGCCATCTCTCCAGCCCTCTATCTTACTTTTAACAACAACAAAACAACAAAACAACAAAACCCACTAGGGAAATGGAAAGTAGGTAACTAATGCTACGTTCATACTACTACAGAATTTAGAAGCACAGGAAGAAGGCTTTACTTCCTGTGGCTGGAAACTTAAAGTCAGGGGCTTGTAGTGGAAATAAAGATAATAAAATGTGGTTCAAAGAGCAGTGATCTTTCTAATTGGGGCTGCGGGAACGTCTAATTACAGGTTGCAGTTTAACTTGCTTCAGGTGCTAATTTCTAGCTCTTAATAACATGGGACGCTTGGAACAGCAGTCTTCAATCTTGGTGCACTGGCTGAAGGCTGGCTTCTAAACATCATCCTGGGGATGATCACATGGTCACAGAATGCTTGGGAGTAAATGAGTGCTGTGGGTTCCAGAGAGAATGCAAGATACACAGTATTTTTTTTTCAAAAGGGGAGGGGGCTGGTGAGATGGCTCAGTGGGGTAAGATGTTTGCCTCTAAGCCTGAGGATCTGAGTTCGTTCCCTGGGGCCCACATGGTAGAAGGAGAGAACTGACTCCTATAAGGTCCCCTGACCTTTACATGTGCACTATGACACACTCAAATGCTCCCCTGAGTGCACCCTGACACACCCACAATGGAGGAGGGAGGAATTATGGGTACTCCTACCTGAGCAGAGTTTCTGAGCAGGCCCTGAGAGGTACAGATTAACTTGGGGAACTTGATGGCGAGGCAGACAGATTCTTCTTTGAACAATGGGATGACTGATTAGTGCTCAATTCAGTGTGAATTAATTTTGTCTCTGAGAGATGCAACTTGTCTCCATTTAAATGAAGGTATCCTAAATATTCCCATATACTATAGAGTACTGCAGAAGATGGGACAGTTTCACATCTTATTAACAAGTTTGTCTCAGTATTGCCTTGCCTGGGTGACTATTCTTCAAGTTTTCTTTTGAATTAATCTTAACGTCTTACTTGTTCTCATCCATTAATGAATAGCATGCAGTTTTGACAAGTATGTAAATAATGACAAGTGTGTGTGTGTGTGTGTGTGTGTGTGTGTGTATGGGAGTCATAATTACGACTTTTGAAAAGTGTATTATGTCCGTAGCCATATTATTATGTCCAAATAGCCAGTATTATGTCCAAAGCGACAGTAATTTCATTCACTGCTGTGTTTGTCGATACTGATGTCCTGCTAATGGAAATTTAAAGAGGTCTTACTGCTTTAAGATAATATCAGTGGGAAGGTTCTTAACCTCTCGTCCTACACATTCTAAGCCAGTTGTACCTCCTAGCACCAAGTCTGCCACAATGCACTGTGGTCCATCAAGCACACAGCATAGCTAAAGTCATGGGATTCACTGGGGAAACCCTCGTATGCTTTCTCTTCAGCTGTCTAAGTGCAGTGCTTAATCAACCCTTCACTCCACCATCTTATGAACTCTACTGTCCACTGCCATCCACAAGGCCCTGGAGGGTGGGTGGCATCTCCCAGAGTGCCTTGCATCCTCTTTACTTGCAGTCTCTGCCCCTCTGTTCTTCCACATCATAGCCTTCTTTTGCACCTTTGAAGATGAAATGCTCTTTCTCCATTTTCTGGAGGATTCTGTGCACACACACACACACACACACACACACACACACACACACACACACACACACACACACACACACACACACACACACACACACACACACACACACACAAATGACTCCTGTCACCCTCCAGGCCAGGCAGCAATTTCCCAGAATACTTCTGTGGCTGTGCAGGCCCAAGCAGCCTCCTGCTTGACATACACATCCTGTGCTTTTTCCGTCTGAGCCCTTCTATGCCATTATTTCTCTCTCTTGTCTCTCTTTCCCATTGTCAATAAAATCTGGGAGCATTGTATCCCCACTGCATCCCCAGACCTGGCACCATGCCTGGCACATAGAAGGTGTTCCTGAATGAATTAATAAGAGCTCAATGCCTATTTGTTACATGGATGAATAGATGGTTGTTTGGTCTGTTCTAGTCCCTAAAAGCAAAAGAAGCTGTTAAAATCGTGTGACTCTGACTTACCATTAGTAACTGAATAAAAGAGGCCATTCAATGCTGGACAATGTTCCGTGCTGGGGAGTTGTGGGGAGCCGTTTGCACGCATCCTACTGGGACTGGTAAACCATGTGGGAGGACACTTTGACAAAACATTAAATATTACAAATTAATAAACATTTCAACCCATAATTTTGTTCTGTATAAAGTGGTGTGTCTCTGAAGAAACCCATGTTCAAGGATGTCTGATGCTTCATCTTGCAATAGTAAAGTATTGAAATGACCTGAGTATCCAATGGTAGGGCACTAATTAAATGACATAAAGAAAACCCCAAGCACTGCAGTATTTAAGAGAATGGACTAGCTGGGGATGGTGTGGTATGCCTTTAATCCCAGCACTTGGGAGGCAGAGGCAGGTGGAGCTCTGAGAGCAACGCCAATCTGGTCTATAGTGAGTTCTAGGCCAGCTGGGGAGACTCTGTATCAAAAACAACGACAACAAAACTAAAAAAAATTAAAACCAAAACAAAGAATGGGCTGGGCTTATATATATTGAGAGGCACCAAAAGACAGAAAGATTATTAAACTATTCAGTGAAAGAGAATTGCTACTGTCTATGTGTATCTTTATATATGCATAAGATGTTTCCGGAAATATCTGCAACAAACTGGTAATTCCAGTTGCTTAGGAAAGAAAGATGTGTGCCAGAAGAGCAGGGTAGGAAGGAGACTTCATTTTGTCCTATCTGCATTTTTTTGTTTCTGTTTTTGTTTTGTCTTTTTGAGGCAGGGTCTCCCTTTAGTCCCAGCTGGCCTGAAGCTCGCTATGTAGACCAGGCTGGCCTTGAACTCACAGAGATCTGCCGGCCTCTGCTTCCCGAGTGCTGGGATTAAAGGTGTGTGCCACCACAACTGGCCCCATCTGCAGTTTTTAACTTTTACTTTTATGTTGTAATCATGCATTACTTGCTCTAGAGCTTAGAAGAGCCAAGTCTCATAAATGTAAAAAAAAAACTTAATTGGGGGCTGGAGAGATAGCTCAGAGGGTAAGAACACTGGCTGCTCTTACAGAAGATCCAGATTCAAAACTCAGGACCCACATGGTAGCTAACAACCACCAGTAACTCCAGTTCCAGAGGATCGATGACTTCTTCAGGTATTGCATGTCACAGGTGCACTTACATATATGCAGTCTTAACACGCAAACATATAAAATAAATTTTAAGACTTTTTAAATTTTATTTTATTTTATTTATTTTTGTATGTGTATGAATGTACTGTCTGCATGCAGGTCTGTGCACCCGTGTCGTGCAATGCCATGGAGGTCAGAAGAGGGTGTTGGATTCCCCTGGAACTGGAGTTCTCCTGGAATTGGAGTTACAGACAGTTCTCAGCTGCCATGTGGGTGCTGGGGATCGAACCCGGGTCCTCTGCAAGAGCAGTCGGTGCTCTTAACCGCTAGGCCATCTCTCCAGACCCCTTAAGACATTTTTTAATTAATTGACCTTTTGTTTAATTTTCATTTAGAGAGAGAGAGAGAAAGAGAGAGAGAAAGAGAGAGAGAGAAAGGCCATGCATATGTGCCATGGTGCACGTGTGAAGGACAGAGGTCGGCTTGCTGGAGTTGGTTCTCTCTTTCCACCATGGGGTTCCAGAATTAAACTTGGGTCCCCGCTCGGTTTACCCGCTGATCTGTCTGGCTACCTTCTTTGACCTTTTCTAGCCAGAGTTTCACACAGATTCTCTCATGTTGCTAACTGAAGTGGCCACTTTGACTGTCCCTTCTTTCCTGATCAACTCCAAGCCTTTCTATCTTCCTGATATTCCCCAAATCTTATGCAGTTTAGAATCAGGGGACCCCAAATATGGGAGGTCCAGAAATTGGAGTGGAGGCTCATTATGGTCCTCACCACCCTTGTGGAAGCTGCCTGGTCTCCCCTGGCCTACCGTGTTGACTTTGGCAGTGCCCATTGGCCTTGTCATGCCAAAAATACTATTGAGATCAAACTGGCCAAACATGTGGCCATGCACTCCCAATGTTTCTTGATATAGTTAAATGGAAACTGTAGATTGCATTTATTTAGTTTATGATAAACCCATTGTTTATGCTGCTGGTGATCCAGAAAAAGTGGTCTCCTATAACACACTGTGCCCAAACAACAACAAGTTCAATTACACTTTCATTTTTTGTAAGAGACTTTCCACCTTGTGTCTCATGGCAATCATTTTTGACACAATTTAGGAAATGATAAATTACACCCAACAAAAACAGAAAAGAAAGGCCCAGTTTTATAGCAGATAATTGCAAAGAAAACAGTTATTTGCATCTCTGTCTCCAAAATTTTCAAAAAAAAAAACAATGTTCTTGAAACAAAAGAGACCCACGAATTATCAAAACAATTTCATTTTCCTCTTATAATTGGAAACATTTGCAGAATGCACTTTCTTTGAGTGCACAGTCACGGCTCAGTCTTGACAGGGCATGTTACTACTTCTCAGGTATCTGGCTGTCGTTTTAGTTCTCGCAAATGGCCAGTTGTAACGCTAAAACCAGCAAGAGCAGAAGGACCACAGTGTCTCTGAGCAGTGTCCTCCAGCACGGCCTTCCTCAGGGCTGTCCATGAAGCCTTAGGTGCCGGACTGTATGACAGTGAGAGGTGACACAGAAATACTTTCCACCCTCCATTCAGTACTAATAGTCATCATGGGGCCAGTTTGTATGAGGAGATCATGAATTCTGGGCCTGTCGGTGCCCACACAAAACCATCATAAAACTCAAATTGGTCACAAAAATATTCTGATAATACTCTGCGAACAAGGAGAACTTCAATGATTGTGGAGGGGTTGGAAACCTGTAGGCCGAGAGCGTAATTAAATGACCTTAGGCTCTCTTTAGCCCCCTTAATATCCCTTCCTTGTTCACATCTATGACCTAACAACATCCTTATGACCAGCAGGTGACAACTGTGGGTGCATTACAGACCCCTACCTTCCTCCAATCCACAGCTCTGACCATCATCAGACAGCATCTGAGGCCTATAGTTTAGGTTTCCCCTCTTTCTACTAGAGCGTTTGAAAAGTGGCTCAGTGGTTAAGAGTACTGGCTGCTCTTGCAGAAGACCTGAGTTTGATTCCCAGCACCCACATGGCAGCCAAGAACCACCTGTAACTCCGGTTCCAGGGGCTCTGGATTCTGACCTCGTCAGACACTGCACAACATAGGTCCAATAACATGCATGCAGGCAATATACTCATACTCATAAAGCAACAAAAATAATAAAATATTTTTAAAAAGAAAAGTGCCTTGATATATGACTTTCTTTGTTAAGTTACTATAGTAGCTTCATGAAACTGCTTCCACATTGCAACATGGAGTTTAGAGTCATCTGATTCTGTGTTCCCACGCAGGGTCACTCGTATTTGTCTCCAGAATAGACTATCTCACTTGGATGAGGAGAGAACTGAGTTTCTTATGTCAACAACTCACATACATCAAATCACTGCTTCATTTAATTTTTTATTTTGAGATAGGGACCCAGGCTGGCCTCGGATTTGTTATGTAGCTGACGATGACCTTGAACTTCCGCTCTTTCTACCTTTACCTCCTGAGTGCTGGGATACAGTCCTGCCCCACTGTGCCTGGTCCATGTGCTGCTGAGAATAAAACCCAGGGCTTGTGCGCACTAGGCAAACACACCACCGACTGAGCCACATCGGTTCCCTTTGGATTGTCTTGTAATTGTTGGAGAGTTCTTTGATGGCAATTAAAGGTACGTTACCTGATCCATGACAGAGACTTTTGCTGTTAAGAACCAATAAGATGGCCAGTGAGGTGGCTCAGCAGGAAGAGAACCTACCACCAAGCCTGGAAGCCTGAGCTTGATCCACGGGACTCACATGGTACGAGAAAGCTAACTCTCACAGGCTGTCTTCTGGCCTCTGAGTGCACACACAGACACACACACACAGACACATACACACACAGACACACAGACACAGACACACACACACAGACACACACACACACACATACACACATAGACACACAGACACAGACACACACACAGACACACACACACACATACACACACAGACACACAGACACAGACACACACACACACACACACACACACCAAATAAATAAATGTTAGAATTTTTTTACAAGAACCAATACCAAATTCCATTTTTGAGAAATGATTATTATCTTTGAAAGCTAAAAGTCGCTATATCTTTTTTTGGAGTCAAGGTCTCCCTGTAGCTCCATCTGATCTAGAATTCACTATGTAGACCAGGCTGGCCTTAATCTCGCAGACATCCTCCTGCTTCTGCTTCCCGAGTGCTGGGATTGAAGGCGTGAGCCACCATGCCTGGCTAAAATCACTATATTCAAGTTTCTGGAATTTTCTATGTATATATGAGCAAGCTTATGCTGTGCTGAATTCATTCAGTAACCCACAGATATCTTCCCAGCTCATCTCTGCCAGTCTCATCACTGAACAGCCAGGTCTATTTAAGTAATCATCACTGAACAGCCAGGTCTATTTAAGTAATTTGATCCAAGATTCAAGACATCTAGACTGGGTTCTATGGGCTCCGAGTGGCAGCTCTTACTTTCTGCTGTTAGGGATCAGAAACACTTTCACTGTATCTTATGACATCACATAAGGAAAACCCAGATGAGTGATGATTATTATTAATTATCATTATTATATTTCTATTATTCCTGTGCTGCTGCTGATCCAAGGTCACTCGCAGAGGCTGATTCTGTCTGCAGAGCCCTCCATTCTCACAGAAACACTGTATTCCCAACTGGATTCTTTTTTTTTTTTTAATTTAGTTTTACTTTGATGCTTTGGTGCTTTTCATACATCTTTTTCCAATTCTGTTCAGGCCTATTTCCCTTTCCTTCCCCCCACCGCACCCAACCCCATCCAAGGATCATTTCGCATTTTCTGATATAACTGTCCTGCATCTTTCTCTCGTTTTTTTTTTCATTTCATTAGCGTATAGAGTGCCTCAATCCATCGAGTTAAGCACTCTATCATCACCAAAAACCTATCTGCAGGGCTGTTGTGCCAAACCCTACAGCCCCCAAAACCATCATTCTGGGGGTGAACAGGTATGTTTGAGATAATCAAAAAATATAAATGATACCAAAGAATGATGTTGCACACCTAGAGCTCACTTTCGCTGCAGTAAGTTTAACCACATTTCACCTTCTTCTCATCGCTTATTCCACGTTACACATTGGGTCTGCTCCTCCCTGTATCGAGCCCTCCTCTTCCTAGCAGGTTGTTCCTAGCGCTTAGAAAACGAGGGCACAAGGTGGTGCGGGGTAACAGTCCCACTCTTCCGTGAACTTCGGATGCCTGTTCGACTTGGTCCTGGTCAACTTGTCTGGCTGGATTCCTTGCATGGCTGACAGTATATTGTTCCCCAGCCGACGAATACACCTTTCGATCCTACACTGAAGGAAATTCTATTGAATATATTGCTTTATTTTAAGAGCAGCACTAATAGTTAGTAGGGAAACGTTCTTTAGACCTAAGACCTATGTTATGGATGATGATCTTATTGGTCAATCTGCACCGAATTACTTTTCCCTGTTAAAATATACTGATAGGGTCTGATAGGTGCGCTATAACATCTCTACCTGTAAGCGATGTAATTTGTGGCAATCAGCCATACACTGTCTTCTGGAGACTCACACACTAAAAAAAGGGGGGGGATACAGAAAGACATGAAACCTTTTCATCAAACCCTTGCAATTCAAATCTTAAAACTAACTATGGGAAAAGATTTGTTTGTTCCAACAGGACAAAACGTCACCAACTTAACGGCTGAGAAAGAAAAGATACAGGTTTGCATTGAGTAGGATGTACCAAAAAGTGGCAACGGAAAGGCTGACCCGTCTGAACATTCAAAGGAAGAAAAGCCTCAGATTGCCATAAACATCGAACCCCTCTGTGGATCCTACATGTAACAACTAGTTATAATGAGTCCTAATGAAACTTACCTTCTAGGTGCCACAAAGGTTCTGATATGAGAGACTTCCTTGCCTTCCCACCCATAGAACAAGGAGAAATATGACAATGATGAGGTCGCTCCCCAACTGTAAATTGGAGACAACTATTGTAGAGGTAATCTCTTATAAAACCGGTAAAACTGCTTTCTTTAATTGACTACTAGACATGGGAACTGTGGAAGGGATTACTCTCTGTTCAGAACCAAATATAATACTAAAGTCCTAGGGCTATGCACTCAGGCAAAATATATTAATACAGGAGCTCTGACATCAGCAATGGATTGTTCTACCAGGTGGATGTTGGCCAGGGGATCCAAGGCCCCACAAAAGGTAAGGGCTCCTTGCCTCTAAGTTGGGATACCTACAGGAGGAGAGGCAATAAGACCCTGCTGCCGAAGACCTGACGTTAACATGGGAGGGATGTATTGAGACCACACATGCAAGTGTACAGATGGCCTCTGGAATGCCAGAGAGTGTTACCAAAGGCCACTAAACCAATAAAGCAAATACGGGTCTCCCTGAGTCAAGCAAGACTCCACCGTCAGCACCAGCTACACCTCACCTGCCTGGAAATACTGTGCAGCAGAGGCAGCCATGTGCCTGTATATCCCAAATCTAATTGGCTATTGGCTCTCTCCTTGGAGAAATAACCCATGGCTGATGCCCCAACTGGATTCTTTATTTCCCCCAGAGAGTGACTTCTTGTGTTTAGTGGAGGAATAGAACCCAACACCCCCAAGCCCTGGGTGAGTGATCTACCTCTGAGCTGAACCCCCAGCCCTCACGATATGCTAGGAGTGTCCTCACAGGACACTCCTCTGTATTTTTGTAATGTACAGTCTCTTCTCTTAAAGGTCAAAGATAAACTGTTTTAGGCAGCAAACAAGCAGAAAATTTCACACCAGTAGCACAGACTATAAGGCTATTTTATTGTTTTCTTGACAAGAATCTAGAGGCGGGCTGCCTGAAGACTTGACCGATGGCTCTATCAGTGTCAGTACGGGACCAGACTCTCGTTAGTCTTTCTCTTGACTCTGCAGTTCATGTGATTTTCTTGTCTGATTCTTATTGCCCATAATAGCTGTCATGGCACCAGGCATCACAGCCACATTCAAGACAGTAAGGATGAAGAAGCCATATGATTTTGTTTCTTAAACCATTTACTTTATCAACAAAGTAGAATCTTCCCTAAGAGCCCCTAATCTCCCCCTTAGTCTCTTTCACCACACCTGAATCATCTGATCATCTGTAACTGCAAGGAATATGGCAAAATTGACCATCAGGCTTTCATAGAAAAAGACAGATAAGGGAAATGGACTGAAAATGGGTCTTAGGTTAGTCAAGCAATGAGTGATGGCCCGGCAGAGAGGGTCGGGGGATTTCCTGACTGGTCAGACTCCGCCTTCCGCCACTGTTACTGCCCTCCAGCTCCCACCACAGACAAGCATTCTCTCAGTCCTTCTTAGAAACCCGGAGATCTGGCCTTGATCGCTGCTGGAAGCACTTGAGAGCACACATTTTCTCCCCTTGCAGAAACTCAAAGACACATAAATGTTGCATCTTCAACTTCCATGAGAAAGTTCAGACTGCAGGACTGAGCCCAAGATCCAGTACAATTTGGGTGAATAGGTATTGTCTATGGGAGTTAAAGAAGACCTGCCCTGAATATGGGTGGCACCCTCACTTAGGTTGGGATCCCAGATTGAATAAGAGGGGTAAAGTGAGCTGAGGGAGCACCGGCATCCATCCTCCCTGCTTCCTGACCTTTGTGAACGGAGGGAGCACCAGCATCCATCCTCCCTGCTTCCTGACCTTTGTGAACAGAGGGAGCACTTGCATCCATCCTCCCTGCTTCCTGCCTTCATGAGCTGAGGGAGCACCAGCATCCATCCTCCCTGCTTCCTGCCCTTCATGAGCTGAGGGAGCACCTGCATCCATCCTCCCTGCTTCCTGACCTTCATGAACTGAGGGAGCACCTGCATCCATCCTCCCTGCTTCCTGCCTTCATGAGCTGAGGGAGCACCTGCATCCATCCTCCCTGCTTCCTGACCTTCATGAGCTGAGGGAGCACCTGCATCCATCCTCCCTGCTTCCTGCCTTCATGAGCTGAGGGAGCACCTGCATCCATCCTCCCTGCTTCCTGACCTTCATGAGCTGAGGGAGCACTTGCATCCATCCTCCCTGCTTCCTGCCTTCATGAGCTGAGGGAGCACCTGCATCCATCCTCCCTGCTTCCTTACCTTCATGAGCTGAGGGAGCACCTGCATCCATCCTCCCTGCTTCCTGCCTTCATGAGCTGAGGGAGCACCAGCATCCATCCTCCCTGCTTCCTTACCTTCATGAGCTGAGGGAGCACCTGCATCCATCCTCCCTGCTTCCTGCCTTCATGAGCTGAGGGAGCACCAGCATCCATCCTCCCTGCTTCCTGCCTTCATGAGCTGAGGGAGCACCTGCATCCATCCTCCCTGCTTCCTGACCTTCATGAACTGAGGGAGCACCGGCATCCATCCTCCCTGCTTCCTACCTTCATGAGCTGAGGGAGCACCTGCATCCATCCTCCCTGCTTCCTGCCTTCATGAGCTGAGGGAGCACCAGCATCCATCCTCCCTGCTTCCTGACCTTCATGAGCTGAGGGAGCACCTGCATCCATCCTCCCTGCTTCCTGACCTTCATGAACTGAGGGAGTACAGACATCCATCCTGCCTACTTCCTGACCCTGTACATGATGGAACAGTCTACCTGTCCCTGCAGCAGGTTTCTTGCCATCATGGGCTCCTCTTTCACACTGTTCCCTCCTTGAGCTGCTCTTGCCAGGTCCTTTGTCACAGCAATGAGCAGAGTGACTAACAGTTTCTCCGTAGCACTGTCCACTTTCATAGGCGATCCTGAGAGCTTTCATCTTAGAATTCAGAGATGGGAGAGATATTCTTGCTCATTGGAAACTGGCACACTATCCTTTTTCATGTGTGTGTGTATGTGTGTGTATGTGTGTGTGTGTGTGTGTGTATGTGTGTGTGAGAGAGAGAGAGTGATAGAGAGAGAGAGAGAGAGAGAGAGAATGTGTGCAGGTGTGTGGGTGTGTACCAGTGTGTGCCTGTGTGTACAGACCAGTAGATAACCTTGGGTGTTATCCTTCAGCCACCACCTACCATGCTTAGAGACAGGGAAAACTGGCCTGGAGCCACCAGGAAGCCTAGGCTAGCTGGCCACTGGGCCCTAGAGACTCTCCTGTCTCTGCCTCCCCAGTGCTGGGGTTAGAGCCTGTGGCGCACCTACTCCAGGATTCCTTACAAGGGCTTGAGGGTTGAACCCAGACCCTGGAGCGTGCAGGCAAGCAGCTTACCAAGCATCTCCGAGCCCCAGGCATCTCCTTTCTGATGACACGGGAAGCAAGGCCCATGCTCTGGGCCTTCAGTAACGTAGCTCTGATCTTGACCACAGCTGTATCCAGGGTGGCTCCGGATATGTTGGTGTTTTTGTTCTCCCTAGTCTGGTTTTCATTTACTATTGTGTTAGTGACTGGATTCTGTTGTAAGCCACCTTAAATTTTCTGTAGAAAAGGGATAGTCTGGCAAAACACATAGAGAACATTTATTTGACCGTGTTTTGTCACAGAAAACTCCAAAGGCTGAAGATAATACCCAGGGCAGTGAAGTTCAGTCCTTAGTGACTAGGGGCTATGTTCAGTATTAGCCAGCTTTCTGTTACTGTAATAAAATACTTGATGTAATAAACTTTTTAAAGAAGGAAAGCAAAAGAAGAAAGCACTCAGGAACCAGCGACCCCCTGAGTGGTGTGCTCCAGCAGGTGGGAACTGGCAGGACCTGCGGACTCCCGAACACCAACTGGCTGTTCTTGCACATCTGTGGCATAGCTGGGGCTGCTGCTCATCCATGACACCAAGCACACAGGAGGCTGGGACTCAGAAATGAAATTCAGAGGAAGGTGGCCAGAGCGACCCAGCACTGGTCAGAGCCGGCGCATACGCCTCTTCACCCCTCTTCTTTCCTTCCCACCTTCTGCTCAGAAACATGAACATGGTAGCTGGCACCGGAGAGGCCATAAAGACAAAGGAGGCTCCCATCTCGAAAGGGGGTAAGACAGTGGGTTTCTGCAGTGACTTAACCCTCAGTCTTGGCTTGGGTGGGGAGTCCCTTACCAGTGAGGCTCTCCAAAGGAAATTGTGCTCACTCTCAAGCTTTCCAAGCCTGGATGCCTGGACCTCATGCTGTTTCTTTCCTTTCTGTGCATAGATCTCACATCACTAAAGGTCTGAGTTCACTTGAGTTTTTCTATCAGATTGTATATTAGTCAGAGTAGGCCAAATGCTGTAACAAATAATCCCAAGCTCTCAGATCCACATCTTGACAGCATCACAAACCAAGGCTGACTGAAGGAACTCTGCTCCATGCAGCAATTCTGGGATCTGAGCACCTTCCTCCAGGGACTCTCGAGGCCTTAGAGGCTCCACTAAAGTCTCTGCATCCCACCCACAGCAGGGACAAGGGTCCTAGGGGACTAAGACTAGAAGACGCCCACATCACTCACTCCTCACCACCTCTGATTCTCAGAGCTAAGTGACATAGGCTGTAAATCTACAAGGGCAGCTGGGAAATCACATTGACATGAGGCTAAGCATATGGCTTACTGGTAGAATGCAAGCATAAGGCTACAGGTTCAAATCCCAACTGAGAGACAAAGTCTAACTAAGAGAGATGTGTGTGTGTATGTGGGAGAAAGAGAGAGAAAGAGAGAGAGAGAGAGAGAGAGAGAGAGAGAGAGAGAGAGAGAAGTACACAGCAAAAGATAAATCTCATGATTATTCAGGGGGAACTGTGGAAAGGCAGAGAGGAGGGTTGTCATTGTTCAATGTCTTTGAGTCATGCGTGACTGCATTCCACACGCTGTCCTTCCCTTCTTGGCTCAGCTCCAGGACTTGTGTCCTGCCTGCAGGCTAACAGTCTCTAGGCTTAGCTCCCGAAAGAAGGGGGGAGGGAAAACCGCAGGAGATCACCCGTGGAAATGAAGGGACTCACACATAGACCTGGGGAGGGTAGGAACTCCATTTATTTTCTGTCAGTGAGATCTATATATTCAAGACTACTGTGCTTTGGGCAAGGAAGTGGGGGGGGGCAGACGGAAGGGAGGGGTGAGCCACCTTGGTTCTAATGGGGGGGGGCTGCAGAGCTCTGGTTTGTGCAACAGGTAACTAGAGGTGTGACATTTTGCTCAATGCCTCAAGGGAAGGGGCCTGGAACTTTGCAGAGATAGGGCGAAGCAAGAACCATTGTAATATCCCAGATCTTCCTGCTACAGATAACTCTGGAAGCCCACAGAGTTAGATAACTGGAGATCTTCTGGGACAGGTCTTACAAGTTCTTGCTTCAAGCCACACACAAAATTTCTTTCCCACAGAGGGTGACACAGTTCTTCAGAAACAGTAATCATACCACAAGGAAGGACTCTGACCTTGCAAGTGCAGGTTCAAGGCTGAAGAGACTGCCACAGAGACATCCTTGCAGGACTGTTTTTGCCCGGATGCAGTGGATTTTGTCCACATTGGGATTCTGGCAGTCTTTCATGCTTCGTGTTATCAGGCATGTGAGCATGACACATTCCTTCTTCATGGCGATCTGGCCTGATGTACTCCTTGGCTCTCGACACACACGACTCCACTCTGATTCTCACGGCTTCCACACACCTCTACCACACAGGTTTTAGTTTTCAAAAATGTTTTCCAATACAGCCTCTCAACGTGAGCAGAGCCAGTCCCCACGCTGTCCTGTCCCGATGCTCCAGGGAGCTGCCTGCTCACCTCTCTCTAAAGTCGTTTTCACAAAGTACAGACCTCTTGCACTTTAAAGTGTACACCTGAAAAGTTTGACTAGAAGTTTCAGTTGAGTGCTACTTCTGGCTCAGTATTGATGGGATATTTCCAGAAATATGGACTGTGTCCAGTCAAGTCATCCTTCAGAAATGGCTTGTCCCCCTGCTTCACTGCTGGGACCCATCAGCCTTGAGCTGGGTCACAGTCAGCCCAGGTGCAGGGCTGCCTGGCCCAGATAGCCTCACACAGCAGCAGGCTGTGGTAGGGGCCCAACAGTGCCTGGTAGGGTGGGAAATTCTCACTCATCATTTTCATTGCAGAGCTCTGGTAGGGATGGCCCAATCTGCTGGGACTTATGCTGCATAGATCCCCCCTCCTGCCTCTTTCCTCACCAGCCTCAGTGCTTCCTCCCCTCATAAGAATGTGAAGTTAGAATCAGCCACAGCCTTCTCAGAGTACCCACAGGCCCCCATGAAGACAGCCTCTGTGAATCTCTAACTAACAAACCCCTGGTGCCAGGATCTCCCACCTGGGAGGAAGTTTACATCTCCGGGGGTATTGGTATCACACAGCCTGCTCCTCATCCCTTTCTCTGCCTCTGGCCTGGGAATCAGAGAGCCTGGCTGCAGGCTTGTGTTGTGAGTCCCAACACAGGAACCGACCCCAGTTCTGCCACATGGGCTCTGATTCTCCTCAGAAGCCCACCACGCTGCCTGTCTCCTCAGAGGCTCTGGCATGGTGTTGCTGCCTCTCTGTCTGTCTGTCCATGTCATTCTAATATACCCCTTATTTTGCAGGAATCTGTCTTAGTGCTTCTCTTGACCTGCCCCCATCTAAACTTTTTCACCCCGATAAACACCGCAGTCATGAAACTTCAATCCACATTCCCTCCCGGGGACACAGCCTCTAAAGGCATTTCAGAATAAAGCAATTGCAAATTCCTGATCAAGATAAATTAAGTTGAATTTTTTAACTCTTTTTTTTTTATTTCTGTATGTGTATGAATGTACTGTCTGCATGCAGGTCTGTGCACCCGTGTTGTGCAATGCCACGGAGGTCAGAAGAGGGTCTCGGATTCCCCTGGAACTGGAGTTCTCCTGGAGCTTCAAACGGTTCTCAGCCGCCATGTGGGTGCTGGGGATCGAACCCGGGTCCTCTGTAAGAGCGGTCTGCGCTCTTAACCGCTAGACCATCTCTCCAGCCCCTAAGTTGAATCTTTTAAAACAATCCTTAGGGCTGGATAGATTCCTCAGTCAGTAAAGCACTTGCCTTGAAAATTCGAGGACCAGAGTTCGATCCCCAGAACTCACATAAAAATGTTGGGTATAAACCAGGCAACTACTGAACTACTGAGCAAGCTCCAAGCCAACAGAAACCCTGTCTCAAAGGAGACAGATACTGTTTCTGAGCTGAGCATAACACCTGAGATGATCCTTTGGCCTCCATATGTGTGAGCACACCTACACACGCGCGCGCGTGCACACGTGTGCGCGCGCACACACACACACACACACACACTGACACACATTAAAAACAAACAAACAATCCTAGGTACTATAAGCTTTCAAGCCATTCGAAACATATTCTGGAGCCAGACCTGGTGGTCTGTTCCAGAAATTCCAGTACTCTGGAGACTGCGGCAGGACAACCATCGCCAACTCAAGGCCAGCCTCAGTTACACAGTGAGTTTCAGGACAGCCTGGGCTACAGAGTGAGGGACTTCTTGCCACATCATTATGTGATAGAAATCATCATCACAGGGTGAAACAGAACTGGAATGGAAACTCCGGTCTCTCTTCCCCTCCTGAAGCTTTTAAAGCCGCTCAGAGGCCCCATCTTCATACTTTCTCCTATGCCCGCTTATCTAACAAACACTCTCCTCCAAGTACCAAGCACAGGTAGATTTGATGAATTAGATGGTTAGGTTTCTAACATGAAATGTGGGGACACATTTAACCCATAGCAGTGATGCCAAGAAACTCATGCAGCTTTAGCGAGAACAGGGAGTGAACAGCTCAGGATCAGGGGTCAGAGTCACAGCCACATAGGGCCACACAGGATGGGAGGGAGATCTCGTGGGAGGAGCCTTAAAGCCCAGGGGAAGAAGAGACCAGCTCCCCAGTCAGGCCTGTAAGTAGGAAGGAGACCCCTGGTCACATGACTCCAGCACTCCCTCCTGCACTTGCACTATTTTTACAGCATTCCTTGTAATCATTTTATTACCTATTAAATGCAAATGTCCAGGTCCTAACCCAACCCCCACCCCATGGCCATGAGGTTGTTGGCAGGGCAGGCCATTTCATCAGCCACACTCATGGCTGGAGGGAAGCCCTTAGTAACAGAGCAAACCCTGCCTCACTCCAGCATGACTCTGGGTCAAAATATGGGGGTTTTCTTACCTTGATTGCCAGTGTACTGTACCACCTTCAGGATGCTCTAGTCTGAGTAGAAGGAACCCCATAGTATTTCTCTGGCTCCACCCACCCCAAAAGAACCGCAGGCCTGCCAGTGTAGGGGCAGCTAGCTACCTGCAGGTGTTGAAGAAGTGGCCTTTCAGTGGGCTCAGTCAGTACATTATTTGCCTCAAACACATGAAGACTTGAGTTTGGGTCTCAGAACTCATGTACAAAAAAGTAAAGAAAAGAAAAAAAAAGACTGTATCTATAAGCCCAGAAACAGAGAGAAGAGGATCCCTGGGGTTCACTGGCCAAACAGTCTAGCCTCCTTGGGACCTCCAGGCCAGTGAGAAAGACTGTCTCCCAAACAAGGTAGACAGTGTCTGAGGAGCCATGCACGAGGTCACCCTCTGGCCTTCAAATGCTATGCTCCCCTCCATGGGAAGGGCAGAGCTTTGGCATCGGGTCGATCTGGATGTAATCCCAGTTCTTCCCCATCCATCTGAGTAGAAGTCTTGCCTATTTGAGCCATTTACCTCTTTTATAAAGTGAGACTGATCAAATCCAACTTGAAGACTTGTTGAACTATTTACATGAGACATATGATGTGAAGTTCCTCCCCCAGAGACATCACATAAAGAATGTTTGATAAAAAAAAAAAAAGAAAGAAAGAAAGCTCCTGGGCAAGCAAGATGGGCTCAGTGAGTAAAGGTGCTTGCTGACAAGCCTAACAACCCAAGTTTGATCCCCATGAGCACATAGTGAAAGGAGAGAACCAATTTCCAAGCAGATTGTCCTCTGACCTCCACATGAATGCATAGCGTGTACACACACACACACACACACACACACACACACACTGAAATAAATGAATAAAAGCTATTTCTCCCCTGTGACATCCTAGCTTCTATGAGCCAGAAGTAGCGTGAAGCAATTCCACCACCTAGTCTGGTTCAGGATCCAACGTTTACAGAACTGGTCAGATGAAGGCCTGCATGGTCGGGGAAGGAACCCATGCATGTTGTCATTATACACGAGGTCTTTACTTGGGGCACACACCTCACCTGGGGCAAGGGCCCCTCTGGACACAGTCTTTATACTTCATGACAATATGGGAGACCTAATAATAGTATTTTTCCACCCAAGAACAGTGGAGGGCTGCTTTGCATACTTTTCATCCTTTGTGGGGCCCTAAATCACTTGGTAATGCAAACCATGTCTGTATAGAGTCTTTGTGTTCTTATGGTTTCAAGCAAACATTGAGCAAGAGGAATTTGTTATGAACAGCTTGCAATTATTTAGTGGGAAAAAAAACATGAAAATAAAGTTGGGTGGGCATCAGTCAGACTTCTGGACAAATTCAAGCTCCCTTCAGAAGAGCGGTCAAACAGGACACCACCCCATGGGATCTTGCTGAGGACCTGTGTGTCCTGACTTAATTCGTAGGAACATCTGCTTCCAGAGTGTCTAGCTTTTGAGTGAGTGTCTGGGAACTATGAGCGGTGACCCCTCCCCCCAGAGCCCACCTATGGGCCATGCTCACCCAGATGGAAGGTCAATCTTAGGAAATGTTGGAAGAGGAATTCTCAGCTTTTGGATGCCAGGGGTGAGAAAATTTAAAAATCCTATAAAAAGAATCATGAGGGGTCCATTTAATATTTTTCTCTGTAATTTCTGGTTCAAATTTTCATGTTTAGAAGTGGCAAATTCAATGTGGCTTAGCAAGCTATGCTTGCCGTCTGCCTCTCACTTCATCACAAAGGGTCTGCTGTGGGGGAAGGGCAGGCGCTGTGTGGAGTGAGTGTGTGCACTCATGTACATGTGTTAGGACACACATGTGGGCATTTAGGCAGCACGCATGTGGCACATATGTATACTTGTGTGGGACGTGAAGGCACATCATGTGTAGACATGGGAGCATATGTGCCAGCGTGTGTGTGTGTGTGTGTGTGTGCGTGTGTGTGTGTGTGAAGGCACAATGTGGCCATGTATGCGTGTGTGAGGCAGAACATTCTCTTGGGATCCAGTTACTTGACATTTGTGGACAGTAAACAAGGCAAGTCTTGGCTTGTGGCTCTGGAAGCTTTGCACAGTTGCCCGGGGTGTTGACTGCTACAGAGGACATCAGGACAGCCACAGTACAGCCATCCTTTATCATACATGTCTTTTTTTAAATTTATTTTATTTATTTCTGTATGTGTATGAATGTACTGTCTGCATGCAGGTCTGTGCACCCGTGTCGTGCAATGCCGCGGAGGTCAGAAGAGGGTGTCGGATTCCCCTGGAACTGGAGTTCTCCTGGAATTGGAGTTACAGATGGTTCTCAGCCGCCATGTGGGTTCTGGGGATCGAACCTGGGTCCTCTGCAAGAGCAGAGTGCTCTTAACCACTAGGCTATCTCTCCAGCCCCCCATACATGTCATTTTAATAAACACATTTTTATTTGATCTACAGTGGCATTATGAGTATAATTTGCATATGACATTTTTCATGGCTTTGCTGAATTCATTATCTGTGCTGTCCTCTTTATAAACCTTAAAAACCACTTAATAAATAATTGTACACATTATGACTGAATTCTATTTCTAGTCTCCAGTTAATTTTTTTTTAAATGATGTGTATGCATGCATCTTTATGAGTGTGTTATGTGTGTGCAGGTTCCCCAGAGGCCAAAGAGGGCAATTGATCCCCTGGACATGGATTACAAGAGGTTGTGAGTAACCCAATGTGGGTGCTGGGAACTGGCTGAGCAATAAGGCTCTTAACGGCTGAGCTATATCTCCAGCCCTTTCTATTCCTGTTGTATGATTTTCCTGGTCACTGAGGGACTGCCTCGTGAGCCTGACACCCCACAGTACACATTTAAACATGCTTTGCTGAAGAAGAATGTGCATATTTTTCTCTTCACAAGCGGAACTTAAGAGAAGCTAGTCCCCCTACATTTTTTTTCTCAAATGGAGCCACTAATGTAGATGGTCTAAACAGGCATAATTGTGTGTCTGCTCTGCTTATGTGTATATTTTGACTAACCTTGGGAATACTGTTCTGGTATTCCTTAGATTCCTAGATTCATGACATCTACCCCAAAACTGTGCTGTCAGCTCCCAGCCTTTTGTCAGAGATCTTTCTGGCTGAGTGAGGAAAGCCAGGCAGTGAGGTGTTGTGTGGAAGGAACATGTGCCTTTTGTTCACGGATGAGGAAAGTTCTGCCACCCCAAATGACGGTGCAAAAATAAAGTTGAATATCTACTCGCCTGATATAACCAGTGGCTTTGGGAAGGCATCTTCTGAAACCCCACCTCCCGCGTCTACATGATTCATGTGAGGGCTCTTTCCAAGACAAACAGCGGGTCCAGCTCTGCTTCCCTGACTGCGCGTGGGGAGTCTCCATTTTCACAGGGGCGTCTCAGTGATTCTGGAGTGGAGGAATGCTGTGCGAGTGTCAGCCTTATTAGCAGTTGATGACAGGTATCTGAAGTCCACAGAGAAACACGTAAAGGTGTGAAGACCCAGAGCCAACCCCTGCGATGTGTCCGTGACCTCGCCAACACCACTGGCACCTAGGCTCAGGCACCGCCTCTGCTCCCTAGGTACTCTCCTCCCTAGGTCCTCTCCTCCCTAGGTCCTCTCTGCTCCCTAGGTCCTCTGCTCCCTAGGTCCTCTCCTCCCTAGGTCCTCTCCTCCCTAGGTCCTCTCTCCTCCCTAGGTCCTCTCTCCTCCCTAGGTCCTCTGCTCCCTAGGTCCTCTGCTCCCTAGGTCCTCTCCTCCCTAGGTCCTCTCCTCCCTAGGTCCTTTCTCCTCCCTAGGTCCTCTGCTCCCTAGGTCCTCTCCTCCCTAGGTCCTCTCCTCCCTAGGTCCTCTCTCCTCCCTAGGTCCTCTCCTCCCTAGGTCCTCTGCTCCCTAGGTCCTCTCCTCCCTAGGTCCTCTGCTCCCTAGGTCCTCTCCTCCCTAGGTCCTCTGCTCCCTAGGTCCTCTCCTCCCTAGGTCCTCTGCTCCCTAGGTCCTCTCCTCCCTAGGTCCTCTGCTCCCTAGGTCCTCTCCTCCCTAGGTCCTCTGCTCCCTAGGTCCTCTCCTCCCTAGGTCCTCTGCTCCCTAGGTCCTCTCCTCCCTAGGTCCTCTGCTCCCTAGGTCCTCTCCTCCCTAGGTCCTCTGCTCCCTAGGTCCTCTCCTCCCTAGGTCCTCTGCTCCCTAGGTCCTCTCCTCCCTAGGTCCTCTGCTCCCTAGGTCCTCTCCTCCCTAGGTCCTCTGCTCCCTAGGTCCTCTCCTCCCTAGGTCCTCTGCTCCCTAGGTCCTCTCCTCCCTAGGTCCTCTGCTCCCTAGGTCCTCTCCTCCCTAGGTCCTCTGCTCCCTAGGTCCTCTCCTCCCTAGGTCCTCTGCTCCCTAGGTCCTCTCCTCCCTAGGTCCTCTGCTCCCTAGGTCCTCTCCTCCCTAGGTCCTCTGCTCCCTAGGTCCTCTCCTCCCTAGGTCCTCTGCTCCCTAGGTCCTCTCCTCCCTAGGTCCTCTGCTCCCTAGGTCCTCTCCTCCCTAGGTCCTCTGCTCCCTAGGTCCTCTCCTCCCTAGGTCCTCTGCTCCCTAGGTCCTCTCCTCCCTAGGTCCTCTGCTCCCTAGGTCCTCTCCTCCCTAGGTCCTCTGCTCCCTAGGTCCTCTCCTCCCTAGGTCCTCTGCTCCCTAGGTCCTCTCCTCCCTAGGTCCTCTGCTCCCTAGGTCCTCTCCTCCCTAGGTCCTCTGCTCCCTAGGTCCTCTCCTCCCTAGGTCCTCTGCTCCCTAGGTCCTCTCCTCCCTAGGTCCTCTGCTCCCTAGGTCCTCTCCTCCCTAGGTCCTCTGCTCCCTAGGTCCTCTCCTCCCTAGGTCCTCTGCTCCCTAGGTCCTCTCCTCCCTAGGTCCTCTGCTCCCTAGGTCCTCTCCTCCCTAGGTCCTCTGCTCCCTAGGTCCTCTCCTCCCTAGGTCCTCTGCTCCCTAGGTCCTCTCCTCCCTAGGTCCTCTGCTCCCTAGGTCCTCTCCTCCCTAGGTCCTCTCCTCCCTAGGTCCTCTGCTCCCTAGGTCCTCTGCTCCCTAGGTCCTCTCTCCTCCCTAGGTCCTCTCCTCCCTAGGTCCTCTGCTCTCTAGGTCCTCTGCTCCCTAGGTCCTCTCTCCTCCCTAGGCCCTCTCTCCTCCCTAGGTCCTCTGCTCCCTAGGTCCTCTCCTCCCTAGGTCCTCTCTCCTCCCTAGGTCCTCTCTGCTCCCTAGGTCATCTGCTCCCTAGGTCCTCTGCTTACCCTGCAGTTTGGGACTCATGTTTCCAGAAGACTCTCTAGGCCTCTGAGCCAGAACCCCCTGAATCTTACAGATATGGCTTGCTGGGTTTTGTTTCTTAGTACCTGAGACAACCTCTAGGACATAAAATAGCTGCCCATGGATTAGTGACTGAACAGAATTTCAAGTGCTTCATCTCTGAGGGGACTTCCATACACATTAGCACATCTGAGACTTCAGCACCCTGTGCCTTTGGGTTTCCTGAGGCTGTGGGTGCCACAGCCACATATCGACCACAGGGGCAGTTCTGCACAATGGACACGACCAAGTAATCAGCTACGTGAGTGTACCACTCTTTAACCTGTTGACATAATAGACTAAATTATGAAGTCAATCATTTATAAGAACAAGCAACTTTATGAGTATTTTGATTGATGAACTGTAAGATTATCTTAGAAGAAAAAAAAACTTTTTTGAGACAGGGTCTCCCTATAGCCCCAGCTGGCCTGGAACTCATTCTGTAGGCCAGGCCGGCCTCGAACTCCCACCTGCCTCTGCCTCCCGAGTGCTAGGACTAAAGGGGTGCGCCACAACTCCTGGCTTAAAGACAGTTCTTAGCTGCCATGTGGATGCTGGGAATTGAACCCGGGTCCTCTGCAAGAGCAGTCGGCACTCTTAACCACTGAGCCATCTCTCCAGCCCCAGAAGAAAATACTTTTTAATATTTTTGAGAGAGGGTCTGCCGTAGCCTCAGTTGGCCTGGAACTCACTATGTAGACCAAACTGGACTTGAACTCACAGAGATCCTCCTCCCTCTACCTTCCAAGTGCTGGGGTTAATGGTGTGTGCCACCATGCCCAGCGTGAAGAAAATATTTTATATATTTTTCTGACATAAAGTGAATTATTATCATATAAAGTGCTTTTTTCCAGACAGCAATTTTGACAAATAACAAACTTGGTGACTACAGAAGACTGTGGATTTAAGTTCCTTGTATAGTTCTGAAACTACTGAGCACATCAGAAGTACATGGAGCCACTCTACTACATAGAGAGATGAACCCATGGATATGATGGTGGTGCTAATGATGGAGTGGTGGTAGTGATGGTGGTGTTAGTGGAGTGGTGGTTGTGAGGTTATGGTAATGATGGTAGCGATGATGGTCATGATGGTGGAATGGTAATCGTGAGTGTCATAGTGGCGATGGTGACAGCAGCTTTGGAGATAATTGCAGTGATGGTGATGATGGTGAAGGTGGTAAAGATGAAGGTAGAGATGATGGTGATAATGATGTGGTACTATGGCAGTAGTGGTAGTATAGATGGTGATGGTAGTTGTCATGGTGACAGTAATGATGGTGGGATAGAGATAGAAGGATCCTGGGGGCTCACGGGCCAGCCAGCCAAGCAGAAAAATGGTGAGCTCCTGGTTCAGTGAGAGAGCCTACCTGACAAAACATAAGGTAGTGGGCTGGAGAGATGGCCTAGCAGTTAAGAGCGCCAACTGCTCTTACAGGGGACCTGGGTTCAATCCCCAGCACCCGCATGGCGGCTGAGAACCATCTTTAACTCCAGTTCCACGGGAATCTGGCACCCTCTTCTGACCTCCGAGGCATTGCACAACATGGGCACACAAACCTACATGCAGACAGTACATTCATACACATAAAAAAATTAAATTAAAAAAATATAAAGTAGAGAATGAAAGAAGAGCCCTCCTTTGGCTTGTGCATGTATTCGCAGTGGTATGCACACCTACTACAAACATACCGCACACATACACCCTGTTAGGTCTGGGCTTCCCAGAATCCCAAGGCACACAGATCCCCACTTCCTCCAGAAGCTGTCAATCTTCTGACCGCTTCCTCTGTACCTGAGGCCCCGCCCCATGGCTATAAGTGGGTGGGCCCCAGGCGCCATCTTCCTCTCTCTCTCCTCTCTCTGCCATGCTGCTCTGTTGCACCACGTGTCTGCAGTCAGCCCTTACAGGCGGCCCTTGCTGGTAATTCCACATGGAAGTAAATCATGTTCCAGGCGTGACTTAAGCCTCATGTGCCTTTTTATCTGGGGGCTGGGGGTGCTTGGCCCTTTTTATAACCTAATACACACAAAAATTCTTTTTCCTTTTTTGTAGTTTTGTATGTATGTAGCATATGCATGTCTGTGCATGTGAGTATGTGGGTGTGCACATGTGGAGCCCCAATGAGGACATCAGATGTCTTTCTCATCACACTCCGCCTTAGTCCTTTGAGACCTGGTCTCCCCTGAGCCTGCTGCTTGCTTTCCATTCAGGCCAGGCTGGCTGCCCAGTGAGTTTCCAGGATTTGCACAACTCTGCTTCCCAGCTCTGAGATTATAGGCATATAGGACCATGCCCTGCTTTTATGTGGATGCTAGAGCGTCAGACTTAGGCCCTCGCACTTCCATGGCAAGCACTACTCTCCGTCCCTCTCTGTCGGTCAAACTCTTCTCTGGTTGCTTTGTCTCAGATTCTCTGCTCCCATTCCAGAAAGCAGCCATGCTTGGAGAACCTTGAGTTCAACCAGAAAACGGTGGTCATAGATTAGAATTGATTGTGCCAGCAGTTTGATTGGTGTTATCAAGTTGCTGTCTTATCGTTTCCAAAGGTCTCTGTTTACCCCGCAAATCAGCATACTGTTCATGAGACACCATGTTAGCCGGACAGGACAGTGAAACAGCCATGTTCGAGAATGGCTCTCAACAGCAGGAGGCCCAAGTTGTGTCTTCTGCTTTCAGGAAGTGAATTCCCCTCATTGTACCCTTCCAGCTGCCAGCAGAAATTCTTGGGCTTGGAGATGGGTACAACCCAGGTACCACACCCTTCATGTTGGACGTCAGCCATTCTCAATGCAGACTAGCACTTTGTTACCTTCTAGGCATTGCTGCTTATCACTCTTTTTTTTTAATTTTCATTTATTATTTTTTTAATTTTATTTATTTATGTGTATGAATGTACTGCTTGCGTGCAGGTCTGTGCACCCGTGTCATGCAAAGCCGCGGAGGTCAGAAGAGGGTCTCGGATTCCCCTGGATCTGTAAAAGGTTGAGCAAGGCTGAGTGCTGAGCACCTGGGGTGGGCTGACCTCCCCCGGAAGCTGGCTGCTTCCTGTAGAGGAAACTGCTGGAAACACAGTCCTGGTCAAAGCACTTCTGGGACTGGTACCATCTGCCTCCTCTTCACTGCAAGAAGCATCCCAAGGGATGTTCTTAAGGCTGATCTGCCACATCATTACTTACTTGACTTAAGAGTGTGTTCAGAGGGTTTGGTGAGATGGCTCAGTGGGTAAAGGTGCTTGCTGTCAAGTCTGATTACCTGAGTTCAATTCCAGGGACCCACACAATGGAGGGAGAGAACTGACTTTCGAGTGCTGTTCTCTGACCTCCACATGCATGCTGTGGCATGTACACGTGTACATATGCACAAAATAAAGTGTGTGTTTGTGTGTGTGTGGGGGGGGGGATTTGGCCAGGCCTGATGACTCTTGCCTTTAATCTCAGTACTCAGGATGCAGAGGTACTCTGGCCACCCAGAGCTATACAGAAAGACCAGGTATCAAAAAATGCTCAGGTGGGGTAGGTATGATGGCTCACACCTGGAATCCCAGCACTCAGAAGCCATGGCAAAGTTCCAGGCACCTGGAGCTATGTGGAAGACTATCTTAAAAATAAAAAAAAAAATAAAATAGGGGATGGAGAGATGGCCTAGGGGTTAAGAGCGCCGACCGCTCTTGCAGAGGACCCGGGTTCAATCCCCAGCACCCACATGGTGGCTGAGAGCCAGTCTGTAACTCCAATTCCAGGAGAACTCCAGTTCCAGGGGAATCCGAGACCCTCTTCTGACCTCCGCGGCATTGCACGACACGGGTGCACAGACCTGCATGCAGACAGTACATTCATACACATACAGAAATAAATAAAATTAATAAAAAAAAAATAAAAATAAAAAAATAAAAAACTTTGTTCACCTCATCTCTCTGCTGGAACAAGTATTAATATCTTTTTAAAACTCCTTTATGTGGATATGTGTGATGTATGAATGTGCATGTGTGTAAGGGTGCACTCCTCCATGCATGAGTGTGTAGTATGAATGTGCATGTGTGTGTAAGGGTACACTCCCCACGCATGTGTGTAGTATGAATGTGCATGTGTGTAAGGGTGCACTCCCCCGTGCATGAGTGTGTAGTATGAATGTGCATGTGTGTGTAAGGGTGCAGAGACGTCCACAGCAGTTGCTCTCCACCTTTTCTTGACTCTGGAACAGGGTCTCCCACTGAGCCTGGAGCTCACTGACTTGGCCCAGCCCCTGGGATCTGAGAATCTCCACCAGCCCAGCACTGAGGTTGCAGGTACATGTCACCAACACCAAGTTTTTACAAGGGTCTGGGGAATCCAAACTCAGGTCCAGCTTCTTGTTCACCAAGACTCTGCCCACTGAGCCATCTCCCCAGTCTCAAGCATTCATTTCATCAAAAAGTTTGTTCTGGTTGTCCAATCACACATCTCCCTTCCCTCTGGAATGGTAGCTTGGTTCTCTGTTTTCTTGCCAAGGTTTTCTCTTCTGAGTCATCCTTATGGATAATATGGATTTTTCTCAACCATGTATTTCTTGACTTTCTTGGTTAATTCAGAATCAGAACATTGGTGTGGCTCTTGGACAGTAAACTGCCCTGCATTCCTCTCTCACAACAGGGCTCAGCAATCTGTGAAAAGTACTTAAAGGTAGGCATGGAATGTATAACTGTAAAAAAAAAAAGTTGGAAACAATTCAAAGGGCAACAATAGGAGGCTGGTTGGGGAGAGTGTGTATAGCCCCAAGCTGCCTGTTATATAGCAATTTGAAATGACATTTCTGAAGTGTTGCTAAGAATATAAGAAAATGCTGTGGCTTAGTCTGTGACACAAACTGTGTGCACACACAGACAGTGCAGAGTCAGTGTGTGCACACACACCACACACACACAGACAATGCAGAATCAGTGTGTGCATACACACACAGAATGCAGAATCAGTGTGTGCATACACACACACAGACAGTGTAGAGTCAGTGTGTACACACACACACACAGACAGTGCAGAGTCAGTGTGTGTACACACACACAGTGCAGAGTCAGTGTATGCCTACACACAGACAGTGGAGAGTCAGTGTGTGCGTACACACATACAGTGCAGAGTCAGTGTATGCATACACACACGTCAGTGCAGAGTCAGTGTGTGTACACACACACAGTGCAGAGTCAGTGTGTGTACACACACACAGTGCAGTCAGTGTGTGTACACACACACAGTGCAGAGTCAGTGTATGCCTACACACAGACAGTGCAGAGTCAGTGTGTGCACACACACACAGGCACGTTGCATTGCTACTTTTCTTGTTGTTATGACCAAATGGTTGATGAAAGGCGACCATGGCTCGCAGTTTGGAGAGAAGTCCGTCAGGTGAGGAAAGCACGCTTGCAGGAACAGGAGGCACCTGGGTGTGCTTCATCCGCAGTTAGGAAACAGAGAAATGAATGCTGGCTGGTGCTCAGCTCATTGCCTACTTTTTTAAAACATTAATTTCGTGGCCGGGCGTGATGGCAATGCCTTTAATCCTAGCACTTGGGAGGCAGAGGCAGGCAGATCTTTGTGAGTTCAAGGCCAGCCTGGTCTACAAAGCAAGTTCCAGGACACCTGGGGCTACAGGGAGACCCTGTCTCAAAAAAAAGACCCCCCCAAAACAACAACAAAAAAGATTAATTTCATGTTTAATTGCATGTCTGTGTGTGGATATGCATGTGATTGCAGGTGTCTGAGGAAGCCAGAAAAGGGCATCAGATCCACCTGGAGCTAGAGTGACAGCCGGTCATGAGCCACCCAACATGGGAGCTGTAACTGAACTCAGGTCCTCTGGAAGAGCAGAGTTTGATCTTAACCACTGAGTCGTCTCCCTGCCCCACTTTCTACTTTTGAATCAGTTAGGAACCCCAGCCCATGGGATAGGCAAGTCTTCCCTCAGTTGAACCTGCCTGGAAACACACACCCGGACACACTCAGAGGTGTCTTCTAGGTGATTCTAAATGCAGCCAAGCTGATGGTGAGGTTAACATACACAGATCCATGCTGTGGTCTTAACTACATACCAACAGCATGAGCAGAATTGGGCTCACGCTAACCCTTCCTCCCGCTGTCTCCCACCTGTCTCCGTCCTTTTCCTACTCCCTGACTTTAAGGGGGCATCTGCTTATTGAGAACACATCCCTGTGCACAGTGACAGGTCCTGTGCACATCTTCCCTTCCACTCCCAGAACTGAAGCCAAGGTATATTTTATTTCTGCTTTATGGATTAGAAAACAAAGTACAGAGAGGTCAGCCAAGTCCCCAAGAAGACAGATTGGCAAAGTGAGAATATGTGAAGCCAGTCGACTTGACTCTAGACCCAAGCCTGGAAGATATGCACTGCTTTTTACAATATTGAAACCAAATGACAAACCTGGTTCCTTGCTGTGTAAACACAAAGACCTGAGTTCAGACCCCCAGGCATGGCGCTGTGCACCTATACTCCCAGCACTAAGGGACAGTAACTGGAGGCTGATCCCCAGACCTGCTGGCCAGCCAGTCTAGTCCAAACAGGAAGCTCCCGGATCAGTGACAGACCCCGTCTCAGAAATAAGGCAGAGGCCAATTGAGGGAGAAATCCTTGGTGTCAACTTCTGGCTTTCACAGGTAAGCCCCCTCGCTACATGCATGTACCACGCACACTTGGGCTGGGGATGTGTCTAAATTGGTAGAAGCGTTTGCCTAGCATGCACAAAGCCCTGTGTTAGACCCCCAGTACCATAAAATCTGGATGTGGAGGTGCATGTCTGTAATGGAAGTGCTCAGAGGCAGCAAGAGGATGGAGATAAGCCTGCAGTACATGAGACCCCGTTTAAAAAGTGAATGAATGAATGAGGAAGGAAGGAAGGAAGGAAGGAAGGAAGGAAGGAAGGAAGGAAGGAAGGAAGGGAAGGAGGGAGGGAAGGAGGAAGGAAGGAAGGAAAATTAAACAAAATAATGATGAAAGCCAAGGTTTGGAGTTATATTTAGAAAACTACCCCATGGAGAACCCCGCAGTCCATAAGGACAGAGCCACGCCAGCTCACTAACGCCTTGGTGTGAACGCTCTGCTGAAAGCCCCTCTGCTGTTCCATTGACACGTGACCACGTACTCTTCTGGTTGCATTTCTCTTGCTGTGATGTAATATCCTGACAAACAGCAACTTGGGGAGAAAGGATTTATTTTAGTTCACAATTCCAGGTTATTGTGGGGAAGTCACAGCAGCGGGAGCTCGAGGCGGCTGCGCACGTCACATCTACGGCCGAGAGCAGGAGGAGCCAAGACAAGCTACTGGCTCATCTCCTCGCTCTACTGTCACACAATTCAGGACCCAAACCCAGGCAGGCAATGGCGGTACCCCCTTGCAGACTGGGCCTTCCCACACCAAGTAAGGTAACTCAGACAATTCCCCACCGTCATGCCCATAGACCAACCCAGTCTAGATAATCTTTCATTAACACTCTCTTCCCAGAAGATTCTAGTGTCAAGTTGACAGCTAAAACTCATCATCACACATGTGTATCCGTGGGAGCAGGCATGTGTCTAACTGATGTCCTTGTACTCTGAGTTCTGAGTGTCGTTTACTGGCTCAGGAAACCATTTTCTTGGTAGAATTGGGAAGTCCTTGAGAGTAGTAGGAGGAGGGGACGGAGAGAAACGATCATGAGGCTTGAGTTATTGTGGGGGACAAAGGATCGGATCCCTGGCATTCCCAGAAATACCATACAGTGACTGCACCCCAGGAGCAGCCCCCAGAGGACCTCCCATACCTTGTTCTACCTGCTCTTTGCCAAGACAGTCCTAAGTTAGCAGGCAGACGGCTCTAAACAAATTTGAGATTCTTCCTGAATTCAGTTTTGTGTCCTGGAAGTTCCTGGCCACACCATGGAATCTATTTGGCTTTTTGGAAGAGAAGCAAGTAATGGAAGCCCCTTTCCCTGCCTGTATTGCAGAAAGGGGGAAAATCTCCTCAAATGTGTGTGTGCTGTGAACTTGCATGATCAGGGTGATGCAGGAGAAGGGCCTGCAGGCCTCGCATCCTTGAGGGCTTCCCTGTGAGCACCAGATGGCGTCACTAGTCACACATGGTGCCCAATGCCCATGGGACTCCGTCTTGCTCAAAACTTAGGCCAGGGAGCCATTGTTGGGGGGGGGGACGAGTGCTTCCTGTGGGCATCCGGCCTTCCTGTAGAAATGAGAGAGATGCTGACATGAGCAGGTCCAGTGTTTGCCATCCCCTCCCTGGGGTTGGAGTAAGCTGAGAGACAGATACGAACCAATGGCTGCCCCAGCTTCCACCCTACCAGCACAGGGCTGCAGCGACCCAGTCAGTTCAGGGCCCTGAGACAAGTTCCCAAACTTGTGCTTTCTTGATCGGCCAATCAGCCAGCATTCAGTAGAGGTCTGCAGAGACGTCACTCTTGGATGTGATCCTAACCCATGTACATGTGTGTGACCATGCACATGGATGCCTATGTCTGTTTACATGTGTGTACAGGTGTGACTGTATGCATGGGCGCACCATATCTATATGTGTATGCCTATGTGTATGCTGAGGTGCATGTGTAAGAGCTGATGTTGTACATGTGTGTGCACATGGATGTGAAGGCAAGAGGACGATCCCACGGTTTCTTGGGTATAGCCAACCCTTTAGAAAAGGTTTATTTTGGGGCTGGAGAGATGGCCTAGCAGTTAAGGGTGCTGACTGCTCTTGCAGAGGACCCAGGTTGGATCCCCAGCACCCACATGGCAGCTGAGAACCGTCTTTAACTCCAGGTCCAGGGGAATCTGACACCCTCTTCTGACCTCCATGGCATTGCACGACATGGGTGCACAAACCTACATGCAGACTGTATATTCATACACATACAAAATAAAATTATTTAAAAAATTAAGAAAAAAAGAAAAGGTTTATTTTTATTTTTACATGAGTTTTTTATACATATGAGTCTGTATGTTTATACGTGCACCACATGTGTGCCTGGTGTACACAGAGGCCAAAAGAAGATGTTATATCCATTGGAACTGGAGTTACAGGTGGTTGGCTGTTAGCCATCATGTGGGTCCTCTGTAAGGACAGCAAGTGCTCTTAACCACTCGGCCATCTCTCTAGTCCCTCCTCCCTTCTCACTGGCCTGAAATTCACCAAGAAGTGGCAAGATGGCCACTGAGCTCCAGGGAGCTGCCTGTCTATATCTCCCTAGTGCTGGGATTACAAATGTGTACCATGATGCCCAGCTGTTCTGTGTACTAAACTCAGGTCCTTGAGCTTGCCGGTGTCTGCTTTAGGGACTGAGCTGTCTCCCCAGCCCCATGCTAACTCTTAAGACCCAGAAGTGGAGAAAGAAGGAAGCTGTTCTAACCAGAAGACCCTCAATACCAAGGCTTTATTTGGGGACTTAGCCAGCATCTGGAACAGTGACAGACAGTCCAACATGAAAGAAGAAAGAAAGAAAGAAAGAGAGAAAGAGAGAAAGAGAGAGAGAAAGAAAGAAAGAAAGAAAGAGAGAAAGAAAGAAAGAGAGAGAAAGAAAGAAAGAAAGAGAGAGAAAGAAAGAGAGAAAGAGAGAAAGAGAGAAAGAGAAAGAGAGAAAGAAAAAGGGGAAGGAGAAAGTCAATAATTAGTTCCAAAGATTTGACCAACAAACTTCTATTTTTTGTTTGTTTGTTTGTTTGTTTGTTTGTGAGACAAGGACTCAGTTTCCCAGGCTGACCTAACTCTTATTTGTATCATAGCATGACCTTGACTTTCTGCTCTTCACACCCCATTCCCCCCCCCCCGATCACCACACCCAGTTTATATTTTTGTTTTTGTTTGTTTTCTTATTTGTGCTCAGAAAACGTTTAAACTGGTCTAGAAGATCATTTCTGCAGACTTACTTTTTATTACTTTTAATTATGTGTCTGTGTGTACATATGTGTATGTGAATGCAGTACCCGCAGAGCCCAGAATACTCAGATCCCCTGGGGCTGGAGTCACAGGTGGTTGTAAGCCCCTGAATATGGGTGCTGGAACCCAAACTTGGGTATTCTTACAAGAGTAGTATGCAGTCCTAGCTGAGCCATCTTTCCAGCCCAATCTTTTTTTAAGATAGAAGACAAAACCAATTCAACAGTCAATGTTTCTGGGAACTGGTATGTTCTATGAGTGGTTTTACATCATATAAGAAAAATACAGGGGCTGGAGAGATGGCCTAGCGGTTAAGAGTGCCGACCGCTCTTACAGAGGACCCGGGTTTGATCCCCAGCACCCACATGGCGGCTGAGAACCGTCTGAAACTCCAATTCCAGGAGAACTCCAGTTCCAGGGGAATCCGACACTCTCTTCTGACCTCCGCGGCATTGCACGACACGGGTGCACAAACCTACATGCAGACAGTACACTCATACACATACAAAAATAAATAAAATTTAAAAAAAAAGAAAAATACAGTGTCTATTTAGTGAATATTTAATACTTAAAATTTAATGAATAAAACTACATTATGTTTAGTCTACAGATTTCCTAAACAAAAAACTCATAAAGGTTTTTTTTAACTCTATTAACACTTTATTTATTTATTTATTTATTTATTTATTTATTTATTTACTTATGTGTATGAATGTACTGTCTGCATGTAGGTTTGTGCACGTGCTTCGTGCAAAGCCCCGGAGGTCAAAAGAGGGTGTCAGATTCCCCTGGAACTGGAGTTCTCCTGGAATTGGAGTTACAGGTGGTTCTCAGCTGCCATGTGGGTGCTGGAGATCGAACCCAGGTCCTCTGCAAGAGCAGTCGGTGCTCTCAACCGCTAGGCCATCTCTCCAGCCCCATCATAAAGGTTTTTATAAGAAAAACAGGCCAAGCATAGTGGTATAGGCCTTTAACCCCAGCACTTGGAAGGCAGAGGCAGGAGGATCTCTCTGAGTTCAAGGCCACCCTGGTCTACATAGTGAGTTCCAGGATAGCTGGAGCTCCAGTGAGACCCTGTCTCAAAAAGACAAAAAATAAAAATAAAAACAGTCATGACTTCCTTGAAAATAAGTTAATATGAGACAATTGTAGAGAAACACATTGCCTAAGTGTTTTATGAAGAAGTGTAGCCCTGGACCACATCTCAAGGTTTTTTGTTTTTGTTTTCTGTGATGTTGAAGGGATACAGTCTTCCTTTTAAAGAGACTGAAGTATCCCCTTCTGACTGGAGGAACAAAGATGATGATGAAAATTCAAACTACTAAGAGCAACTGTGCAGCAATAGCTGTCTCCCAGTGCCGGTAGAGAAATGCAGTCGCGAAGCCTGTCCTTCCTGCCATCCGGGGCGTGGTCTACTGCGTTCGTTTGCACGTGTGTGTTCCTGATTCTGTAGTAACTGGTAGACTCCAGCTCTCTTCCCGGGTGAGGTGCAGCCATGCTATCCATTTCAGCCAATCACGTTGAGAGCTCTTAGGGCTGGTGAGTGATTCAGATTCCCAGGTTCCTGCATCCTGTCCCCTCTGCCACAGCGACGTTGGCAAGATGGTGCTCCTGTCCTTCAGTTAACCCGGGGGCGGGGGGCGGGCTATGCATGGGAAATAAATTTATTGCCTTGGCTCAGAGTATTTGCTATCCTAGCAAGTTCTGCAGACTGACAGAGGCTTCTGAAATGTCACCTGCCCTCCCACAGGCACTGAGGACACAGAGGTGGGGAGACAGTATCTAGTATCCTGGCTTTGTAGACTGAAAAGCCTACCCTGAAGGATAGATCCAGAAAAAGAGACGGCATCTGGCCACGGTGAATGGTAAACCCAAGCTCCTGGGAATTCAAAACAAGAAAAACAGTGAGATATACTTACTTTTGTGTGCATGGGTGTGTGTGGACCTGCGTCCATTTGGGGGGGAGTATGCGCATTGTGGGGATCTGTGGTACCATCACCCACCTTGTTTTTTGAGACAGACTTTCTCACAGGCTGGGAACTTGCCAACTAGGTCAGGCCGGCTGGCAGCAAACCTGAGGGGCCCTTCTATCTCCATCTCCTCAACTGTAGGATTACAAATGTGTCCCACAAGCCGGGTGTGGTGGCGCATGCCTTTAATCCTAGCACTCGGGAGGCAGAGGCAGGCAGATCTTTGTGAGTTCAAGGCCAGCCTGGTCTACAGAGTGAGTTCCAGGACAGCTGGGGCTACATAGAGACCCTGTGTCGAAAAGACAAAAAAAAAAAATGTGTCCCACAATACCTGGCTTTTTAATGTGGGTTCTGGGAACCAAAGTCAGGTCTTCCTGCTCCACCAGCAAGCACTTCAACTAAGCTACCTCTCCTGCATTTCCTTTTAAACCTGAAGGGGAGAAAACCTAGAAGGAGCTTTCTTACACACTCAGGTACAATTTGATCTCTACTTACTCAGAGTATTGATCTCTACTTAATCAGAGTAGATGTTGTTTATAGAGAAGTGATGGAATTGTTTACATCCAGTGCGTTGCTTGACTTTCTTCTGCAAATCCTTAAGTATCTATGAAAATTCAAGTTCCAAGAAGGCACATAGGAATCCTATTTTGAATCAGCTCCAAAAGATAAGTTTTAACCGCCTTGCATCTTAGAGAAAAAGATGGGGCTACATCCAAGTGTGGGAGAGGAGTGGTGTGATGGATTGGCAATGTCTGTCTTGGGTTGAGGGAAGCAAGCAGCAGTACTACTACTGCCTGTCAACTTACATCTCTCTGAAACAGAAGAATTACTTGGCAGCTTAATATAACTTCCCACCCCAAAGAAGCATGAAACCACCTTGAAAACTCACATCAACTACGGTGTGTATTTTCTGCCCCTCTCAATAGCCATGTGGCTATGTAAACGAGACTGGAAATATGTATGGCCCTGGACTGTGGTGCCTTAATTCTAAGTGCATTGGATGGTACAGTGGAAGCTAAGCTGCTGTGACATGCAGGCTCAGACACAGTGGTGTTGCTTCTCTCTCCTAAAACAGTCCCCCAGTAACTGGGGAGTAAGGGTTCCTTTGCGTCAGCCTTGCATCCCTGACTGAAGACAGCCTCTGGCGGACAGAGAAAGTGGCTTTACCTCTAACGAACAGAAACTCCTTTGAACCCACAACAGGGCTTGTGATCACATTTAGAATCACAGAAATAGGTAATAGTAGTCTCTAGCTAGGCAGCCCTGATGTGCTGAGCCTTGGGTTTTTTTATGACAAAAAGAAACAAAGGAGAATGTATTGGGGGGAATCACTAACCTGCTATCAGAAGGGACAGAGTGACTTTCTCTGAAAGTGGACAGAGAACCTCTTCATGAACAAAAGAAAAGTTAAACTAATAAAGAGCTTGGAGTGGCAGAGAAGACAGGAAAGAATCTAAATATGATTTCCTAACTATTCGCTCACAACCACTGTTAACTCCAGCTCCGGGGGGATCTGATGCCCCCTTCTGGCCCCTACAGGCACCTGCGCAAACTAACAGACGCATAAATAAAAAAAATTTTTTTTAAATCCTTCATTTTTAAAAGAAAATCTACTTAAGGGTGACAAAAAATTGT
This sequence comes from Rhizomys pruinosus, assembly GCA_009823505.1. Taxonomy (NCBI): domain Eukaryota; kingdom Metazoa; phylum Chordata; class Mammalia; order Rodentia; family Spalacidae; genus Rhizomys; species Rhizomys pruinosus. Next base: position 930,084 of record VZQC01013045.1, on the reverse strand, counting down.
CTCTGGGGGCTGGGGAGATGGCTCAGTAGGTAAAGTGCTTAACATAAGTACAAGGACCTGAGTTCAAATGCCCAGAACCCACATTAAAGCCTGTAATCCTAGCACTTCTACAGACAAATGGGAGACAGAGGCAGGAGACCCCTTGGAAGCTCTGGACAGCTAGCCTGGCAGAAGCCCCACCCAGCACAGTGAAAGGCGGGGCTGACACCCCAAGTTGTCCTCTCACCCAAACATGAACTCACAGGAACACACACACACTCACACACACACACAGACTAGAAAAGTTGTCCCTGATAATGAAAACCCAGGAACAGGTGCTAGTGTTGTTTATGCTGCTGGTTCTCAAACTGCCGAACCACGAGGGCTGCTCTGTGGTGAGCACCAAGGGCAGAGCAAAACATGTTCAGTATTTAAGGGTAATGCAGGGGGTTTAACATCTGTCAGGCACCAGTGATTTGACAGTGGATGGAGTAGAGTTTCAGCATCAGACTATATTGTATTCCCCTGGATGAATACAAGTCTTTGAAAAACTGGGTTTTCAGTGGTATTTGTCATAAAAGGCCAGTGCATCATGAAAACTGATGTGGATAAAGATGGTGGTGACCGATTCCAAGATCTCAGAGCCCCCACGGCTCGGCAGGCACACACACGTCAGGAGGAAGGAAGAAAAATACTTTCTCTTTCAATTTATGAGTTCTATTGTTTCAAGCAGCTATTGGATGTTAAAGCATAAACATTGTTAAGGTGTTTGGAATTCATAAATACACTAGTTGCATATTTCTTTGGCCCAAAGTGCAGGGAATTAAAAGGAGCTATGAACTTGGAGTCTGAGGACATGGCCCCTGACTGTTACTGAACTGACAGTCATGTGGCACTAAGAACCACTTCATCTGGAGACTGGTTGTTTTCAGATGCCAAGGACTTTGTGAATCTTCGAGTACGAAGGCAAAAACATATACGCCTGATGGAAGAGACTCCTTATATCATGAGTGCAAGTGTAAAGGGTCTCTGCATGAGTTTGGGCTCTACGGTATGTTCTTGCCACATAAAACATACCCATTTTACAGATGCAGATGCCATTCAAAGGACATGACAGTGGATTTGTCTGTCTTTCCCTGTCTACTTTCGACAAACCAAATAGACTTGTCATTTAGATGCCTACATTTGGGGTATTTCCTGTGACTGTCCTAGTTGGATTTTCATTATTATAACAAAATACCTGAGACAGGCTACTTTATAAATAAAAGAGGTCTTCTCTGTTCATGGCTCTGGAGGTTCAAAGTTGAGGGCCACACCTGGTAATGGGCTTGATGCTGCAGAAGTCTGAGGCCATGCAGGGCACCACCTGGTCGAGGACATGCAACATACAGGCTCCATGGGTCTCATGGTCTCTTTTCCTCATCTCCTAAAGCCGTTGGTGCTTCATGGGCATTCCACCTAATGATGACCTTCTCTAACACTGACATCTCCCAAAGGCCTGACCTCTGAATGTTGCAGTAGGATTAAATTTCCACTCTCATAATGCCTCTCAATGGGGATTAAATGTCAACACAGGAACCCTCACGCTACATTCAAACCAGAGTGGTGACAAATCTTAATAGCAGAAAAATAATTTTTATTTTTCTTTTCTTTTTTTTTTTTTTTTTTTGTNAGCTAAGCTGCTGTGACATGCAGGCTCAGACACAGTGGTGTTGCTTCTCTCTCCTAAAACAGTCCCCCAGTAACTGGGGAGTAAGGGTTCCTTTGCGTCAGCCTTGCATCCCTGACTGAAGACAGCCTCTGGCGGACAGAGAAAGTGGCTTTACCTCTAACGAACAGAAACTCCTTTGAACCCACAACAGGGCTTGTGATCACATTTAGAATCACAGAAATAGGTAATAGTAGTCTCTAGCTAGGCAGCCCTGATGTGCTGAGCCTTGGGTTTTTTTATGACAAAAAGAAACAAAGGAGAATGTATTGGGGGGAATCACTAACCTGCTATCAGAAGGGACAGAGTGACTTTCTCTGAAAGTGGACAGAGAACCTCTTCATGAACAAAAGAAAAGTTAAACTAATAAAGAGCTTGGAGTGGCAGAGAAGACAGGAAAGAATCTAAATATGATTTCCTAACTATTCGCTCACAACCACTGTTAACTCCAGCTCCGGGGGGATCTGATGCCCCCTTCTGGCCCCTACAGGCACCTGCGCAAACTAACAGACGCATAAATAAAAAAAATTTTTTTTAAATCCTTCATTTTTAAAAGAAAATCTACTTAAGGGTGACAAAAAATTGTCTCTGGGGGCTGGGGAGATGGCTCAGTAGGTAAAGTGCTTAACATAAGTACAAGGACCTGAGTTCAAATGCCCAGAACCCACATTAAAGCCTGTAATCCTAGCACTTCTACAGACAAATGGGAGACAGAGGCAGGAGACCCCTTGGAAGCTCTGGACAGCTAGCCTGGCAGAAGCCCCACCCAGCACAGTGAAAGGCGGGGCTGACACCCCAAGTTGTCCTCTCACCCAAACATGAACTCACAGGAACACACACACACTCACACACACACACACAGACTAGAAAAGTTGTCCCTGATAATGAAAACCCAGGAACAGGTGCTAGTGTTGTTTATGCTGCTGGTTCTCAAACTGCAGAACCACGAGGGCTGCTCTGTGGTGAGCACCAAGGGCAGAGCAAAACATGTTCAGTATTTAAGGGTAATGCAGGGGGTTTAACATCTGTCAGGCACCAGTGATTTGACAGTGGATGGAGTAGAGTTTCAGCATCAGACTATATTGTATTCCCCTGGATGAATACAAGTCTTTGAAAAACTGGGTTTTCAGTGGTATTTGTCATAAAAGGCCAGTGCATCATGAAAACTGATGTGGATAAAGATGGTGGTGACCGATTCCAAGATCTAAGAGCCCCCACGGCTCGGCAGGCACACACACGTCAGGAGGAAGGAAGAAAAATACTTTCTCTTTCAATTTATGAGTTCTATTGTTTCAAGCAGCTATTGGATGTTAAAGCATAAACATTGTTAAGGTGTTTGGAATTCATAAATACACTAGTTGCATATTTCTTTGGCCCAAAGTGCAGGGAATTAAAAGGAGCTATGAACTTGGAGTCTGAGGACATGGCCCCTGACTGTTACTGAACTGACAGTCATGTGGCACTAAGAACCACTTCATCTGGAGACTGGTTGTTTTCAGATGCCAAGGACTTTGTGAATCTTCGAGTACGAAGGCAAAAACATATACGCCTGATGGAAGAGACTCCTTATATCATGAGTGCAAGTGTAAAGGGTCTCTGCATGAGTTTGGGCTCTACGGTATGTTCTTGCCACATAAAACATACCCATTTTACAGATGCAGATGCCATTCAAAGGACATGACAGTGGATTTGTCTGTCTTTCCCTGTCTACTTTCGACAAACCAAATAGACTTGTCATTTAGATGCCTACATTTGGGGTATTTCCTGTGACTGTCCTAGTTGGATTTTCATTATTATAACAAAATACCTGAGACAGGCTACTTTATAAATAAAAGAGGTCTTCTCTGTTCATGGCTCTGGAGGTTCAAAGTTGAGGGCCACACCTGGTAATGGGCTTGATGCTGCAGAAGTCTGAGGCCATGCAGGGCACCACCTGGACGAGGACATGCAACATACAGGCTCCATGGGTCTCATGGTCTCTTTTCCTCATCTCCTAAAGCCGTTGGTGCTTCATGGGCATTCCACCTAATGATGACCTTCTCTAACACTGACATCTCCCAAAGGCCTGACCTCTGAATGTTGCAGTAGGATTAAATTTCCACTCTCATAATGCCTCTCAATGGGGATTAAATGTCAACACAGGAACCCTCACGCTACATTCAAACCAGAGTGGTGACAAATCTTAATAGCAGAAAAATAATTCTTATTTTTCTTTTCTTTTTTTTTTTTTTTTTTTTTTGGGTCTTTTCAAGACACAGTCTCCCTGTAGCCCCAGCTGTCCTGGAACTCGCTCTGTAGACCAGGCTGGCCTTGAACTCACAAAGATCTGCCTGCCTCTGCCTCCCAAGTGCTTATTTTTCTTTTTATGAAGATACATGCTTCAGTCAGGTTCAAGCTTACTATCTTGCCCTGGACGCTGAGGCTGCTGCAATTTGAACCAGACACACTCACCAGCTGCTTGCAGTAAGCGGCTCTTGCTCTCCAGGCCAACACAAGCCTTGGTAAGCCTTGGAATCCAATTTGGGGTAGGAGTGCAAAGAAGGGTTCCTAAAGTCATCAGTTAAGGGGAGGGCTAAAGAGGGTCTGGAGAGATGGCTCTGTGGTTAAGATGGGCATTGCATGCACAGGTGCATTTACATATATGCAGCCAAAGTCCTTGTACCCATAGAGAAGAAAGAGTAGCTGAAGAGCATGATTTCCATCCTGTGACACTGAAGAGATGGGAAACTACAACTGCACTCAACAGAGGATAGGCAACCTGGGGGCTAGACATGTAGCTCAGGTGGTAGAGTGCTTGCCGAGCACACACAAAGCCCTCAATTTGATCCCCAGTACCTAATAAACCAGGTATGGTGGCACATGCCTGTAATCCCAGCACTCAGGAGGTAGAGGTTCAAAGTTGGCTACATAGCGAGTTTGAGGCTAGCCTGGGCTAAAAGATACCCTGCCTTAAACAAACAAACAAACAAACAAACAAACAAACTTTTTGGTGCAGTTCTAAGGATTGAAGCCAGGCCCTCGTAGTTGCTAGGCAATGCTAGTTTTCAGTAGATGAAAGAGGCTTTGTCCCACAAAGCCTTAATTTTTTTAATGCTTACCAAATATTTGATTATTGTCTTTCATAAGGCACTGAAATAAACTGGCTGCTACAGAGACATTATTTTGCACCCCAACTGCATCATGTAACATGTCCATTAAGACCACTGCCTGCTCCTGTCTGTCTGTCATCTGTGCAACGCATTCACTGGCCTTTACTGGGGACCTGCCATGTTCTAAGCACAGAACTAAACCACACTGGCCAACCTGGGGTCTGAGAAAGAGGAGGAATCCAGATAGGGTAGCTTCATCTTCCTTGCCTAATAACAAGTACACAGGAAATTATAATGTGGTTCCCAGCCCAGGGTCCTCAGTAGATCAAAGGAAGACATTTGGGCAACAGCAGAAGGACGACTATGTTCTGCAGCTTAGGGAGTTATTCAAATATCAGAGCTTGTGGGGAGCAGCCACCACTGATGAAGCCTAAGATTGGCCTCATATTCCTACTTTCTTGAACCCACATACTATTTCTAAAGATTGAGGCTGTAAATTAAATGAGGAGCTCAAAATTTCATTTTCTCTGAGGTCATTTGTGTTCAAATCACGAGTCATAGGCACTTATGAATTCTATTATTCTAAGAATACTCTTTAGCCCCTTTTAACATGGGTAAAGCAGACTATGTCCTATCAAGTCATGAGACCATGACCTGTGGATTCCTTAAACTTGCAGAAAGGTTACTAAAATGCATTTCATTCTATCAGGAAGAAATTATTTGACAAATTTAGAGGCATACCAGAAAAAGCCCTTTGGATTGCAATAATAACCCTGGGTGACTCAAGTTAAAGGAAATGTGTTGAAATGGATAATTGGCAGTTAAATAGGAAGACAAGTGATGCTCTCTGACCCAGCTGGGGTTCATCTCCCTCACCACGTCCCTCTGGTCTGCCCCAGCTTCTCAACGCTGTACTCCTATAGTAACAAGATGGCCTCCACAACGCTAGTCTTGTTACTTAGTAACTCAATTCCTATAGAACGAAGGAATGTCTGTCAATCCAAAGTTGCAACAAGTCTCAAGTGCTTCACCAGAGCCAAATGACCTACACGTCTGTAGCATTTCCCCCAGAAGATGAGGGCAATACTTTGATGGGTTTCAGGCTATGAGACAGACTTCACCACTCAGCCAGGAGTCACCCTGCTGAAATCCTACATGGTGAGTGTGTATCTGTGAATGATGAACAGAGAAAAGGTGGAAGTGGGAAGGAAATTATTCAAGGAGGGATTACGGGGGTAGGAAGAAAATATTCACTTCTGAGCTGGGCGTGGTGTGCACGCCTTTAATCTCAACACTCAGGAGGCAGAGGCAGGCGGATCTCTGTGAGTTCAAGTCCAGTCTGATCTACAGAGAGAGCTCCAGGCCAGCTGGGACTAAAGGGAGACCCTGTCTCAAAAATACCAAAGTGAATATATATATATATATATATATATAGATAGATAGATAGATAGATATAGATATATATCCCAAACCCAAGATCAGGCTGCTGCCTCTGCTCTAGAGTGGGGGACAGTCTGACCAGCTGTAATACAGCTTCCTTGCAATTTTCCAGTGTTGCCCCATAATAGGGATGAAGGCAAGAAAGGAGGAATGGAGACCATAAGCCCAGGGTGCTCAAATGACTTTCAGACATTTATCTTTNTATATTCACTTCTGAAATAAAACCCTTCTCCTTTTCTAAGAAAGGGCATGTCAAAGGCGCCATCTTCACAGATCATGGAGTCTAAGAAATATGACCTAAAATAGCAGCCCAGCCTCAACCAGTCAAGTATTGAAAAATAGAGGAGGAGGGAAGGAGGGAGGAAGAAGATTCCAAGAACTCAACAGCGAGCTCCTTGGAGGGCTGACAGATCCCCATGGGGTAAACACTCCTTCCATGGGTGATTTCAAGCTACCAACATGGTGACACCTTTACAGGTTTGGGCAAAGAAGCACAGTCATCCTCCTGAGCTGGTATGAACAGGGCTAAGCTGGTACTAACACATCACTGGCAATGAGTAATGATCAGAAGAGTTTTCAGTACTCTTTCTTGTATATAATAGTTAATTTTGTCAGCTTTGATTAAGAAATTGCTTTGTGGAGCTGGAGAGATGGCTCAGTAAGTACAAGCATGTTGTGCTCTTACAAAGGACAGATATTCAGTTCCCAGCACCCATATGGTAGCTCACAACTTCATGTAAGTCCAGTTGCAGCAGATCTTTTTCTGCTTTTGGCCTCTGCAGGCTCCTTCATTCATGTGATGCACAAAAACTCATTCATGAATAAACACATAAAAATAAGAATAAAAGTATATTAATAAATCTGGTCCTAGAGAGTGACTCAGCTGTTAAGAGTACTTGATGCTCTTTTAAAAGAACCAAGTTCAGGGGCTGGAGAGATGGCCTAGTGGTTAAGAGCGCTGACTGCTCTTGCAGAGGACCCAGGTTTGATCCCCAGCACCCACATGGTGGCCGAGAGCCATCTTTAACTCCAGTTCCAGGGGAATCTGATACCCTCTTCTGACCTCCATGGCACTGCAAAACACAGGTGCACAAACCTACATGCAGACAGTACATTCATACACATATGAAAATAAATAAAAATTAAAAAATTATAAAAAAAGAACCAAGTTCAATTCCCAGTGGGGTGGCTTATAACTGCCTATAACTCCAGGTCTAGGAGATCAGACACCTGCAGGCACCCACATACTCATGCATACACACACATAGTCACTTAAATAAAAATTAAATACTAAACTCTCAAAAAAAAAAGAATTGCCTATTGAAGGATACCTCTGGGTCTGTCTCTGACAGCACTTCCAAAGACAGATTATGGGGGGAGGGAGAGGCTGGCCTGATCAATGATTGACTTGATAGACTCATAGTCTGGTGGTGGAATTCACCAATGTGGGGGGTGGGGATGTGTCCCAGCTGCAGAAAGCAGATGGCCCGGGTTGTGTCTTGGGAGCTACATCTGACCTAGCTTCTCCCTGAATCCTTCTCTCGGCTTCCTGTCTTCGGAATGAGAACAGCCTCTTCCATAGTCTCCTACAGCCCAGCATGCTGCTCTACGTTTCCACCCCCACAGTCTGGTACCCTACCTAGCACACGGGGCACACTGAGCATGGACGGAACCCTCTACAGCTCTACAAATAAATCTTTGCTTCTTTTAGGTTGCTCTGTCAGGCATTTGGTCACAGCAATGTAAACAGAACATGCACATTACCCTGTCAACATGATCTGCAGAATTCCTCAAAACCTTCCAAATTAAGATGTGGATGTTGAGAGACATGAGCTAGGCAGTTGTAAGAAACAAGTCAGAGGCTAGAGAGATGGCTCAGCAGTTAACAGCACTGGCTGTTCTTGCAGATGACCTGGGTTTGATTCCCAGCACCCACATAGTGGCTAACAACCATCAGTAACTCCAGTTCCAGGGGTTTCAGACACCCTCTTCTGACCTCCTCAGCCATTGCATGGCATGGGTACACCTACCTACATACAGGCAATATACTCATACACCTAAAATAAAACATAAAATAATAAAAACAAAAAAGAATTAATTTTAAAAAGGAAACAACTTTGCTAATAGGTCAAAATATACATATTTTGATGTTTTCTACAGAAAGTACATAAATCTGCCATCTGCTTGGTCATATACCCACATTAAAATAGCTTTCCCCACTACATAAAATGTTGGGGAAAAATAGCAATTATGTGGCTGCCATTGTCTCCCTCTCTCTGAAATGCACACAAGTTCCTTCAGGGTGCCCCAACTCCTCCCGGGAGGTCCTCCAGGTCCTCCAGCTCCTCAGGGGAGGTCCTCCAGGCTCAGAACCTTCTGGCTACAGAAAATCCATCTGTTTATTGATATTTTTTCTAGACTGCTAATTATTCTAACCCTGTGATTTTCCACAGTGGATGGAGTGAGTGAACACAGCTCAGCGCTGACAATGCTGGCTTGTTACGAACAAGGAAATGACCACAATGGCTGGAACCAAAGTGAAACTGTCACTAAGAAAACACATCTACAGGCTTAGGTTTGCCTTTGCAGTCAGCAACTCCTGAGGGAGGGCAGGAAATAAGAACAAATTCTCCTCTCAAATTTTGTTGGTAAGCTATCTTTGCTTGGCATGACATGAATCCAGGTCTTGCCTGGAATTGGGGCAGAATGGACCAGCAGGCCAGTTTGTTATCCTCTTCTGTCAGCAGGGACCTGCTGGGGACATTAGTACACATCAGATCAGGTAAGATGGCAAGAAGGATGCACCCTGGGGAAAGGCTCTCTGAGATGGCTATTCTCTCTGCCTTTCAATGAGAATGAAGTTTGCAGTGTAGTCCGTGTGTGTGTGTGTGTGTGTCCACCTGGGATAGGGGTCCAGTAAGATGGCTCAGAGGTAAAGGTAAGTGCCACTGAGGGTGAAGACCTGGACTGCATCACCAGTACCCACGTGGCAGAGGGGGACCCACAAGTGGTCTTCTGGCCTCCATGGCTGGATCAGATATGCGTGTGTATACACACACATTAAATTTAAAATGGTTTTGTTTTGTTTTGTTTTGAGATAGGATCTCCCTGTAGCTCCAGCTGGCTTGAAACTTGTTCTGTAAACTAGGCTGGCCTCCATCTCACAGAGATCTCCATGTCTCTGTTTTCTGAGTCCTGGGATCTAAGGTGTGCACCACTACAACCAGCTGTTAAATTATTTTGTTTTTACTTTTTTTTAAAGATAGCTCTTTCTTTTTTCTTTAATTATTTTATTTGTTATTTTTTATGTGTACGAATGTACTGTCTGCATGTAGGTTGGTCCACCTGTGTCGTGCAATGCTGCAGAGGTCAGAAGAGGGCATCAGATTACCCTGGAACTGGAGTTAAAGACAGTTCTTAGCCGCCATGTGGGTGCTGGGAATCGAACCCGGGTCCTCTGCAAGAGCACTCGGAGCCCTTAACCGCTGAGCCATCTCTCCAGCCCCACTTTTTTTTTCTTTTTTCTTTTTTTTTGTATTTTTGAGACAGGGTCTTATAGCCCCAGCTGGCCTGGAACTCACTATGTAGACCAGGCTGACCTTTTGAATTCACAGAGGTCTGCCTGCCTTTGCCTCCTGAGTGCTGGGATTAAAGATTAAAGGCATGTGCCACCATGCCCAGCTAGATTTTTAAAATACTTTTTAAAACCACAGATAGTCATCAAATTCTTCCCCAGATGGTGACATGGGCATGCGTATTTTTTGGTAGCTAAACTATAAATCTAAAAACTTCCTATTTAGCCAAGCATGGGAAAGCTTACTTACTTACCACCCCAACACTCTGAACGTGAAGTCCAGAAATTTGCAAATTCAAGGCCAGCCTGAACTCAAAGTAACTTCCAGATCATCCTAAGTCACACAGTGAGGGCCTGTCTCAAAAATTCAAAATATCAGGCAGGAGAGATGGCTCAATGGTTAAGAGCACTGACTGCCCTCACAGAGAACGTGGGTTCAATTCCTAGGACCCACATGGCTGCTAATAACCATTGGTAATTCCAGTTCCAGGGGATCCAACGCCTTCTTCTGACCTCCGTGGGCTTTGCATGACATGAGTGCTCTTAATACACATGCAGGCAATATACTCATACACATATACACATTAAATGAAAACAATAAAATTTTTTAAGTCAAAATATCTTACCAAAAAAAAAAAAAAGGTTAGCCTTTTTTTTGGTGGTGGCACAACACCTTTAATACCAGCATTCTGGGAGACAGAGACAGGCAGATCTTTGTGAGTTCAAGGGCAGCCTGGTCTGCATTGTGTTCTCCAGGCCAGCTGGGGCTACAGGGAGACCCTGTCTCGAAAAGACCAACATAAATAAATAAATAAATAAATAAATAAATAAATAATCCTTTTCACTTATGAAAGCTGTGGCAATTATGAGCACATCACTAAGTCTGACTTCTCTACCACCTGTTCCAGTCTCCAAAGAATTCAGCATCACCTGCCAACATCTTGTTAACGATAATAATAACCAGTATTTATTTCAGGTTTCCTTGGTCAGGCACCAAGCTATGCCTTTTATAAATGGGCAGCTTTCATAGTGCTGAGGACGGTGGCCAGGGCTTTGCCCAGGCTAGGCAAACACTCTACAACTGGGCTTGGGCCCTCGCCAAGTCTACTTGTTTGTAAAAAGATGCCCAAGAATATCTCTACCCTCACAGGAAGCCAAAAAGTAAGTAGCTAGTTCCTATTTCAGAGATAAATTAAGGCTTCACTGCAGGAGAAGGACTCACAACACCCAAGAGTATTCAAGGAACACAAATGGACTCGGTGGCCTTAAAATAAAAGAGGA